>JAVJGJ010000037.1:102401236-102413514 GCA_035590215.1 Microhierax caerulescens
AGCTGAAACACTGTCTTTATATTGCCAATTACCACAATTCAACTGAGGCCAGAACTCAAAAGCTGCCTTTATGTTATTTGTACTGGATCCATTTCTGCTATTTAGATGAAACAGCAGCACTGTATGTGAGAACAAAAAACAACCTGTGAAGTACTCTAGTTCTGTGGTTTCAGGAAACCTTTTTCAGTCTCCCCTTGGTCCTCTGTCAAAATGACTTAATTTTTATGACAAAATATCTACATGACAAGTCTTAATCCTATTTGTTCTCTTAGTGTTCTGCACTGCCATCATCTTGCATCTTCTCAAAAAGCTGGAAAAGTTTGGGCTTTTCTTTTTACAGAATTTAACTCAGTCTATTGCTATTTTAGCAAGACTAAAAATAAATTTATATTATAGTAGTAACTTCCATCAATCGTATGGACGCTTACAAGCACAAGCATAAGGCTGCCCAACAGCCCTGCAGTTAACGACTTTTGTATCCACAAATCTTGTCACTATGAAGCTTCAGTCTAAGTGTTGGAATCATTTCAGCTCTGTTGAGCACATGTGAGTTTGCATTGCCAGAGTTTTCAGAAAGGAGGCTGTACATGTTGAGGAAAAACAAGAGTGTTTACTGACACTCAAAAGCATCTAGAAATATTGAAGTACTATGGATGTAACTCAGGGTCAGGGCTTGAAATAAATGACTGAGAAGAGGAATGCATTGCAACCTATTTCAGTCTTGCAGAAACCGTATCAAGTAGTCCAGTACTTTGCTCTCCTGATGCCTAATGCTTTTGATTTATGTGTTGGTTTGGGGTTTTTTATACCTATTTACAACTGTGCACCATGGACATCTGGGCAATACATTTCCAACCTCTGAAGAATGTTGGGATGAACAATATCCAGTGTTCAATGCTTGGTGGAAGAACAATCTTTCCTGATGGTACATGTCACATCAGTGTGTAAATGAGAAATTCTGCTCCAGAAGTGGCAGGCAGTCATATAATGACCCCTTCTAATGCCTTTTAAGTTACAGGTCTAAGATGTGATATGGGTTAGGGACAGTCTAAGGACAAAGATATCTTTCAGAAAGAGTTTTAAATTATGACAAATTTGAGTTCAGCACCATATTTAATGCTCTTACCAGGAACATCTGTTTGTATTCTGGTTGCAATAATCAGGAGCAGCAGGAGCACCAAAGCACACTGCTCCAAGAAGCAGAGCCAGCACTATAGCACACAGGGAATTGAAATGCACAGGCTGAACGTGCAGACTTACCTTGCTTAGTGCTGTGCTTGATACAGGTGGGTCAGTTTACATGCCAGTTTTTATTCACTGTTTAGTTTTTAATACAGAATATGGAGGCAGAGATGAAGTAACAAGAAACATGCTGCTCAGTTCATTTATCTTGGGGATACACTGTATACTGTATTTCCAGGCCAGAGTCAGACATCTAAAATCATGATAGTTAGTAGCAAATTGAATTTCACATACATTCCCAAAGCAGCAGAATTCAAGTTGATATATCTGCCAGTGACAGGAGAGGAGCAAAAGGAGAGGGAAAGAAGAGAGCTTGTAAGACTGCCTATCTTCCCACTAAATCTTACCTGTCAGCCTTTTTTGCCTTCAGCATTTTATAAAGGAAAACACTTCAGCCCCAGCCTTACCTGACGCAGGTTCACAGCATTTCACCTGCCTTTGCTGGGCACTGGCCAGGAGCCCTGTCCGCTGTGTGTCAGGTATAGACCACCCTGAGCTGCCATGGCAAAGGAGCCCTGGGAACACCAGGCCATTCCCCAGCGTTCCCCATTTCCCCAAGGCCACAGCCAGGTCCCTTCCCCCACCCCAGCCACAAAGGTGGGCCACTGGCGGGCCCCGTACCTGAACAGATCACTCCAGCATCCAAACTGTGGTTGCAATCCTCCTGGTACTCCCTTCTGTTCGTGCAGTCAGACAGGGCGCGTTCCGTGCCGCGGCAGTGAACGCCAAACATCCAAACGGGGCCAGATCCTGGCCCGAAGTATTCGTACTTGGGAGCCCTCACGGCAGACCCGCAGCCCAGCTGGTTACAAACCACTGTAGCGTCCTTCATGTCCCAGAAGACGCCACACACGGTCCCCCACTGGCCTTGTTGCTTCACCTCCACTCTGCCAGCACAGCGCCTGCCACCGTTCTCCAGCCTCACCTCCGCAGCCCCTTCAAATATTGACACAGGACCTGCCCAGACTGGACCGACGCTGCCCAGACTGGATCACAGGCACGTGGAGGGGAACCCGTCACCCTCTGGGCTATCCCCAGGGCGCTGTGGGAGTCCCTCCTCTCCCCGCAGGCTGCAAAAAGGCTGGGGGTGCCCAGCGAGAGACCCGCTGGGCCACTGAGCACCCCATAGCCTGCAGCACCTTCTCTCGCTGCTCCTGCTGCCTCCTGCCTGTGCCCACCCATGCGTCACGGCCAGCCCTGCACTGGGCACCCTCTCCTCCCTGGTCCAGCAACCCCTGCACGGTGCCGCGTCCCCAGGCCCTCAGCTCGCCCTCCCAACCGGAGGGACGCAGGGCAAGGCGTATCACCGGCTCAGTTAAGCCCTTTCTCCCCCTCGCCTCAGCAGCACCTACAAAGAAGCCCCATTCCCAGCGGCGTCCCAGTGGCCGTGCTGCTGCCCGCTGGCCCCAGGCCGTGGGACAGGGGACCCTGGGCTTACCCCTGCACAGCTGCACCCAGGGGAGCAGCCACAGCGCCTGAAAGAACAGCAGTCCCTCCATCCCCACCCTGAGCTGCACCCCGCTCCCCGTCACAGCCCCTGGCCACCGACAGGGATAACGACACCAGGAGGTTAATATACCCCAGTAGATGCCGACCCAGCTGCAGGAGGAGCCAATTGAAGCAGCAGCACCTTTTTAGACGCTATCTGGAGCCATCTCCCCCTCTGACACAGCCCGGCCCTCCAATGAATTCCTCCAGCACTGTTCATGACCATATATGAGGGACACACGTCTGTCCTGAGGTGGGTGTCACGGTTGCTGCAGCGGGCGGTTGGTGTGGCACAAGCTGGGTGTGGAGGGCAAATGGGTCTGTCGCCCCCTTGCACCCCTCTACAGGGACTGGGAGCACTGGGCATCTCCTGCGCTTGGCTCATCCAAGAGACCAAGAGGCCAGCTGCTCCTGAGCGGCGGGAACCACGACACCGAAACTGCTCTGGGGTCTGCGTCACGATGGGAAGCCCCCAGCCCCTGCCCCTGCTACAGACCCCACCGTGCTGGGAGCAGCGCCTGGGAAAGGTGCTTGCCCAGGGGAAGAGCTCCATCCCCGGAGCTCTGGCTGGCTTGTCCCGCTTTGGAGCACCCTGCAGCGGGACCCCCGCAGGAGCTGCACCATGTCCCCATCACGGCAGCAGACGTGCCACCCAAAGGCTCAGAAGTGTCCTTGCCTCTCAGCATGTCACCCAGGAGCCGTTATTCCCCTGGGCAGATGGGGAGCTGGAGCCTGCAGGTGCACAAGCCACAGCCCACGTGGCTTCGCGGCGCTCGCCGCACTCCCCCCGCAGCGCCCGGCTGAGGAGCCTGTGGTTTCCTCCTGGCAGCGCGCTCAGGCACACCCCTGCTGTGCCCTCGAGCAGCCCCCACCCCGACTTCAGCCTCACACGACATGGGGCCGGGCAGCTGCTGTCCCTCAGGATGCCCCGCGGCCACGGGATGTGGCCTCAGAGCCTCCTAGTGCCACCCCTGTGTTACACTGCTGTCACACGTGTGCACGCGCCATGTACGGTTCTCCCAAAAACCTGTATTTGGGGGTGGGGTGGGTGCGCGCATTATTTTGATGACATCAGAGGCACCCACACAAGCCATAGCCCTGCTCTTGGCCTCAGATCGGCTCCAGCACCAGTGAAACCGCATGCTCGCACACAAGCCACATGCATCCTGCTGGCCTGTGCCTCACTCGGCCACTGGCGACGTCATAGCACCCGTGCCTGCCACGTGCCTGTTCCTGGCCTACCAGGCGTTCCGGCACTGCTGACATCACATGGACGTTCACAAGCGGTGTGCCAGCGCACAGCCCGCCACCAACTCGGGCACCAGCAGCCTCACAAGCGCCTACGCGATCCACAACCTGTTCCTACTCCGTCAGCCGCTTGGGCAGGAAGGACCTCGTAAGGCCCTGCACAAGCCGTGGGCCCTCTCCTGGCCTGTGGCGTACTCTAACGGCATCGCAACCCCCTACACACACTCCTGGCCTTCACTGGGCCTGTCAGCTGCTCAACCACGAGCGACCTCCTGGCGCATGTCCATGTCCTGGCTGTCCAGGTCCTCCACAAGCCGTGAGCCTCCTCGAGGCCCCTCAGCTACCGCGGCAGCCGCGACCTCGCAACACATCGGCTACGTGCTTCCGTGGTGGCACAACCCCAGGTCACACCCTCACCCCTCCACTGCGGGATGCGGGAGGCTGGTGGAAAGGCAAAAGTCTGAGAAAAACTCAAGGGTTTATCTGTTTTATACCTCAGGCCTTGTGGATATATTAATTTAATTTCTATAGATTTATAGGGGAGCTGGACCTGCTTCTTTTCCTTTTGTTTCCATTCACATTTAAACTCTAATTCTTCAGTCTATTCGTTCTTATTAAATAAGGTTCGATGCGTTTCCTACCTAGGCCTTTGTGGCTGAATTAATTTAAATCCTGTAGCTCTATAAACAGTCATCTGTACGTACAAATGTATACACATACAGACATACATAGAAGTGCATCTGCAAAATTACTGCGTCTGCTCTTCAGTGGGCCTGAGAACACACAAGGGCGGCGGTGCCTAGGAGCAGCCACCAGCCAGGCACCGAGCAGCGTGATGTGGCACAAAATGGCTGCAGAAATGGGCTGAGAGGAACCTCATGGGGTCCTGCCCCTGAGGACAGGGAGCCCCCGGCACCAGGACGTGATGGGAGCACCAGGCGGTGCAGCAGCTTGGTAGAAAAGGTGCGGGTGGACACCAAGTTGGCCATGAACCATGAGTTCTTGCCACAAAGGCAGCTCACAGTGGAGGGCGATGGTCCTTCACCTCTGCGCTGGTGAGGATGCACCTGGAGAAGCTGGGTCCAGCGCTGGGCTTCCCAGTGCAAGAGAGATGTGGGCGTACTGGAGAGAGTCCAGGGAAGATGAGGAAGGGATTGGAGCACTAGGTTGCCGGGCTGGTGCCATACTCATTCCATGATCATGGATCTACCTTTGAGAAGTCGGGTCTACCTTTGAGAAGAAGCCGAGTCTGTTGGGAAACGGTGGGATTCACCTGACCAACTGGGACGAGTGGGTCTTCATCAACAAGCTGGCCAGACTTCTACGGAGAGCTTTAGACTAGACTTAGGGAAGGGCCACCAAAACGATGGAGAGACAGGAGCATCTCTCCTAGGAGAGACTGAGGGAGCTGGGATGGCCCAGCCAGGAGAAGACACTGGAGAGGTCTCATCAATGTGTGTGTGTGTATATATATTCCATAGATATCCGCCACGGGGAAGGTGTGGAGAGGCCGGGTCCCCTCCGCCACTGTTTTGGGGAACAACATGAAATCAAGATGGGTACTTGAGCATTTAATGATGCAGGAAAGGAAAGAAGGGACAAGGCAGGACAGAAGCCACCAGCAATGGGCACAGGGACATACAGAAGCACCCCTTTAGCCAGTGCTGGGGTAGCAGAGGGACTCCAGCTCCTCAGACCCTCCTCCCTTGGGGGCTGCTAGGGGGAAGAGTTGGCCAACTGAGGACAGCAGTAGCAGCGCTGGGGACATGCCCAAGGGGATGCTCTCCAAGTTCTTGCTGTAGCTCAGCAGGGTTGGAGGGACAGGGAATGCTTGGGGTGCCTGAGGGGCCAGTGGCTGGTCCAAGTGAGAGCTTCTCACCTGGCCTCGGAAAGCAGGGGTTTGGGTGTTTGGAAGCTCAGGCTGCTCCAGGAGCCCACGCATAGCTCATGTTACCCCCAGAGCTGGAATGAGAGGTACATGTTTCCTCTGTGCCCATGGGGACAAGCCACCAGTGGGGTCATCACAAGAAAGGGGCTAATGGCTGCCTTAAGCTGGCCTCTCCTGGCCGTAGGCAGGGATGTTGATCTGGCTGGTCTTTGCAGCTGTCCTCCAGATGGAGAGGATGTTCTTGATAGGAATGTTTGGTTCCAGGATATTCGTGAGGATGGCGACAGAGTCATCAGGGATTTTGTTGTCTTCCAGAAAGCACCTAAAGGCAAACTGCAGCCTGTGGATGAGGCAGAGGAGGTGGGGTGAGCAGGTGGAGGTGGGATGGATGTCCCACCACCCCCAGAAGCCAATCATGGCCGGTGCGGGCTGTCAACAATAAGCACTGTCTTGGCTAAGGTTGCTGGTCAATGGCTCTCAATGGTGGCCAGTGCCTCATACTAGAGGCTACCCTGAGGTATCTCCAGTGGCACCAGGAGCCAGCGAGGCAGCTGATGGTCAGGCAGAAGGAAAAGCTCTTTCCATCAGGGGTGATGCCACCTTGGGACGGCCCTGAGGATGAGCATCTCCAAAGACGGATACACCAACACGCAACCAGATGAGGCCTTGAGTAACCTGCCTGGAGCAGGACTTGGACCAGAGACCTTCAGAGGTCCTTCCCCAACCAAGCCCCCCTAGGAAGCTGAGACTTCTGCCACCACTCTGGCTGTCCCAGGATATGATCTGGACTTACGGATGGTCGGGCTGGTGTTTGGACAGTGCCACCATGATCATCTCGTGCAGCTCAATGAGGAAGAGGTCGAGGTTGGTGTTGGACAATTTGAAGGACAAGTCTTTTGCCTGCATTGCATCCAGATTTGCTTGGAACTGCTTGGGTACCAAGCAGAAGGGATCCTAAAAAGACCACCAGATTCAGCAACAGGGAGACCCCAGCACACCCCACCCAGATGGATCTGGAAGCAACATCTGATGGAGGAAGGAGAACCACAACCCTCTTGTCTCCTTGAACCTCACATCAGGGCCACCCAGAGAGCTTCCAAGATGTGAGCCAGACTTGAAAGTACCCAGGGGAGTGGATTATCCTGAGGATGGGCCAGAGACCTTAGTTTTACCCAGGGAAGGGGTGAGACGCAGATGTCAAAAACACTGCCTGGTTGCAGCAGTGTAGATCTCCTTTCTCCTCCCAATGGAACAAACCCCCTCCCCTCCCCGCAAGCCTCATCTCCCTCACCTGGTTCATCTGTACCAACAACATGGACCTGCGAGCTGCCAGGACCTGCCATAGTGACAGGATGTGCTTCAGCTGGGTGTTGGGCACCACCTGAAGAACGGGGATGGAGAAGTACAGGTGTTCGGGTCATTGGGAGTGTCCCAGCCATGCTCAACGCCCGTGTGTCCTGGAGGAGGGCACGCTGGGCCACCAACACCCTCCGATGGCGGCACGTCAGCTGCCCAGTTCAAGCCATCTGGGTGGGCTCCCACATCACTGGTGTCCCTCAAGGAGCTACCATGGGCCATCCACAGTGCCAGAGGCGTCCCTGAGGCGTTGATGGACACAGCATGAAGACCTGGCACCACCCAGCCAAGCTTTTAAACCCATCCTGGTGCCCAGGATCTCTTTGCTCCGAGTTGGAGACCCCCAGCCCTCCATGGACACTAGACTTGGGGAACTTGGAGCATGTGAAGTTGGTGGGAGCCATGGGAGACACAAAGTCCTGCCCAGAGAGGCAGGGGTGAAGGCATGAAGGTCCCACTTCCCACCCACCCGGAATCCTTGACGCCCCGGCACATCCTTGCACTGCTTTGCACTGGCCTCCATCCTCAGCTCCTGCTGGACGTACTCGGGCAGCGAGCGCTTCGGGTCACCACCTGTCACAGCCAGGAACTCAGCAGCCACCTTCAGCGTGGCCAGGACATTGGAGATGGCGTTGACTGAGCGGGCCTCTTCCATAATGCGCTTCTGCTGGTTGATGCTGAGCGGCTCCTGGCAGCAAGAATGGCAAGAATGTGACCTGGCAAGGGCTGGGAACACCACAAAATGATGCCTTCCCAGACTGCTCGTCCTCCTGGCACAGAACTGAGTCCTGCCAGGCCTCCCAACCCACTACTTGAGTTGGCCTTGGGTCTTCTCACACATCTGTCCAGTCTTTGTGGCCCCCATTGTGACAGAGAACTTGAGGGGAGACCTCAGGGTTGGATGGAGGAGAAGACCGGTGATCCATTTCCTACCTGGTCCAGTTGGTCCCTGACTTTCATCTTGGTGTCCTGGAGGGTCCTCACATTGTTGCGAGGAATGGATGGAGCCGTCTGGAAAGGGTTTGGGACAGCTGGTTACAAACATGCCTGGTGGCACTTAACGGGGGCCAGCAGAGGAGCACATCTGGGCAGATGTGGGCTATGGGATGTCCCTGAGGGTTCTGTGGGAGGTGGTGGATGGCCTCCTGAGGCCACTGTGGGGTTGTAGAGCTCTGGGGAGGACCCTGATGGCTGGAAGAAGGCATTTCTGTGAAGGAGGATCTGAGGAGCTCGCAGCCTCACCTCTGTCCCCAGCAAGGCAATGGAGAAAGTCCTCTTGGGAGCTACTTCCAAGGACCAAAAGGATCCTAGGAACAGCCGGTGTGGACTGATCTCCACCTTCAGGAGAGCGGGCGCACCCCACGCGCTGCAGGACAGCCTGATTCTAGTGTCCCCAGGTCCCCTCTTCCCAGCAGCTCCAGGCTGCATTTTCACAGAATGGAGACCAACAGCCCCAGTCAGGGGGGGTTGCTCCTCCAAGGTGGTTCAGAGCCCCACTTTGGACCACCCATAATCCTGGAAGATGCTTCTTAAAGTTCTTTGAGCAGCTACCAGCTCCTCCCTCATTCTCTGAGAAACCTGGCTGGCTTCCCCTTCACAAAAGTCAGGGCTGTAGGTCCTCATGCTACCTTCCAGGCCACCATTTCATGACCACAGAAGTGGTTTCTGGCCGTGGCACTCCTTCAAAACCCGAGGAGGAGAGACAGGTGCACAGCAGGCACTTACCAATGCCTCCAGTTGAACCTGCTGGCTCCAGAAAGGCACATAGAAGAGGCTGGAAGTAGACCCCAGCCTCACCGCCAACCTAGGACAACCCAACCTGGCCAGCGCCGAGCTCACCTGAGCCTTGATGATGGGTTTCCCGCTGATGAAGCGGTGAACCACTTGCCGCTGCAGCAACTCAAAGTCAAAGTAGGTCGTCTTGGTGCCATCTTCATCGATCTCATACTGCAAGTTGGCGAGCGCCATGGTCAGCAGATCGCTCTTGGACACAGCCAGCACAGAGGAGGGCTTCACCTCTTCTGCGGAGATGGACCTGGGAGAGGAACAGTTGCCCTGTGTGCTTGCAGGGCCTCTCAACTTACCCTACTCTGCCTCCAAGGGCCCGCTTTGCTGAACACCAAGCCACTAGGACCTTGCAATGGCATCGTTTGGCTACCACAGCTCCCCTGCAAGCCCCACACCAGCCCTGAAAACCTCTCATGGAGCTTTTGTGAAGGGTGGAGGAGATGAAAAAGCCCTCAAGTGAGCGGCTCAAGACCTACCGTTGCCTCTCCCTGGTGACCTGCGCAGCCGTGTCAATGCAGCTGTTTTGCAGCGCTATGAGGAACCTGGTCACCAGCTGGCTGATGGACGATTGGGTGGGCAGGAGGTGAAGGACAGCAGTGCTGGCAGTGATGTCGTTCGGCAAGGCATCTGACAGGACGGTGATGCCTGTAAAAGGGTGGAATGGTCTTCTACCCCCTGTACTGATCCCAGGAGAAACTCTTCCTTTCCTTGAGGTCTTGGATGGCTTCTTTATTAGGGTTTGTATCTTCAGAAGGCTTTTAGATTTGTTTTTAGCAGGTGAAAAGCAAGGAATCTCAGCAATTTTGCTGGGAAGGGTGGTTGTAGAAAGCAGCTCAGCTTTGGAGCACCTCCAGAAGAAACGGCCAAGGAAAGAGGGACGTGACACCCTGGGGATGACCGTATACCTGAGCTGGATGGGCTCCCGTTAATGTTGCTCCAAACTTTCTGTATCGTCTGTACAGCTCTGCTGAAAGCCAAACGCTGGTCCTCTGTGGACACAGAGAGAGGAGAAAACAGCCCCATCAAGCCATCCTCTCAGGAGAGGTGTCAGGTCAAAAGATGTTTCCCAACAGATACATCACTGGAGGTGTCACACCACACTGTGCCACGCATTGGCTCGAGCTGGGCTTCGAACCTGTGCGAGACCACGTGTGACACCAATCAACCAGGCACCGTGACTGAGGAGCTGAAAAGCCCACCTCACCTATCTTGCTTGCTCACAGCAGAAGAACCTTACCAAGCACCAAATGCCCCAGGAGAAAGGATCTGCCCCGGATCCATCTCAATGTCTTGGACCTCCACCCCTCTCCTAAATTCCCACACACACCCCCCAGAAAAAAACATCTGCTCCTGCAGAGGCACCTCCAGCCTCGATGGGCTGCTCTTGTGTTGGTTGGATCGGTTGCACCACGCAAACGCCAGCAGCAGCTTCTCAGCAGAGCATCTGGGTGCTGAGGGGCTAACACCCACGTCCCAGGAATGACCGAATTCCCTATCGCACCTGAAAATTCCGACTGGTCCAGGAATTGCCGGACGGTGTAGTTTTCCGCTTTATGGCTGTTTTGGAAGAGGTGGATCAGGGCATTCTGCAGTCGGAAAATGTCAGGCAGGTATCGGACGTGTTGGATGTTCTCAAGCTAGAAGAGAAAATCCAGCGTGATTCGAGGGACAGGGATCTCATCTGCCACCACGGGGTAACCCAGAGGAAGACACCGTCATGCCTGGTTGCTCCAAAGAAGCACGAGGTGGGGAAAGTTACCCCAGTGCCCCACGGGCCCCAACCAGACTGAATCTACTGCATGTGCTCTGGTGGAGAGGGGATGTTCCCACAGCCAACCTTCAACAGAAGCTCCAGCAGAATGGGGTATGGATTTCCAGTGCCTTCTCCATTTTCCTGCTGCAGGAAACGCATCAGGGTCTGGATGGTCATCTTCTGTTCGTATTTCCACATGCAAGGCTGGTTGATCAACCCCTGACTTGGCAGGTCTTGGAAATGCGGTGTCTGGCCATAAGCTATTTTCAGGAGGAGGCTGGAGCCATGGGGACCTCCATTAATCCTCTGCTCCTTGACAGAATTAAGGCTCTGCTCCAACTCCTGCAAGGACCCAGAGGTTGTTAGAAGCCACCCTTGCTACCCAAGTAGCCCAAGGGAATTCGCAGGGTCTTGGGGCAAAGAAAACCAACGAGGATTCTGGAGAAGCACGGGGCAGGGTGAGAACTTGCCACCAAAGGGACAAGAACAGAACTCCCCAGGGAGAAACCTGGAGGTGATTTTTTCTCCAAGGGGAGAAACCCAGCTGGTTCCCAGGGAGGACTGGCGGATAAAAAGCATCCAAGAAAACAGCCCTCTGCAGCAGCAGAGCAGAAGACCACACCAGGATGAAGTCACAGTTTAAAGAGAGGGGACGAATCTCTTCTTGAGCTCAGCGGATGTATCTGGACATGGACGCGGCCACCAGCAATGCAGCGCTTTGGCTACCCAACACCCGCGAGCAGCAGCTAGGCACAGGCGTACCTGAAAAAACGGCTGAGCCAGGGCTTTGAAGGAGGTTTCCCATTCTTCTCGGTCTTTCTTCTGATTCAGGACACTCAAGACTACGCTCTGGTCTGTAGAAGACATGAAGGAACACGTGAGCTTTTACTCTGTAGACCCTGGGCTCTGCCCAGAGCTTTGTTGGGTTTCTTGATGGTGAGAAGTAAGTAAGAAGTGTAAGTAAGAAGTAAGAGAAGAAGTGAACTGGAAGTAAGAGGAACCAAGAGCAGAAGGGATGACGCAGATGCCTGCTTGGAGCAAATTATCTCCCAATCTGCTCATGTCCTCAGGCTGGTCTGGCCTGAGCGCTTTGAATGAGTTCACTGCCTTCATGGTCCTCCCTGTCTTCTCGCCAGTTTCCCAGGATGGGGGCTGACCCCCAGGAAGGAGGAACCAATGACACTGGTCCTGGTTAAAACCCAACTGCCATGAGCCTACTGGTGACCTCCCAGCGCTTCTCAGCACCTCTTTACCTGCTGGTTTGTAGTTGCTCAGGTGCTGCAGAAACAGATGAACAGTCACCACAGCATCCTCCACATTCCGGCTGAGTGCTTCTGCCAGGCACGCCACATCCTTCTGAAGGTGGCCCCAGAAGAACTCTTCCACATTGTCTGGTTTCCTTTTCATCAGGTCTAAAATTGCCTAGAAGGTGGGGCAGGTTCCTCCATTAGGCTCTCAAGGTCTCCTGCCAAGCTAGGCTGAACGCTTCTCATGGCACAGTGCTCACTCACCTGT
>JAVJGJ010000037.1:102413614-102430748 GCA_035590215.1 Microhierax caerulescens
GGTGTTGGTCAACGTAGACCGCCAGCAGGAGGGATGAATGGAGCAGAGCTCTCACAAGACTGATGCAAGCAGGCGACAGGCACCTCTCCGAGTCATTTCTCCGTACCAGAGGGCTCTCCAGGATGTACCCTTTCTCTGTTTTATCCGTGGTGCTGCGTTCAGAAAAGGCAATTACCCACCACGTCTTTTGCTAGGGACCACAGTGGGACCACGGGATGCAGAGGCCTCTGCTTTGGCCAACCACGGCATCTTCCCTGTGCCTGTGGCTCTGCAGGAGGGTTGGGTGGACGGGTGAAGCCCTCTGGGGCTGCAGAGCCGGGAGGGTTGACTTACATGACGTTCTCCGTGAAGCCTGCCTCAGGTCTGTGGTTGGTTCCCCCGACAGTGGCACCGCACGTGCATTTCCTCCGTTCCATGGGAAGGCCACACTGCATTCAAATACGTGAGCATGGGAGTGAGAGAAACAAGTCTGGAAGCCCAGCTGGGTGCTGAAGGCACCCAGCAAATGCTGAGGGCACCAAAGTGAGTTTCCACGTCCTCTACCTGGCTTTTTACATGGGGTCATTGCAACAGCTTAACAAGAGGTGGGAAGAGATGTGTGCCTATGAGCAAACATCTCCAGAACAACCAGGTTCTTCCTACAGCCAGCAGGACAAGTCCAGGCGTCAATTTGGGGACAAGATGAACCGAGACCTGGAAGCACCCACCTCCCTCCACCGCTCCCACGGGGACACGAATCCCAGCTCCATCTAGCCTGGTGTCTCTGGGAGAAGAGCCCACCTGGCCTGGAGGACAACCCACCTGGCTTCTGGGCCTTGCAGCTGCTCTTGCAGCTAAAGGACCACTTGACACGGAGGTGACATTGGAGTGCACATTAGGAGGGGAGCAGAGCAGCAGAAGGAGCATCTATAGTGACCACCCAGTAGAAATACCCAGCCAAGAGGCCAAAGTGTGCTTCAAGATGGTGCAAAGGGGATGGGAAGCTCTGGGAGCCAGAAGAAGACCTAGGAAGCTTATCCCAAGCCTGGCTTTCCTCATGGAGACAGCAGAGATGTAGTGAGAAATGCAAGAAGACAGAGCTGCAGAGACAACCAGCCAGGAGGAGACACTTACTTCAGTGACAGTCCAGTACAAGCCACACTGGCATCCTACGTGTGAAAGGGGATACGGTTAGTCTGTCACCTCCCACCACAACCTTCATGATGGGAACGTGGCCAGAAGCTCACCAAGAGGACGGGAGGCTGGGCAACCCGCCTCCTGGCATCCAGCCCCACCACACGCCTCTCACAGAGCTCGTCGTAAAGGCAGCCAGTGTTGGATCTCCAGGTGGAGACCACCAAGGACTCAACAGGAGGACAGTGACGGCCTTCAGGAGTCTTTAATCCCTTCCCTCCAAACCCCGGCTGATCTCAACCCGTTGTCCTGCATGCACAGGAGCACGTGAGATTTGCCCGGTACTTACGCCACATCTTATCCGTTGCTCCGATTTTCCAGTTCTTCTCATCAAAAAGCAGGTCTCCAGGCATGGTGGGAAGGTAGGACCCCTTGGAAAAGAAGCACAAAGGGAAGTGGGGTGTGGGGTAACCATCCTCCTAGCTCGCTTCGCTTGTCTGAGGAACAATTCTGCTTTTAAAGCAAGCAGTGGGAGGAGGGGTCCTCCTACACGGCCACTGTCTCCAGGGAGAAACTTCTGGTGAGGGAATGGGGGACAAGTCGGGGAGCAAGGTACAGGAGACAGGGAGACACGAGGCTGGAGTGATCAGACATGAGCAAAGTCCCCAAGAGTCTCAATTATTTGTGAGTTTTGATTCTGGAACTGACTACACCATGGGCCAAGAATGGTCTTGATGGGAAGGGAGACGATCCAGAGGTGGCCGTTGCCTTTGCTTCCAAGAAAAGAAGCACCATGTCCTGGTTGCTTCCTGCAGCTCTCAAATAACAGGAACAACCCGCGTGTGGACAGACCCGAGGGGAAGCCTCGCTTGGGAATGAGCATCTCCACCATCAGCTGAGTGATGGAAGACCTCTGGCAGCAGGAGGATGCTTGGGCTGGGCTTCAAACCACCTAATCTCTGAGAAAGCAGCTCTGCCATGCCCTCGGCTTCCTTGAGTCAGTCAAGAGACAGGCATCTCCCATAAGACCATACGTCTCCTCCACATTGGAGGTAGACCAGGATGGATGGTCACAGTTACTTCTCAACCCAAGAAACGAGAAGGAAGAGGAACAACAATCTACAAAGCAACAAGCTTTGACCAAAACAAAGCCTGTCTGCCAGGACGCGTTGTGCTAGGACCGTGAGGTGGAGACAGCTGTGCACCTTGGTCTTGCAACTCACTTTCACCACGGCAGGCTTGAAGCAGATGTTCTTGAGGAGCTGAGTGATTTGGCTTGGGAACAAGGCCAGAGTGAGCCCGGTGTGGAAGACCACCTCCAGCAGGCTTGGGTCTTCGCTGTTACCCAAAACATCCACGATCTTCTTCAGTTTGTCTGCCAGCAGCTCATCCGGGGTGGGTGTCAACTGGAGGATGCTCTCCATTCGTTTCATGACAGACTACAAACGTTGAACAAAGCAGACATAAGTGAAGGCAACCAGCACGGCAACCTCCCCGCGAGGGGTTTTCTGGCTTCACCACTGAGGGTCAGCGTTCGCGCAAGGTCTGCTGTCCATCAACACAGATGAGAACCTCCTGTTCCCAGGAGGTTCCAGACCAACCATCGGTTCCAGACCAAAAACTGTGGAAACCTCCCGATAGAGACACGACAGATACTCACTACCAAGCTCCAGGTTTCTGCGGCATCTTTCCTTTCTAGCTGGTTTTGTGCTTTGTCCAGCACTGAAAACATCAGTGGTATGTTCGACCAGGCATTTCCATCCTGAAAAACACAGATGCACATTGTCATCCTAAGAAGCAAGCGTGGGAGGGCACGAAGAGGTGGTTGACTGCGCCCTACGAGGGCCTGTCACTCTCCTCAACTGGAAGGGATCCCTGTAAGTCAATTTTAGAGGGATCGAGCTTGGCGAATCCCACCCGCCTCAGCTCTGCTTTGAAACAAGGCTCTCAAGGAACAACCCACCTGCAAATTTTCTACCCCTTGGGGTAAAATCCATTTCTCCACCTGAAGGATCTTCCACATGGAGGCAAGTCCATAGAGGTCACAGAGATTTCTGATGAGGAACACCTGAGGCCACGGAGTCGGAGACTTCGCAACCATGTTCTTCATTGCATTCACCAGCTCTTGCTCTTTCTTATTGCCCTCGGCCACGGGCACGTTGGGATCTGCAGCTGGGAAGGAGGTTTGCTGTTATGCCCAGTCCCCACTGTGGTGCCACATCACATGTGTCCTTCACCCACGCGGCCGCCACAGCAGTTTCGGATGCAGCAGGATCTAGGTTGCAGTAGGATCTTCTCCTCACACGTTACGCTTCAAGCCAACGTACGGGGGGGGGGGTCCCTTAATCCTCGGGGAAATACTTGTAGAACACAATGAGTCTGGGGACTGAAGAGCTGGAAAGTTTGTCCAAAGCAACTCCAGTTTTCATCAAAACAGTAATTCTACAGCAAAAACGTCTGGGGCTAGTCCTTTCTGGGGCTTGTTCTAGACTTCCTCAGGGGTAGGCACGGGTCTCATGCTACGCTAAGCAAAAGAACTCACCAGAAAGTATCTGTCTGCCGAGCAAGGTGGCCACGTGGCTGATGGAGAGACGGATCTGGGCAATGAACTGCAGGGTGTTGATTCTTGAGACCTCAGACTTGCAGAAAGCAGATAGGTCCGCGGTGGAGAGGCAGTTTTCAGCAAGCTGGCTGACATCTTCTCGAGAAGAAGGATACATAAAATCCTGCTCGAGAGAGACAATTTGTAAGAGTCTGAAGGTGGATTATAACCGAGCAGCCCCTTCTCCTCATCTTTAACGTGAGCTCCTCCTTTGCCTCCTCATCCATAAAAAGATGTAGAGGAGGGGTAATTAATGTGATTAATAGGTTTTAGCTGGGGCGGTAGCTCCGAGTTACGGTGTTCGTTGGGACTCCCAGTGCATCCCAACAGGTACTCGCCTCCAGACAGTGCACCACCATGAAGTAGAAATGCTCCCTGTTACTTTCGTTGGACATGATCTTTTCCTCCATCTGGGACAGGTATTCCTCTAAGTGGACCTTGACATTGTCGAACCTAGGGCAGAAAAGGACACAGGACATCAGCATCCATGTAGCCAAGGAGTTCAGCAATGGGGTTTGGGAGCAACCCCGGGGCTGACCCGCATCTCAGCATCAGCTTCAGGAGGGAGGACTGGATGGTAGGACTGGTGTCCATGCACTCTTCAAAGGGCGACAACTCGCTTTTCGGTTTGTACACTAGGAAGGAAGGATGACACCCGTTATTTGACTTCCAAAAGGATGAGGTCAGGCCGGGGTCAGTTGGAATCAAGCTCTTTTACCCCTTTTCCCCGCCTGGTGCTCAGGGTTAGGTTTGCAAGCCACAAACTGGATCAGTCGCTGAATGATTTTGGCAGACGGTGCCTCTCTGTCTCCCAAAAAGTACATGGTGATGAACTCAACAAAGAAAGAATTGCATTTCCTCCTGAATTTGTTGTGGCAGGCAACGGCTTCCCTGGAGGGAAGAAGAAAACTTGTGGTCAGCTTCCAACCAGGTGAAAGAAACAATATCACTCCCTCTGCAGAGCCCGGGACCCAAACCAGGGAGACGAGGTGGCCATTTGTTCAGGCACCAGCATCTTCTATCTCAATAATTAACATGAAGACACTTGAGACAGGCAGGTTTTTGCCACCACTGGGATACCTCGTGGCTTCTGAAGCCGTGGGTGTGTAATCCTCCGGGAATTCCTTCTTGCAGATCTTACACTGCTTGTTCTCCCACTCCAGGATGCAGCGAGTGCAGAAGATGTGGCTGCAGGGCAGCTCTGCCGGGTCAGTGATCTCCCCAAGGCAGCTCTTGCATTCCTTCACACCCTTCCTGAGGGACATCACCAAACAAAGAGGCAGGTCAATACCGCTGCCGGACCTGAGGAGAGGCACAGGTTGACTCCGACCTAACGTACACCCTGAGGTTGTGTTGAAGCTGGGGTGGGCAATTTTTTCTGGTCTCACTGTCGAGTAGAGGACCAGGGTGACCCACCACCGCTTCAAGAACCAGCAGCTTCTAAGCTACCCGAGGACCATCCCGTCTTGGTGATGATGGCTGGGAGAAGGGGATGGAGAGCCTGGGTGCTATGGGGAGCTGGTTTCTTTGGCACCACACCTAAGAGAAGTTCCTCCAAAGGTGATTCATCAACTCCAAGACAGGCTCTCACCCCTTGGCTTCATCCATGTGGCCTCCCCTTGGCCCAAAGGGGTTCACTCCTTGTGCTGACATATTCCCCCCACCCTTTACAAACATGGCATCGATGGAGAAGGAGCCCGAAGTCAACTTTTTCTCAGCTCAGACTTACACCAGATACACAACATCAGCATTCTGGTTGCATTTCTTCAGCACTTTAGTCACCAAATCAAAAGTGTTCTCAGGCTCAAACCCTGGAGTTGCGTAGAGGCGCTGCGAGAGACAAACACACAGCGCAAGGTCAGCAGAAACATCTCACCGGTACACACAGGACACACATTATGGGACACCAGTGCTGCAGGGACACAGGGGCAGATCCATGTGTGGATGTCTCTGCCTGGGCCTCTGAGGGTAAACAACCCGGATCAACCCTTGCCCTTCCCAAGGAAGCCTTTCCTGGATTCCGAACCCTCATTTTGGATTCTGAATCCCAATCATGTTCGTCTCGTGGGTGGTGTTCCCAGCCTTTCCCCATAGAGCCGTCCCTACAGCTGGGAGCAGAGGTGTCCTGCAAGAGAAGAGCCCTCCCAAGCTTCAAAGCCATGAGCTGCCCCAGGAGACACCTACATTCCAGAGGAAGATGAACTGCTTCACCACAAGCCTCAGGAGCTTCTCGTCTATTTGCGTCTCATTGTGCAGCAAGTGGTCAATCAACATGTAGACAATGTTGGTGCAGGTCCAGCGATGCCTGTAAAACACACACACACCCCAAAAGGTTGGACCACAGAGCCCCTGAGGTCCCTTCCCACCAGTCTTTCTGTGATTCATCCCAGGTAGCCTGTGGTCACTGGAGGGCACAACACCTTCTGAGATAGCATTAGAAGGAAAAAGGTTCCATTAAAAGGAATGGTTCCATCTGTGCCGCTTGTTTCGATGACCCTTGGGTCAAACAGAAACTGCCAGCCCAGCTCTGGGTGTAGTCTCTGGAGAGACCTACTTGTCCCGCTCCGGAAAGCATTTTGGCACCATCAAGCATGCAAGGAGAAATTCCACCAGAACTAAACAACTTGATCGTGGTGAAACATCCACCATTTTTTTTTCTGGAGCCACCTTGCCTCCGTGTTTGTGATAATGAGGAAGGACCGGGAAGGAGGGAACAGCTGGAGGACGTGTGACTCCTGCTCCCCAAGAGGAGAGCGGCTTCCGTTCACCTGATGTTCAGACGTCAAGTTTGCTTGCACTACCATCAACAGAGAGGGACCGAACTTACAGCACAGACTCTAGGAGTTCCTTCTTCTTCTGGTAGAACTGAAGCTGGTAGTTGTCCAGGCTGATCCACTCCACCCAGGGCTTAATGGACTTGACGCTTTTGAGCCAGGCTATGCAGGCATCAAAGGGCAAAAGTCCATTTTCAGAGGGTTGCACCTTCTTCAGAAGAATGTTCAAGGCATCAAGAGTGACAAACTGAAACGGCGTTCACAAAGAGAGAGAAGAAGAGTCCAGGTGAAGAACTGGCCTTGCTCATGGGTGGCACAGAGGGAAGGGATGCCACATGACCAGATGGCTGGTATAGCTTTTGGAGTTGTTGACAGGGCTAAGTTAGAAAGAAATGGACTTTTGCAGGTGAAGTTCTATCATTTGTAAACCAGGAACAGCTTTAATGAGCCTGACCATGCCCTGGAGAAGGAAGGATCTTAGAGTCACCATGGGGGGGTGGTGGGTGGTGTGTATCNNNNTACTTTAGCGGGGGGGGGTGGTGGGTGGTGTGTATCTCTAAAAACTTTATCTCACTGCTCTAAGCAGTAAGAATCTTGGGAGGGATGTGGATGCCTCCACATGGACACACCAAGCTGAGGAGCTGGAGCCCACCACTGAAAGCTGACACAAGAATTCCCACCCACTTCTAGGGTCAAAGTGCCCAAGGGGTCTTCAACGTGATACCCAGAGTGACACAAAGACGAGGATGTCTTACTGTTTACAGAGTACGGAATTAAATGATGGAAGTTGTGAAGACCATCACGTTCAAATGCGGTAGGAGAAGGATTAGAGGGCAAACACAGCCTTTTGCTCACCATTTCTGGGGGGTTCTTCTCATACATTGCCTGCAGCTCACTTATGACGGTGTCATTGCTTCTTACTATGTCAACGAAGAGCTGATAATCGTCTCGGAGGTAGAAATATTCCATGTGAAGCCAAATGAGGGAAAAGCTCTTCTCCTGCCTGACCACAGAGAGGCAGAGCTGTTCTGCGCTGGCTAGGAAAACTTTTGAGAGAATCTGCAAGTAAAATAAAAGGTGTTATTTCTGCTCAAAGTGAACAGCGAGGGGACTAAGGTGGGATGCTCAGCGTTGCTGTTGTATCCCATATGAAGTTTCCTCGTCAAAATTAGTTTTCAAGGTGGAATGAAGACCGAATGTTCACGACAGTTGAGGAGTAGCCAGAAAGCAGCGCACGGGAGGGCTTATCAAAGCATCAGATTTGGCCAGAAGGGTAAGACTAGGGCCAAGGTCAATGCCAGTTGAAAATGGTGCTCTACCCAACCCTACTCACCCCATAGACAGGGGGGTCTTGTCCAGGAAATGTCATCCTGAGAAAGTCGTCGGTGTAACAGCGTACCATTTCTGGGTTGCTATGATCTGGCATCAAGACATTCTTGATGAAAGATTGGTAGAACTCGGCCACTTCCACCGTCGGCTTCTTGGGCTGATCTAGGAGGGAGAGCAAAGGGATTTACGGCCACTTGGTGGATAACAGGAGCTCCTCGTCAACACCAAGGTGGACACATGGCCAAGTGCCAAGCCACGGGTGAAGAGGCACAATGCCTCCACTGGGAGGGAGATAGAACATGGAAGAAATGCACAACACAGTTCCGGCTCATCTGAGTGAGGAATACAGCCCTCACAGTTCCTCCTACTAAGGACACAGATATTTTTTTGGCAGCTTTGTTGTGTTAACATTCCCCCTGGGAAGTCTGATGTTACCTTTCGTGTGATAGACCTTCTCCCATATGTCGTCCAGGTAGGCTTTCAAAACCCAGCTGAATGGGAACCGGCAGGAGAGGGATGTGTCGGGGTCTTTGGTCATTGATAACACGGAAATCTTGGCATCCGCCGCCCTTGAATTCAAACAGTGCAGACAGAAGCATTAAATGGTGCAACAGACCAAAGGTGTCCAGAGATGGGCCACCTCAGAGAAGTTCCCAGCACCTACTGACATGTTTTTGCTTTAAAGGAGTTCAAAAACTGGGAGAAATTTGGTAGGAAAGTCAGGGAAAACTGGGCAAGAGCAGGGAAAGAACCAGTTTTGCCAACAGCTTAAAAATACAGGGAAGTTTTGGTGCCAGTGGCTTGACACCCAAGACCTTCCATGGCTACGTCATCGACATCTGCACTTCACGCACGAGCTACTGCTTCACTATGACCACCAGCGTTTACCCTCCTAAGAAAAACCACCTCCCTGTACATTTACACCCTGTCTCTTACTTTCTGGTGTATTTAATTTTTAGGAATGTTTCTTCTTGGAACATCTGGAGCCACAGTTCTGCAAGTGGAGAGCCTTGAGAGAGATGATCCAGGTTGTTGTTGGCATCTACCACAGCGAGAATTTGGGCAAAGACGTTCACCACGGTGTCTTCCAGGTATGCCCAAAGTGCTTGTCTGGAAAGGGAGATCACACGTCTCATTGCATTTCTCCCCAGCCTCCCACCAAGAAACCCAGGGGACAGCACTGGTATTGGACCCACAAGTCAACCAAAATAACTTCAACCACTTCTGAAAACACCAAGTGTGGGCGTCCAGGCTTGATGTTAACGGTCCTTGTCTATCTCACAGTCAACCAACGTTGTTGGCTTCCAGAAAAGCCCTTCCAAAAGAAGCTTCCTCAAAATCAGCGCTGCCCTTAATTAATTATTTTTTTTTGCTTTTGAGAGCGTGAGCTTTCAGCCAGCACCTGCTTTGTTCTTGGTTGCTAAAAAAAACCAACCCACTTCTTTAGACACTTCTTGGTGGCCACATCTATAAGCAAGGTGCCTCCCACTTTATGCAGAGTGGTTTTAGGAGCAGAATTACTTGATACGGGGGAAGTGGCCCACAGCCAGCACTACCTGAACGATGTGTCTTCCAGGATGAATTCGGTCGAGAGTGCCCTGCGGAAAATCCATTCCCTTGGTTCTTGCATCAGTTTCTCTCGTTCTTGTAGGAGGCAACAAATCCTTCTCTTCAGGATGGTCATAAAGTGCCTGGAAACTAGTCACAAAACAGCACTGGTTAAAACCCATCTGGTGCTCATCTCCAAGTAGGAGACTCCAGCAAAAGCCTGCAAAGGATTTTGGTCGCCACAGTTTTCCACTCAAAAAAAAAAAAAAAAAAAAAATCATACCACTTAATATATTTTTTTTGCCCCAGTCCTATGCAGAAACCAACTTCCACTGGCCAAGTGACATCTCTCTGGGACCATCTACCAGGGTCTGCAGCAACGCTTTGTGGTTTAGTACAGATTCTGATCTTGCGCATGAGGGACGTTACAAGGAGGTGGAGGAGGCCCCATACAACATCGCCCTCTGTCTCCTGGGTGCTTCTCCACCCACAGTGGCTTTGAGGGACACCAGAACTGGCTCTTAACCTATTTGTCGTCTTCTTCAGCCACACAGCTTACAATGTGCCTGTCGTAGGAAGAAGCCACTTCTAGTTCTCTCTGCTCACGTACCACTGCTCTGAGTGTGGAAAAGCAAGTTGTGAAGGATCTTGATTCTCTTTGTTGGACGCTTGTTGTTGTCCTTCTTGTCCTCCAGCTGAATCACAGCCTTCTGGATGCTCCCTTTGATCATCATGTCCACATTGAGGAATTGGGACTGGAAAAGACCAGAGGTCAGTTGGTTCTCCGCACTACTTTGCTTTCATGTGCCTGAGGACACTTGTCCTGGGACATCATCTTCTCCGGCATTTGGCACAGTGGGCCCCGAGGTCTGTACCCATCCCACAGTCCCGACAAACCCTGGTTAAGTCAGTCCCTGAGGCACGAAGGGCTGCGGATGTCCCTGGTAAGGGACATTGCTTTGTTGACAGTGACAGAAGGCTCCTGGTCTTTCACTGGTTGCTCACAGCAGGGCTGGGAGGCCACCACCCCACTTCGACCCCACAACGTGACCCAGGAATACCCGTGGCTGTTCCTTCCTCTGACCAGGTACCAGCCCAAGCAAAGACCCTCAAAATCAGATCCCAAAGTGTCTGTTGATACCCAAGCCAGTTCTTGTACAATGGCACGTGCAATAAAATGAGGAGGGGAAAAAAAGGGGGGGGGGAAATCATACATTTTCCTCCGAGTAAAGATCTGAGTCGGGGAGGCTTCCTGGGGCAGCAGAATCCTCCGGAGAACCTGCAATCACAATCAACCATGTGACTCAGCTGTCAAAACCCCAACAAGAGACACTTCCCTCCACAGGAGGCAGCGGGAATGCCGTGAACTTCAACTTCAGCTGGCGTGGGAGCCACCCAGCTGCTCGGTATCAGCTTCTGGATGACACGAGACCCTCAGGCTTGGGGGGCAATTGGCTGGATACCTGTGAGCAAGAACACGGATTCAAGGTGCTACCTGGGGCTGGCTTACAACGATGGACCCAACCGTTTCTGCCCCACTTGCTCCACCATCTAGGCGAAGAATGAGGGAGTCAACAAGCACGTGCTGAAGTGCTTCAACAAGACCTAAGAAGCAGCAAGTGCTCCTGGGACCTGCTGGATCCGGGTGTGTTCTTATCCACAGGTGGGACATCAGAAGATGGGGCAGCGGGTTTCTGGAAGGGACAGCAGTAGGGAGGTGGTGGGTTTACAGTGAGGGACTTGTTACCTGTCGAGAGATGCTGCAGGGAGCTGCTCATGAAAATCTCTGCAATGGTCATTGTGGAGAGCTGGCCGAGATTGGCCTTGAAGTTCTCTGAAGGCATCAGGTCATCCAAGTGGATGGACTTCCACTCACCTGGAGGGGCAAGAGGACGGTAAGTCTATTTGCTCCATTCTGGAGAAACCAGTGAGCTTGGCTGCTCAGATTTACCAGCCAACCAGGGCAGGAAGACAGCAAGAGATGGAAGATCCACCACTTCACGTGTCTTCATCTTCCCCTCCCACCTTTTTCCCCCGACCCAAAGCAGTGACAGTAACCTTACCGCTGTCAAAAGCCAGGTAGCTGCACCCTCCCATGACTCGGGGGACTTTAGTGATCAGCACAACATGAAACAGATGGGGGCTGTCCGCCCTCCTTCGCTCGTCTGTGATGCAGTACCTGCAAGCATCACCAGAAGGTCAGAGATGGTTAATTCCAGACTAGTTCAACCCATCTCTCCAAGCGACGGCTGCCTCTCCTCCCTCTATGAACTCTTCCAGGGGTCAACCTCCCTACCAAAGGCTGCAGCCACCTGAACCTGCTTTCCTGGGTGGATGCCACCCAAAGATGACATTCTTTCTGGCCATCGCTGGTGAAACCTGCTACAGCCACGGGGGCAAATGAGACAACAGAGGCCAGAGCATGGGCCCGGTTCAGGTCTTAGAGGAGAGGAAAAAAAGAGGAAAAAAGAGCCAAAAAGGCAGCGCCGGTTTCTGAGCAGTCTGTTGTGCTTGGAAGAAAGGAGAAAGGAGGAGAGGGGAAGGAGGACGGGGCAAGGACGATAAAGGATGAAGGATGGAGGAGGACAAAGGATGGAGGAAGAAGGAAGGATGCTTACTTGGCACAGGCCAGGAGTCTTTTGCTGCTCTGCGGCTCGTCGAAATGAAACTGGATGAGGAGCAATTTCACTTCTTGTGTCTCTTTGAAGATTTTCCTGCGATGAAACGGCCTCTTTAATGCTTTCTCCTAGAAAGGTCTCATCCCACCCCACTTGTGGAAGTGGAAATCACCTGCAAGGTTAAAGAAACGTCAAAGCCCACCTGAGGTCCTGGCGGAAAGCATGTTCAGTGTCAAACTGGCCTAGGAAGAGGCAGTGGATTTTTTCTGAGAGGTTGAGTGTCTTCCTCAGCACTTCTAAATCCTTCTGGTTTAGCAGCCTGGCATGGGTAGAAACCTGCAGTAAAGAGGAAAACCAGAAGAGGTTGTCCTGCTGCCTCAACGGGGTGGGATCCCCCAGGGCCTCTCCGTTGGTGCTTGGTACTTCTCTACAGGCACCTGGAAGGCGCCTTGAGTATCTCAGCCTGAGCCAGAGCTGAGCAGATCCCATCTGCCTCCCGAGGAAAGGCAGGGTCTACCCTGGCTGCAGGTGACCACAGAGGCAAAGAGGACGGACGTAAGCCTAACCAAGACCATGGGGCCACCGTGGTCCCTTGGAAAACAAACAGCACCCTTGGGTGCTTCGCAGTCCAGCACGAGTACCTGCAGGCACGGCCTGGCGGTGCTCTCTTTCTTCTGCTGCTTCATCACCTCATGCAAGAGGCTGGCCAGGCTGTCGTGCTTCTGCTCGATGAAATACAGGTCCTGAATCTGCTTAGCGTCCTCCAGATCAGTGTACTTCAGGCGCAGAATGGAGTCAGGAGTGGCGCACTCCACCAGCTTCCTCGTGGCAATGGGTAAGACCAGCTGCCTGTACTGTTCGCAGCTTTCACAGCTGATGTTCTGGGAGCTCTCCAGCACGATGGTGGCAGACGTGTCATCGCTGAAGCCAACAAAGACATCATGCTCTTTGGGCGCGAGCGTGTGGGACCAGGTGCTGAAAGAATCCGGGTTCTCCATGTAGACAAACTGCTCGGCCCACTTCTCCAGGTCCTGCTTCAGGTTTTGCTGTCCCCAGTTGAGGATGGTGTTCATGTCCAAGCAATGCTTCTCCAGGCGGCTCAGCAGAGGCGGGGGGAACTGTGCGTAGACTACCTTCTCCTCCTCTATAACAATCAGCCGGAATTCCTCCTTCACACGGCTCTTCACCCTATGAGTGCCGAGGCCCAAGTCAACGTAGTAGTTGCCCCCCAGACTGACGAAGCATTGATTGAGGGCATCGTAAAGGCTCTCATAAAGGTTCTGTATGTTGAGGAGGACAACGGGCCTGCCTATTTCCATGCAAATTTTCACCCTGTTCACAGAACGGCACACCTGGGAATAGTCTTGGTCCCGTGGGAAGCCAGAGCCAAATATAATGTCACAGTTGCTGACGTCTACAAGCCGCGTCATCTGGATGATCTGAAAGGCGGCATTGTTGGTCGTCAGCAGCAGGAGGTAACGAGACATGAACCCCGCGTGCCGCTTGTGTATGTTCTCCTCCAGCAGACGGATGCAGTTGGTTTCCATCTTGCTGGTAAGACGCACCTCGCTGGTGCAGTTACGGAAGATCTCCAGAGGGTGGATATCTCTGGAGCCTCCGAAGTTTCTCTGAATGGCCTTTACGAGGAGCTCCTCTTGAGAACTGCGCTTTGTGTTCTGCGTGTAGGACATCATCATTTTGATCAAGCTGTAGAAGTCGCGGAGCCCAAAGAACTCTGTTTCCTGTGTCTTCAGCACGTTGCAGTAGAAGTTCGCCAGGATGGGGAACAAATGCTCGATCCTTTCGAGGTGGGGTTGGTCAGCACAGATGCCTTTGGCGGTGTTCACCAGCTCCTCCTTGCTAGGTTCAGTCCGAAAGACGAGGAGGCCCCTGTTCATCTTGGCAGGGTCCAAGGCCCAGTTGGAGATGCCCACAAAGCCAACTTTCTTGTAAGGCTCCGGATTCTCATCATCAACGCACCCATCTTCCAGAAGAGGATGCAGCGCCTTCAACGGCATATCGGGTGAGTCTTCAGCAAGACCAATCTCATCCAGCAGGACCACGGACGCAAACTCATTCAGGTTCTTGCCCTTCTGGAACTGAGCGCATTGCCGGAAAGTGGAGATGATGCCTTCTGGTTTTGAATGGGGGCTGCACTGGAAGGAGACCAGCTGGACCTCTTTGCACCTTTTGAACAACGGGCTTCGGGACAGCGCGCCTTGCATGGCATCGACAGCGATGGCTTTGGAAAGAGATTTGGAGCTTCCCGGCTTCCCAACCAGAAAGAGCGGCACCCGGAGGTCCATGCAGACAACCATCATGAAGATGTTCTCCCTCAGAGCGTTGTTGCAGGCTGTTGCCTTAGGAATGGAGAGGTTATCAAGAAATACCTCTTGGCACAACTCGAGCTCCTGCTGTAGCCAGAACGCAGGGACTGAGAAGCATTTTGCAACCTCCCTCAGGTACTCTTGGCGGTTCCCCAGGGACACGTAATAGCAAACCCCTATTGAAAGGGCCAAAGCCCTTTGCGCGTCGTTTAAGACTGGCTTTTCTTCCTCCTCACACTTCCTCTTCTCATCAATCTGGTGGAAAAGCAGGTCTCTCAAGTTGTAAAACCAGAGCACTATTTTCATGCAACGGTCTATATCCCGGAGGCTGGCGACTCTGCATTCATCCTTCCTCTCCCTCAGGAACTTCTGGGAGGCTGAAATGACATTGGTGAAGACATCCAGGTTTTTCATGGTGGTGATTGTCTCCACGGTGGACTTCACAATCTCCCTGATGTACAGGCTTTGTGTCTTCTCATTCAGCTCCCCAAAATCCCAGACCAGAGGCAATAAACTGGGAGAAAGGGGCTGCACACGATACACCAACTGCCGCAAAGGAATGTAACCCAGCTTCTCCGGAGTGTCTTCACTCCGGACTCGGTACCCCAAGCCAGCTTTCTCCAGTTTCTCAATGGTGTCTTTGGTGTGTCTTTTGTAAGGGTTGCAAGCAGCCACCACTTTTAAGCGGTCCGTGGAAATCCGCATTCCGTTGACGCTGCGGTCACACAGCACTTCTTTGATGGCAAAGATGGCCTCCGAGGTGTTGGCTTCGTCAAAAAAGAGCACCGTGTCTACATTGTGCTCTTTTTCATTGGCGATTGCCAGCTCCATGGCCTGCCTTACCTTCTCCTGAACGTTCTTGGAGGTGGTGCCACCGTGAACACGCACCACCATCATGTTCTGAACTTTCCTGCCAGCCCTTTGCAGGCTGCACATGAACTGCACCAGCTTTGTCTTCCCACAACCTGTTTCACCCATGATGATCACAGGGATGCCGCACTGGAACCGCAGGTGAATAGCCAACATCTTCATGGTGTTGTCCAGGGTCAGCTGGTACGACGCGTCTGGATCTTCCTGGTATTTCACGCCAAAGACTCTGCAGAGGGCCTCCAACTGCTCAGTTCTGGATAGGTTTTCAAATTTTTTATTGAAAGGAACATTTTGGAGGGCCAAGGTCATGTATAAATTCTTGCTTATAACTGCCTTCTCCAAAACACCCTGGGAATAAGCATCAATAGCGTCAAAGTTCCCGTTGATGTGGAAACCCAAAAACTCCATGGAATGATCATCAGCGTGGAAGACTATGTAAGGGTGAGATTCTTGTTCCCACTTGCGTCTTAGCTGGTACTCTTTCAAAACACTATCCATCTCCTTCCACTCCTGCCTTGGCACGCTTTCATCGGACATGTTGAGGGAAGGCATGGCAAAGTCCTTGGACATGGCGATCATGAACTTGATGACAAACGTTTTGAAACCACAGAACTCCCCTCCGACCACTGGACTGCAGAAGACTGATTTCTCACACTTCCTTAGCTGGAAGTTCAAGAAGTGCGTGAAGTTGCTAAGCTCGGTCCAGGAGGGGTTGTTTCTCCCACAGAACTCCATCAGGCATTCCAGACATTCTTTCTCTGTCCCCTCAGTCATTCCAGGGACAAAAGTGAAATCATCAAGGTTTTGCTTTTTCTTGTATCTGCTGAGATATTGGTAGGACCTTTGGAAAACTTCACTCTTTAGCTTGTCCCGGTCAAACTGTTCCTCCCTCAGTTCCTCAGGAGGGGCAGAACTGGGAGCTTCCAGCAAGCTGAGTACCCGCAGCACCGATACACACTCCACAGTAGGAAAAAGCTCCAGGAAATTTTCTTCCATTTCAGTGGACATCTAAAAGCAAGAGGACACAAATCACCACGAGGACAGTTCTCCAACCTCCCACATTCACCTGCATCACCAAAGCCCCCTCTTTTTTATTTCCCCACATCACCAAAACCCCTTTTTTTATTATTTCCCCCTGATAACAAATGGTTCGGCAAGCTGAGGAAAAACTGTAGAAATGCCAAGATTTCTCCAAGCCTTCACGTGGACTGAAATCCCTATAATCACTACGGTCTGTCTTGCCCAGCACCCTGCCTTGGGTTGGGTGATCTTGTTACCTTCTCCCATGCTTTCTTCTGTTCCTCTAAATCCTTTTGGGGGTGGAGGAACCTGAACTCAGCCCGTATTCAAGTTATGGTGAGGAACCACAGATGGATGCTCAGCCACGAGCGAATCTGTGGTGCTGAAGTTTTCACCTTCAGAAACTCTAAAGCGTGTCTCGGGGCAAGTTGGCTTTAAAAGCATCTATGAGGTTCAAGTTACAGCAAAATTGGGATGAAAAAGCTCCCTTTTCCCCGCAAAACTCTGTGCAGGGCCTGGTATTTAACTCCGAGCAGAGACGAGTTTGGCCTGGTTGCTCCCACTTCAGTGAGACATTGCCCCGCTGGAGAGAGAGACTCCAAAATAATGCATCGCTCTGGTGGAGACACCAGCTTTTTTATCAGATATCAGAGATATCAGGAGTTTGGCAGGTGTGCTCATGCTCAGCGTTAGCGGTTCGCCCAGCCCGAGCGAAGGACCCCCAAATACCTCTTGCTTCCTTGTACTGCTAACACCTCTTCCTTTTTCCAGGTACTCGATCAAGTAGAGATGAGATGGTTTGCACTTCCAGACCAAGCCATCAGGACTCTGGATGTGCCGCAGGATGCACAGATCAATCAGCAGCCGGTAGAGACCCTTTGATACCTGCCAGGGCGAAATAAAACCAAATTAAAATCAGTGTAGAAAGATCGG
>JAVJGJ010000037.1:102438230-102451355 GCA_035590215.1 Microhierax caerulescens
CCCCCCCCCCCCCCCCCCCCCCCCCCCCCCCCCCCCCCCAAAGAACCACACATGAAGGAGAACCCCTTGGAAAGAAAAAAAAAAAAGCTGCACAAAATATAACCCCTGCCCTAAAGAAACCCAACCAACCAACCAAAAAATGAACACCCCCCCCCAAAATAAAACAAAACAAAACAAAAAATTGGTATTTCAGTTGGCAGAAAACCTGCAGCTCCTTTCCAAAGCAGCACTGCTGCCCACACCACACAAAATACTGATCAATCTGGAGGAATATCCCTCTTCCCTCTGGGTTTTAATCGACCAGAGGTGGAGTTCGCAACGGTCTCGAGGGCAAGGCACGTGAGCAGGAACCTACGGCACCGCAACCCTCGAAATAAATTCCACTAACACCCCAAAACTTTAACTGCATTAACAAAAAAAACAAAAAACCAAAAAACAACCCAACATTTTCACTCCTTCCTCCTCTCAAAGTGCTTAAAATCTCCCCAACTGCTACATTTTACTTCTGATTTTTGGATTTCCCTTGCTGGTAGTTTTTAGTTTTCTTTGCGTTTTAGATAATTACCCAGTAGATCGATTTCCTGTTGGCCACGTAACTATGAAAACACACTCAAGGTGGAAACCCCGGACTTACCGCAGGTGCACAGTAGCTTCTTGAACTGCTCCTCATGCTCTAAGATGTTGCGGAGGATACTGAAGGGAATGTCTCCCAAGAGGAGGTGATGTCCCACGAAGGTGAGGAGCTGGTTCACCTGGGAAAGGAGGGCTTGCGCGTCGCTGCTGAGCTGAAGTTGATACTTGTGGTTCAAGTCTCCTGGAAAATAAATGACGCCTGGTAAGAGACAGCTGGCGGTTTCCCTCCCGTATTCCCTTTGAAGACAGATCCTCAGGAAGACCCAGCAACTTCCAGTTTGCAGAGGTTCCATCACATCACCGGCGTGGAGGCCGGATGCATGATGGCTTTCTAGTTCAACCATCAAACCCAGCACCTTGGGAAGAACCCAGATTTCCTTTGGGAAACGCAGGTAGCTCGCCCAGCCTGAAACAAACCATGGGGACCACCTAGGAGATTGGGCATCTGAGGCTGGGCAGGCAGCTCCAGCGGACATGGAGGGCTTCCAAGAGGGGCTGGGACACAGAAGAAGATGATTTTAGCAGGGACCTTCTGATTTTGCTTTGTTCTGGCCAAGAGGAGGTGAAGGGACAAACCCACCACAGCCAACAGCTACTACAGGGAAGGGCAGCTATTGAGGCAACAAGCCCAAAGTCTTTTTGGTGGTGCCAGAAGTCACAGTAGGGAGCAACAGCCACAAGTTGCCCTCTCATCCATCTCCTGATCACAGAAGGCCCAGCACTGGCCTCAGACCAGGCTTTGTCCAACAACAGAAACCCTTCAAGCACGGTGATGCCACCACCTCTGTCTCCTTTTAACGTTTGACTCTCTCTGTGTGGACATGCTCAGGCTGCATCACGTCATCCCCCTTGACATCCAGCCCCACATTCACTGAGTGTGCAATGAAGCAGCGTTGTGATGGGATAAAGAAATCAAGATGTTTCTCCATTCCTGGAACGAAGCTCCATTTCTCTAGCGTGGGAGATTATTTCCCCCACACACACCCCTCCCATTTTGCATTGTCAACAAAATCAGAAGGTCCCTGCTAAAAGACCTGGTCTTCCCACCTAGCTCACTTACAAACCAGGAGCTTCTCCCAAGAAAACCACTCAGGGGACACTCACGGGCAGTGGAAATGAGATGGCAGATCCCGAGACTCTCGAGCAGGTTTGCAAGAACGGGGCCAGTGTTCCCATCAAACCTGTTGACACTTTCCAGGCTCTTCATCACCGAACACATTTTCTCCATGAGAACAGAAAACAACTTCTTAACAGCTGGGTTTCTCGTCTTGAGGAACATGGATATCATGGAGTTGAGCTTGGGTTCCTGGGAAGATGAGACATTTCTCCTCTTTAGGGACTTTGTGGACTTGTGGCTCTTTCAGAAAGACCTTTCCCCGCTCTCTTGACCCAGTACAACCAGTAGGAGTTGGTGAAGTGGGGTGTAGAGGCCTCCAGCAGCCCAAGGAGGGGTGGCAGCTCTCCTACCTCAATGTTGTCGAGGTCTCCGATGCACTGGATGACACGATTCATAAAGCAGTCCTCCAACTCTACATCAACATTGTTCCCCGTGTTCAGGAAGGCCAAGCAGAAGTCGATGAGGTGTTTGTCACTAATCTACGGCAAGGAAATGCTTAAGAGGAAGCTGCTTTCTGGGTCCTCACCATCCTGCTCAAGTCCGGTGACCGAGGCAAAACCGAACGTGGCAAAGACCAGGAGCATCATCCCCCGCCAGCTGGAGGGTCCCCGTGACTCACCTTCTTCATCCATTCCTCAAACGTGTTGCGGATCAAGCTCCCCCACCAACGGGTCCACCGCACAGTGACAATCTTCAGCGAAAGCAGCTGCTGCCACATCTACGGAGGAAGAGCCAAACCCATCAGACGACCCTAAGGAACACCCAGATCTACCGGGGGGGGTGGCTCACGTCCATCTCTGGGTCTCGACACTCACCCCGATGTTCTTCAGGAAGGATTTCTCGTCCGTGGGTACCCTGTGAAAGTATTTCTCGAGCCACAGCCTGATTACAAGTGAAAACTCCCCAAACCTTTCCTCTGAAGAAAGTTGCTGGAATTCCTTGAGAAATTAAAGAACAGAAGCATGAGCCAGAAGCTCTGGGCTCTCCTCAGCTGCAAGCAGGAGGCCAAGCCCTCCTGACAGAAGCTGCAGACCTCGTTCTCACCTGGTTCGCCTGCAGTAAATGTTCTTTGTCAGCAAACAGCCCCAGTGTCTGCAGCATTAACTTCACGGAGCTGAACGGCACCAATTCCGGCATGCCCAAGAAATTGTTCAGTGAGAGGTACACCAAGTTCAGGCAACGCAAGACCTCATGGTCATCCACAGGCTTCAGCCATTGCTTTGAAGACCCCTGCGGGCAACTGTGGGCGCAGGAAAGAACCAAACACTTCTTGCAGCTCCTTTCGCAGTCGCTGCCTGACCACAGCCACCCGCTGCAGCTGGGACACAGGCAGATCCATAGGACGCGACCCTCGTGGGCGTCCACGCTCTCCAGCCATGGGGTTAAAGACATCAAGAAAGCAAGGGGCAAATCGCGGCAGCCACCGTCTTTCTGCCCAGCCAGGGCTCCATCCATCCCACCCCAGACCCTTTATGGAGGTGGTGCAGCACCTCCCCCCCTCAAGGAGGTTCCACTCACAAGTTCTTTAGCCAGGAGTCCATCCTGGAGATGATGCATTTCAAAGCCACGTTCCAATCATCTTCCTGAAACAGAGGACAGAAAGACATTGAGGAGAAGCGTTAAGAAGGCTTCTGCTCCTGCAGCCGAGGAGCTTCCACACTTGAGCACTAAAGCATTTCCTGGTGAGATTAAAGGGTTTTCCTTTTGTCTGGTCACAGGATTCAGCTCTAACCCCAGGTTTCTACAATTAAGTCCTTCAGCCCTGCTGAAGATCTCTGTAGGAACCAAGGACAAGTGCTGACCCACTTTTGAACAGACCCACCACTCCCTGCAGAGCAGAAGAAGGCCTTCCACCAGTCACTTTGTGCTTACAGAGACTTGCAATGAGGCTTCATGGGCGTCCATGATGTGCTCATTCAAGGTCTCCAAGAGGAGCCGCAGTGACAGCTGAATGTCAGGCAGAGGGTCCCTGGCGAAGTTCTTCAGGGCCAACATCTCCACCACCTGCTTTGCTAGCAGATCACATCTTTCAATCAAGGTCTTGTGAGCCTGTATCATCTTGAGGACTTTCCTAGGAAAGCAGATCAAGAACATCAGATGGACTTTGGAGGACCAGGAGGTACGTTGGTGGTGTTTGAGGTGGCACCATGACCGGTAGACACAGTGGTGACAAACAGCCAGGGCAACTGGGGGTTGGAAGGAGGAGCTGGGGCCTGACAGGAGTGACTCTACATGGCAAATCAGGAATTTTTGGAAATTCACCCACTTTGAGGTCGTTATGACAAAACTGAGGGTTCCAGTGACCCGGACAGGCTGGAGGAGTGAGCCCATGCCAACCTCATGAAGTTCAACAAGGCCAAGCACGAGGTCCTGCACCTGGGCCAGGGCAACAGCTTTAGACTGAAAGAAGGTGGATTTAGATCAGACTTAAGGAAGAAACGTTGCACAGCGAGGGTAGGGAGACACCAGAAGAGGTTGCCCAGAGGCACGGTGGGTGCCCCATCACTGGAAGTGTTCAGGCTCAGGTTGGATGAGGCTTTGGGCAACCTGATCTACTGGAAGGTCACAGAATGGGTTGGGTTAAGGTTGGAAGGGACCTTCAAGGACCATCCCTGCTGTGGACAGGGGCGTCTTCCCCACCCCTGGCAGTGTTCAGGGTGGGGGCTTTGAGCAACCTGACCTAGTGGAAGACATCCCTGCCCATGGCAAGGGGTTGGACTAGATGAGCTTAGAAAGCTTCTCTCAACTCATTCTCTCCCCAGGACTATTCCCATTCAGCTGTCTGGATAAGACCGTCTGGCTCCATCCTCCCCTTGAGCTCCCACCAATGTTCCTTCAATACCCGCCAGGACAGGGGACACAGCACGCCAAGAAGGGGCAGCTCCTTGAGTAGACACCAAGTGGAAGGAGTGAAAAGCGCTTTGAAGAGCGGGACAGTTCATTATCCAGATCCTACCTTAGCTTTTCAGACCCACCTTTGCTTGTCTTCGTTCCTCCTCAGCTGTTTGAAGGCTTCTGAAGGAAGTTCACATAGAAAGGAGTCCTCTGTCTTCTCGTTGATCGCATAGAGCAGCGGGACCAACCAGATCCACAACGTGCTGTTAGTGGTCCTGAGACACATGCCCTTCAAAGCTGGAAAGTATTTGCTGCAAAAAGAATCCAAATAAGTCAAACTTCCCATGACCAACCTCTGGGATGCCGGTGGGAGACACGTGCCAACATGGGATGGGGTCTTTTTCATCCTTCCTGCAGGCAGTTGCCTGGAGAGAGCTCAGGTCGAGATGGTTCCACAGCCCAACCAATACCAGAGACACTGAATGGTCTTCAAGGTGCCCAGGGTACCCAACAGGGACTCACCAGGCTGGAAGCCACCAACCATGGTTTACATACCCTCAAAGACTCCTTGGGATAGCACGTGGCACCCAAAGTGACACATGGGGACAACCAAGCTGAGCCTCGAACCTTTGAAGGTGTCATTGCTCCGAGCAAGCGGACTGACAAATATAAATTACCTTTTTCCTCTCAGATCTTCATATACGTCTTGGTTGTAGTTCATAACCTCCAGGCGCTTTGCAGCCTTGGCGACAAACTCCTGGCTGAGGGAGATCTTATAGCGAACCAAGGTGTGAAAGGCAAACAGGAGCCCAAGAAGTTTAGGGTCCTTCATTTTGATGATTTTTTGTGTGAAGACTCTGATACTGTTTTTCACCTGGATGAGAAGAAGAAGAAGGAGAGGGCGTCTCACCAAGCTGGACAAGATGCCTTTTTTCTCTGATCTACTGGAAGGTCACAGAATGGGTTGGGTTAAGGTTGGAAGGGACCTTCAAGGACCATCCCTGCTGTGGACAGGGGCGTCTTCCCCACCCCTGGCAGTGTTCAGGGTGGGGGCTTTGAGCAACCTGACCTAGTGGAAGACATCCCTGCCCATGGCAAGGGGTTGGACTAGATGAGCTTAGAAAGCTTCTCTCAACTCATTCTCTCCCCTGGTCCTGGGAGAAGGACGGGAGGTGGAAGATGCTGCTGTCTGGGGGCACCTTGCATGGCACCTCCCTAGAGAGAAATTATTTATTCCCGGTGCCACAAATCCATCCAGGAAGGTCCTACATGCTAAATATGCCAGGCAGGACAAGGGTCTTCGCTTCCCCACTCCAGCGTACAAACTGTCCCCCAAAATGAGGGTCACCGTTTTGCCAGCTCCCCGGGGGGGGGTTGGTGGACGTTTACCTCTTCCATATCCGGAATGAAGGTCCCAAAACATTCTTCTTTCTCGGCATCCCAAAGACGGACATGGTTGCTGTCCTCATACCTATCCAGTTTCCTCTCCATATTCTCAAGGGAATTCCAGGAGATTGTGTGAACAGTGAAATATTTCTCCAGGTATTCCATCTGCAGCTTCCACCTGGATGACTTTATGGACATTTGTTTGAACGTCTGGGTGCTGATGGTGGGGAAATGGCATTCGATGTGTTCAAAAATGGTCCATGTTCCTGGGGAAAGAAGGAAGAGTTTGGGAACAAAACGCAGACACCAAGCTCAGCTGAGCCCCAAAAGCACAAAAAGATCTACACATTTCTCCAGCCCAAGAGGCGTCACCCGTCCTCCAGATGGGATTTGACTTGGGTGCCAGCCGTGAGTTTTATTGCGAGGGGGGAAAAAAGCGTATTTGCACATCGACCTGCAGCTTGAAACGTCCCGTAACAAACGTCCTGTAACAACCTCCCGTAACAAACCAATTCCAGCAAAAAAAATTTCCACACTTAAACACTAAAGTATGAAGTTATCCGGTGAGATTAAATAAATTACAATTAATAAACCAGGCTGAGACTGGTAGGTAGGGCACTGCCATCACCGTCACGTCCGGTCACGACTTCGGGGGCAAGCAGCAGCACTTACCGTCGGCTTTGATCTCAGTTGGGGGTATATTCATGACACGATATAATGGACGATTTCTGTACTTGAAGGTCTCCGGCACGTTCAAGTTGTCTGCAGAAATGTGCTCTAACACACACTCCCTGTCTCCGCGGAACGTGTTCACGACGCTGTATTTATAAAAGATGAGTCCTTGTTCCAGGTCAGAAAGGGGGATCGTGGCACTGCCCGTGATCACTCTGCTCCCTCTAGAAGAGAACGAGAAGGAGCTCGTTGGCCCCAGGTTGACCTCGATGGTCAACCTCAAACCCACAGTCAAGTTTTGGCTCATCTGACGAGGCGTCATCGACCTTGGAAACATCAGGGAGAAAGCCACAGCTGGGTTCATCAGCCAGGGGACTAATTAAACCTAACAGCCCAGCTGAGATCCTCACACGGGGCTGAAAGAGCCTGACCCCAGCCAAAATGGCGGCTTTGTGAGCGATCAGGAGCTTGGAGGAGCCACCACTAAGTGCTACAACTCCATCGAGGTGTCTCCATCCGTAGGTTCACCTCCAACCTCTGTAGGAACCTGCAACAAGTCCCTCAGCCCGGAGCTGCGCCTCCCACAGAAACACCCCCTGAGCGTAAATTCAGCCCTTGGGGGGGGCTTTGGGTTGGTTTTTTTTTTACCTTTTGGACATTTTGGCAAATTCTACATAGACATTGGGCCGTTTGTGTAAGACGACACAGATCTTCAGCGTTGGGTCGAAGTCGTAGTGGGCTGCCAGCACAGCGACAAACTCCAGGGTCATCGTGTCCTGCGGTGGTCTAGGTCCACTGAACAGATACGGGCTGGGCTGGCAGCTGTTGGAAAAGAGGTGGTGGGTCCCCACTGCGTCCTCCTCTACTTCGCCCCCCCCTCCCCCGCCCCACCACTCACAACCACTGTGGCTGGCGCTTGACCTACGTTCCCGGAGGTTGTGGGTTCCCCGCGTCTTCGTCGCCCGCCCTGCTGAAGAACTCTTGGTTACTCCACGGTATTTCGGAAAGACCCGGATGCCTCGGAGCAAGCACCGGCCGCTTGGGTGTGGGAAGACATCCCGGGGGTGTCTCTGTGCTGACCAGGAGGGGGATCGTGGAGGGGGTGAAGGGAACCCAATGATGCCCAAACTGCATCTCCTCCCACCCGCAGCCCCTTCCCCTGGGGAGCCGCTGGACCTCCAGATGCAACCTCAAAGCCTTCAGTGATAACGTCCCTCCACGCAACAAACCTGCTGGAAGATCCTGGGCTGCTCCTGATCTCCTGGTCACCTGCAGCCGAGGACAAAGAATCGATTAACGCCTCCAAAGACGGTGGCAAGGCAAGGTAGAACCTGGGACTAACCGGGAAGAGGCCTGGCGCTTCCCGTACCTTGGTCATGGTCTTCTTGGGAAAGGAACCCCAACCTACCCTAAAAGCGAGGTCCTCCCTGTCCCCCCCATCTCCACCAGCACTCGGGCACAGCCACAGGGATGGGCAGCCGCTGGCGTGGGCCTTCCTGTCCTCCCCCCTGAGCACATCCCGGGGGAAGCCCAGGAGGCTTTGGCGTGCGGCGTCACCAAGAGCTTCCACCTTGCAACCAGCTCTCGTCACCCAGACCCACTCCCGACGTGACTCAGCACCCGATTTATCGTCAGGGCAGACGATGTCACCGAGGCAATGTCATCGCCAGCACCTGCAGGGTTGGAGCTCCCCTGGTTTGTCATCTCCACCCTCTTCACGTGACCCGGGACCTTCTCCTGGAGAAAAGAACAATGGGAAGGTTTGAAGGGGGGGGAAAAAATGAAGTTCAAAAGCTGAGAGCTCGAAGGACCAGAGAGACAAAGGGCTGGGCAGGGTCTTCTTCTGCCCCTACCATCTGTAGGGTGTCGAGCTCCAAAATCGAAGCCAACGACACCGTGGTGGCATGGAAAACTCAACCCTCGTCCTCCAAGAGCTTTGGCCATGAGCTTTGAAAGTCGCAGCGGACTCACCGGATTCCCAAGATGCTTCTCCTCCTGCCTCCCCGACGCGCCCTTTGGGTGGACACTGGTGTTCTGGTAACTGTCCTCCTCCACCGCCACGTAATGGTGCACGGGGATGGGCTGGAGCTGGATCTCGTCCCGTGGTGGGACCGCAGGAGCCTGAGGAGAACGGGGTTAGTGGCGGTCACGAGAGCATCACGAGAGCATCACGTCGGAGCCACCTCAGTGCGCGGTGCGGCCGCGGCCAGGGGTACAACTCCTTCAAGACCACGACCCGACCAGCGTGGGACCACTTTGGCCATGCCAAGCCCCCAGAGATACCTCCCCTGCGCCCCCAACCCAACGGTGGTCAAGTATTTCCCGCCCCAACCCCCCAGGTCAGGTGGATTGGCCAAGCGCCAGGTGGCCGCTCGCCAGCCGCCGTTGGCCCTTGGGGTCTTTGGCTGGATTCCGGGACTTTAACGGCGGCGCCGTGGGAGGGAGGAAACCCAGGAGCAGCTTTAGGGCGAGATAAAAAAAACTTTGTTTACCGAGTCCCACCCCAGCAAGAGGGGATGAAAACAAGCGGCGGCAGAGATCACTCGCCCACCTCCCAGCGTCTGGGGGAGGGGCAGGTCCCCCACACAAAGAAAACACCCCCACCTCCCCCAGATCCCCCCCCACCTCCCCCAGATCCCCCCAGTGGTTTTATTTTTATGATGGAGAAGGACACTGGGTAGAGCGCGACCTTGCTCAGTTGGGGTCCCCACCCCCACCCCAAGTTGGCGTTGGGTAGAGCGTGACTTTGCTCACTTGGGGTGTCCCCCCCCCGTATTAACCTTGACTCGGGGGTGGGGTAGGGGTGGGGGATGGGGATACCACCTCTTGCACTCACTTGAGCAAAACCTCAAGCATCCTCCTGTCGCCCGTTTTCGGCTGCGAACCGACACGCCGCAACGAACCCCCCCTCCGCCCCGGTCAGACCCAGTCCCCCATGGGGGATGTCAATTAGAATGAAAAAAATTCCATTTTATGGGGAAAAAAAATGGGGAAAGTGGTCCAGGCATGTGCGTGCACAGGGAATTCGTGTGTGTATGGGGTTTTTTTTTTTGAAGGGGGGGACCTCCCTCCCTCCCCCCACCCCCAGGGGAGGTGGCGGGCCGTTTCCTCCCCGCTTTGTTTCCATCCTCTCTCGCTTGACCTCGGTGGTGAGCACAAGGGGTTTTATCTCGCCTTGAAGCTGCTTCTTGCGTTTCCTCCCCTCTCTGTGGCACCGTTAACCCAACCCAAGGCCAGGAAAACAGGAATTCCATCATTTTCTACCAGAAAAAAAACCAAAAACAAAAAACAAAAACAAAACCCCCCACAAAACCAAAAAAACAAAACCAAAACCAAAAAAAAAAAAAACAAAACCAAAAACCAAAAACAAAAAAAAAACCCAAAAAACAAAACCAAAACCAAAACAAACAAAAAAACCCAAAAAAACCCCAACCAACAACCCGCCGGTTTGAAGCCCCCGTGGCATCCCGAGCGCCCACCTCGCCTCCACCGAGGGATTCGGTGGCCGGATCCTGCCAGTAGTCATCGTCTCCTTCTTCCGCCACCAATGCTTCCTCTACCGATGACTCTGAAAACGGAGTGTCGCGACGCAGGTGGGGGGCAAGTTCCACCCCCCCCCGCACCCCGTCACGTTCCCTGCCCCCGGATATAATCCGGCCATACCTGAATCGCTGTGGATAACCTCCCAGATGTTGTCACCATCGTATTCCTGGTCCCCTGCCACCCCCTCCGGGACCGGCCCGACATCCCCGCATCCCTCGGCAGCGCAGTTGTGGCCCTCGGATGCCATCGGGTCCATCCCGGCGTCGCCGTCGCCCCCGGCCGAGGGGCTGCTCTCACCCCCCTGGCTGGGTGGGGGCGGCGGGGGAAGCTCCTCGGCTCCTCCATCCTGGGGGATGGGATCCATCCCAGCCCGGGGGGGGACGACGGCGGGGGGAGAATTGGAAAATCAAAATCCCGGATCCCGACAGAAGATGATGGGCGTCGTGATCCAGGGAGCTTCGGGCGCCGGAACAGCGACCTGGGGAGATCCGGGGCTCAGGAACAGCAATTTGGGGAGACGTGGGGGCTCAAAAAAATGATTTACGGAGCTTTGGGGCTCAAAAAGAGCAATTTGGGGAGATTTTGGGCTCAGAAAAAAGTTTGTGGAGCTTTGGGGCTATGAAAAATCAATGTAGGGAGCTTTTGGGCTCAAAAAGAGCAATTTGGGGACATGTGGGGCTCAGAGAAAATTACTTGGGGAGATTTTGGTCTCAAAACCAGCAATTTAGGGAACTCTTCAGCTCAGAAACACCTGTTTTAAGGAGGTTTGTGCCTCAAAAAAAATTATTTACAGAATATTTGGGCTCAGTAAAAGCAATCTGGGGAACTTTTCAGCTCAGAAACACCGATTTAGGGAATTCTAGGGCTCAGAAAAAATTATTTACAGAGCTTTTCAGTTCAGAAACTCCAATTTAGGGAACTTTGCGGCCCAGAAACTCCGATTTAGGCAACATTTGGGCTGAGAAATTAAAATTTAGGGAACTTTGGCAATTGGAAACTGCAATTCAGATAGCTCTCAGGCTCAGAAAGAGGAATTTGCAGAGCTTTTGGGCTCAGAAACACCCATTTTGGGAGCTTTCAGCCTCAGAAACAGCAATTTCAGGAGGTTTTGTGTTCAGCGATGGCAATTTCGGGATCTTTTAGGCTCCAAAACAAGGATTTAGGCAACGCTGGGACTCAGAAATACCCATTTAGGGAGCTTTTGGGCTCAGAAACACCGATTCAGGGAGCTTTGAGGCTCAAAAAAAAATTATTTATGGAATTTTGGGGCTCAAAAACAGCAATTTGGGGAACTTTTCAGCTCAGAAACACCCATTTAGGGAGCTTTGGGGCTACAAAACAGATTCAGGGACCTTTTGGGCTCAGAAAAAAGGGATTTAGGGAGCTTTTGGGCTCAGAACAATTCATTTAGAGAGCTTTTGGGTTCAAAAACAGCAATTTAGGGAGCTTTTGGGCTGAGAAAAAAATTATTAAGGGAGCCTTTGGGCTCAGAAACAGCAATTTCGGGAGCCTCTGGGGCCAAAACCAGGGACTGAAGCATCTTTTAGTCTCAGAAACAGCAATTTGGGAAACTTTTTAGCTCAGAAACGCACATTTGGGGAGCTGCTGGGTTCAGAAAAATCCATTTAAGGAGATTTAGGACTCTGAAACACCGACTTGGGAAGGTTTCGGTTTCAGAATCAGCACATTGGGGAGCTTTTGTGCTGAAGAAAAGCAATTTAGGGAGTTTTTTAGCTCAAAACCAGCAATTTACATAGCTGTGGGGCTCCACAACATTGACTTAGGGAGCTTTTGGGCTCAAACACAGCAATTTGGGGAACTTTCCAGCTCAGACACACAAAATGTAGGCAGCTCTGGGGCTCAGGACAACCCATGCAGGGAGCTTTTGGGCTCAAAATCAATGACTCGGGGAGCTTTGGGGCTCATAAAAAATGATTTAGGGAGCTTTTGGGCTCAAACCCACCCAATTTAGGGAGCTTTTGTGCTCAGAAAAGGTGATTTCAAGAGCTTCTGGGCTCCAAAACACTGATTCAGGGAGCTTTTGGGCTTAGAAAAAAGGGATTTAGGGAGCTTTTGGGCTCAAAACCACCGATGTAGGAAGCTTTGGGGCTCAGAAACACTGATTTAGGGAATTTGGGGGCTCAGAAAAAGCAATTTCAGGAGCTTTTTCGGCTCAAAACTGAACTTTTGAGAACTTTTGGGGAACTTCTCAGCTCCGAACCACTGACCCAGGGAACTTTTCAGCTCACAAAAAAAAAAAAAAAGCCCTTTGGAGGGCTTGTGGGCTGCCAAGGCTGGATTTCTGGATCTGGGGGGGCAGCAGCCGCATCACCCCCAAGGGGAGGAAGGGAAGCCGGCAGCGCTGCCGCGGCGCTTACCTGGTGGGTGGCTGCGCCGTGGCCTTCCTCACCGCTGTCTTCCTCCCGCCGCTCCTCCGTACGCCTCGCACCCCATCCCGCTGCCTGGCCCTTGGCTTTTATACTGTTCCCACTCCTTCCCACCCCACCCCCCCCTCCGGCAATTACCTCAACTCTGCTTTTTCCCCTTCTTTCCCTGAAACTCCTTGAAAAGTGAAAGCAAAAGCCGGGGCGACCGAGGCCCGCCTCATCCTTCCAGGAAATAGGCTGGCGGGGGTCAAGCCCCGGCCATCACCCCCCATCCCCCCCCCGGTGCTGGGGGAGGGCAGGTGGCTCGATTCCCCCTCCATTTGGTTTTGGGGGACCACCAGGAGGGGCTGGCTGTGTGCTCCGGGATGGAGCGCAGGCCCCCAAGAGAGCCAAGGAGCTTGGCTTCATCTGGCGGGCGGGGGGCAAGGGGGGAGTGCGAGGAAGGCGAGAAGGGAAGGAAGGGATGGCAGGGGTCGCAGCAGCAGCGGCCACCCCGGGGGTGCTGCGTCCTGATGCTCCGATGCGATTCCCGGGGGGGGGGGGGGGGGGGTT
>JAVJGJ010000037.1:102523699-102534254 GCA_035590215.1 Microhierax caerulescens
TGGCGTTGCCTTCTGCTTGCCCAAAACACTGGTGACAATGCACCCACGTGGCGCGGGCTTTCCTCGTTTACCCCCCAGAGCCAGCGAACACGCGACTCCTTGCCTTGGCCTTTCCCGACTGCGATTATTCGCACGCCTCCATCGCCCTCCCCACCCCACAGCAGCGTTCGCATCGCCCCGGGCGCCGACGGTGGTCACCGCAGACACCTGGCCCCGACGCCCCTTACCAAATAAATTCTAAAGCCCGGCCCTATTTTTCAATTAATCCTAACGAGGTGCAACTTCCCGGCCAAAGAGGAGGTTCCCCACCCGCAACCCCCACTTACGACAGAAGGACGGTCTTCTCCAAGCGTCGATGATGACGCCGGCGTCTTGGCAAGCGGTGGCGTAGCTCTGGATGCTCTGGCAGAGGACACGGGTGTCCCCTTGGGTGAGGCAGAGGTCATGGAGGCAGGCTTGGAAATAGAGGGCCGGGTCGATGACGTTGTGGCAGGAGTCGAAGGGGCCCTTTGGCACCGTGAGGATGCCGCAGTAGTTGGGTTTCTGGAGGACCACCTGCTTCTGCGCCGTGCAGGCGGGGCACTCATCCCTGGGGCAGTCGTCGCTGCAAGGCACGTCAGGCATTTTCCAGGCAGAGCCAAAGGCTTTCATGTCGGGGGCGTTTTGGCCACTGGGGAGGAGGAAATCGTCGTTGAGTTGCCCGTTGTAGTTGCCGCAGAGCCCGCAAAGGTGGCCCTGGTAGTCCTGAGGGACTGTGACCGTCACGTGGTGGAGGAAGTCATAGCGCAGGACGAGGCCGAAGTCAGTCTGAAGCAGGACGCCCGTCCCATGTTGGTGCACCTGGACCTGCCCCTCGTTCAGGATGGCCGGGAGGTGGTAGGATATGGAGTTCACCTGGGACAGGGAGAAAGAAATCCTCCAATGAGCCTCAGGGATGCCAGGAGAAGGCTACGGAGGTCGGAGCAAAAAACACGGCGGGGGAAACACCTTCCACGCGACCTGTTAATGGATTTGTGGCTCCCACTTTGAAACTGGAAGGCGAAGTGGGCACGAGCGTGGCTTTGTCTTGGAGACAGGGCTGAGGACTCCCCTCCACCAAGGAAAATAAATTTTTGGGACGCCGTGCTCGCAACCGCAAAGAGGTGGGCCACGAAACGTGACTGTGACCGCGCAGCTCTTGCTTCACACCCGAGTCAACATGAGCCTGTAGACCTCGACAGCGGCACGCTGGCCACCACAAAGGGGTACGGCTGTGCCTCACGACCCACCACGACAGGTCCCTTGCTGCCTCACACCAAGGTCAATGCGAGCCTGTAGGCATCACCAAAACGTTTGCACTCCAAGGGATGGACCCCAAAGCACAGGCTGGCTGTGGTGGTTCCCCCCTCGCCTTGTGTCAAGGTCAACATGAGCCTGTAGACTGTGACATCAGCACGGTTGCACCCTAGAGGAGGTGGGCCACCGCGCGTGGACCTGCCGCGACCGCGTCCCTCTCGCCTCAACATGAGCCCATAGACTTTGCCACCAGCGTGCTTGCACCCAGAAAGAGGTGGACCATGAGGCCTTACCATGACAGCTCCCGTCTTGCCTTTCGTCAAGGTCAACGTGAGCCCATAGACTTCAAGGGACAACGTTTGGATGCCGGAGACCTTCCTCTTCTGCCGGGCATCCTTCTTGATTGTCACAACGAACGGCTCGATATCGTCCGCACCGCAGGTCTCCGTGAGGATGTAGGAGCAGGTGCCTGAGATGTTGAAAGCCACCCCATCGAAGGAGAGATAGCTGCGGTCGCCGGTGGCCACGCAGACCCCGAGCTCAGCCGACGGGCATTGTAAGACGCCATCAACAACTTTGCCTTCGGCGCCGCCAGGGCAAGAAACTTCCTCGCATTCCACGGTGCCGCCAACCTGGCAGTGGCATTTCTCCTGCTTGGTGGGGAAGAAGGTCTCCTCCACCTTGTAGTAGAAGCCGCGGTGCAGGCAGCCACACTGGGACATGGGGATGCACTCGTCGCCGCTGAACACGAAGTCCTTCTCGCACACGCAGCCCTCCCTGCACTGCCTCGAGCACTTCATGGGGGCGTAGATGCTGCTGCAGGTCTGGCCGCAGTCCTGGGCGCAGATCTCGTAGTGGCTGTGGGCAGGGCACGAAAGACCTGCCGCGAGACGAGGGGACTCGTTAGGAGCAAGGAAATCACAAGCCGGATCCCGCGATTTTCCTGCAATTAAGGTCCGCGGTTGTGCCCGGCGACGAGGTTCACTAGATGCAGGTTATGTCATTTTTTTTGAGTCGATTACTTCATGGCTAAGACCCGCCCCTTCCTCCCCGTGGTCCATAAGGGCCGTTTCAGCCCTTTTGCGTGGGGGTTTCGGGGCCCTCGATCCCCTGGTTTTCCCCACTGTCACGGAGGAAACGAGAACATTCCCTCAAGCAACGGAATCGCTCCCGTGTTGGGTCCCTCATCAACATCCGGGCAGGGTCCCTCCCCGTTTAGATCTTTTTTTTGGTGCACCTCGTGTGATCCACCCTGTAAGTGATCCAGGCAACTGGCCCCCTTGTTTCGAGCTGATGCGAAGAATTCGGCGCTTAACGGGGCTAAATTATTCGACCGGTCGCAGCCGGATGGGACACCTCGTTCCTTGGAAGGGTTTGTGGGTGTTGGCCATGAACAGAGAGGGTGGGACCAGCGCAGGCTTCGGGTGGGGTAAAGTACCGCCAAGTGAGATGATCCCCACCGCCGGTTTGCCCCTACGTGGGTTTAGCCGAGGATTAGGGTTCCCTCGGATGCTCGTGACCCCTCTCAGGAGGCCAACCCCCCCTCCTCCAATTAGCCCGACTTACTGCAGAAATCATCTGTCCTCCATGTCTCGACGGTCACGCCGGCAGCCTGGCAGGCAGCGGTGTAGCGGGCGATGATCTGGCATATCACATCTTCCTGGTCCGGGAAGAGGCAGGAATCATGGGTGCAGGCTTGGAAGTATGTGATGGCGTCCACCTGAGCGTGACAAGCTCTGAAGGGTCCATCCGCTTCCATGATGATCTCACAACTCGTCCCCGCCGTGGCGGTAGGACACGTCACCTTCGACAGCTCGACGCAACCCGGTTTGTCGGTCACCTTCCAGCTGTGCCCGAAGGCGTCTGGGTCAGATGTCACTTGGTTGTTCTTCGCCATCATGTCATCGCCCACCTCCCCGTTGTAGTTCCCGCAGAGGCCACACAGGGTGTTTCCGTAAATGCCGGGCACCGACACGGTGACTTGGCTTTGCCAGTCGTAGGTGACGGTGAGGCCAAAGTCCGTCTCTATCACCGCTGCCCGCCCACCTCTGTAGATGGAGATCTTCCAGTCTTTGTGGCGATACGGTAGGTTGACCAACTGGTCGTTGATCTGGGGACAAAATAAATAAATAAAAAAAATTTAAATTACGGAGATGAAGCCTTTTCAGATTTAATCATCTGCCCCAGCTGCAGCCTTTGCCCACCAGCCCTGAGGCGAACGGTGCTGAGGCTCCGGGGGTTCGATCACGCAACGATCTCCCGCTTCAGGTGGAGATCCTTGCGTTTAGTCAATTAAATCTCATCTCGGTGGGGCAAACGGACCTGGGAGCTCCAGACCTCAGCGGCGTGGTTGGAGGAAAATACTCAGCGTTACACAATACCGAGAAAAAAACAGAGGGGTGAGGGCGGAAGAGGAGAAATGGGGTGAGGAGCAGAAAGGGAAGAACATGGAAATTTAGATAAAAAACAGAGGAGTGAGGGTGGGAGAGGAGAAATGGGACGAGGAGGCTGGGGTGAGGAGCAGAAAGTGAAGAACGTGGAAATTGGATAAAAAACAGGGGGTGGGAGAGGAGAAATGGGATGAGGAGTTTTGGGGTGAGAAGAAACTGAAGAAGGTGGAAATTAGATAAATATTTGCTAAACGCACCGTGATTTTGCCCGGGTGTTGCTGGCTGATCTCAATGTTCTTGCCGTAGACTTTGACCAAGACGAGAGCGATGGAGCCCAGAAGTTGGGCATCGTGGCGGCCATTCTGCACCAGCACCTGGAAGTCCACCAGACCTTGGGTCTTCTTGCACAACCCCGTCAGCTGGTACATGCACGTGCCCTGGAAGATGAACTCGGCACCGTCGAAGCTCTCGTAGTGGGTGGCACCGACGGCGGCGCAGGTCCCGTATCTCTTGGGGTGGCAACCGCGGATGCCGTCCTCCACCCGGCACTCCTCCTCGGCGTGGCAGCTAGCCCGGTGGCACACGGCCTTCTGGTGCTGCTCGTCGCAGACGCAACGTTTGGTGCAGGTGCTGCCCGCCCAAAACTCCTCGTGCAGGCCGTGGAGGAGGCCCTCAAAGACACAGCCGCACTCACTCTGGGGGATGCACTCGTTGCCATCCAACACGAAGCCCTCGTGGCACTCGCAGGTCTCCACGCAGGCCGAGGTGTTGCACTCGGTGGGCACCGCAGCGGCGTTGCAGGTGGTGGGGCAGGCAGGGCCGCACGTGGTGTAATTGCTGTTCTTTGGGCAGGAGAGAGCTGTAAAAGGGACAGGACACCACGGTCATGGTGGGATGGGACCACGTGGTCATGGTGGGACGGGACCGCGTGGTCAGGGTGGGATGTTACCGCGTGGTCAGGGTGGGATGGGACCGCGTGGTCAGGGTGGGATGGGACCGCGTGGTCAGGGTGGGGGTAATGCTCCTTGGCCATAAGAAGGTGCAGCAGAGCACCAAGAACACCTGCATGGGCATCCTGGAATTTTACGTGTACTTTGTGGAGCCTTCGTGGACTTTCAGGACCCTCCACATGGACCTCCTGGAGGCAGTTCCTGAGACTCCCTGGGCTGTCTACGCGGATTTTTGGGAGTCACCAGAGACTCCCTGGGCCTTGCGCATGGACTTGCTGGGCGTCCAGCAGAGAATTTTCCGAGTCTCAAAGAACTTTCTAGACCTTCTGCATGGACTTTCTGGACTTTCAGCAGAGACTCTGGGGAGTCTGCACTCACTTCACGGACTTCCTACTGGGAATTTTGGGACCTGGACCTTTTGAATGGATTTTCTGGGCGTTCAACAGAGTCTCTGGGGAGTCTGCACTCACTTCACGGACTTCCTACTGGGACCTTTGGGACCTTCTGGAGTTTCTACTCAGACTTTCTATATGGACATTCTGGACTTCCTACGTAGGTTTTCTGGAGTCTGCCTGGACTTTCTGGACTTCCCCCTCGGACTTGTTGCAACCACCTCTTCCAGCCCGTGAGTCTGCCTGCTTGGGACCCACAGCCTTTTCAGGTCCAGCTTTGCGCAGCCTAATTCCAAAGACCCTGCTGGCCCCACCTTGCTTGGGAGATCAAGAGCTTTGCGGAGACGCAAATTGATGCGATCTCCCTTTTATGCCTGTCTTCTGCTCACTCCCATCCCGTCACCCCTTGATGACACCCACCTTAATGATGGTTGTAGCACCCTGCCCACCCGGGGGGAGTATTTTCTGCCGACCAGGAGCTACTCACGACAACGCGCCAGCGTCCTCCAGTCAGGAATGGTGATTCCTTCCTCCTGGCAGTCGGCTGCGTAGGCTTCGAGGGCTCGGCACAGCGCGACGTGGAGCCCATCGGTCATGCAGAGGTCCGAGATGCAGTTTTTCAGGTAGATCGTGGGGCTGACGGTGGCGTGGCAGTTCCTGAAGGGCCCCATGCTCTGGGTGAGCAACCCGCATAACGTCTCGTCCTGGTACTTCGCCTTCTTGTCCCATGGGCAATGCCTGCACTGCCCGCTGCAGCTGTCCCAGCAGTGGTGGCCCTCCTTGGCCACCCTCCAGCCGCGGGCCAGCTCCGTGGCATCCTGCGCCAAGTTGCCGTCGGGCATGAGGAAGTCATCGCTGGGGTCGCCGTTGCTGTTGCCGCACATGCCGCAGACTTTGCCGGCGAGCCTGCTGGGCAGCTTCATCACCACGCGGTCATCCCAGTTGTAGATGACCTTCAGGCCAAAGTCAGTTTGAATCAGCAGGGACTTGCCCTTCTGCTGCAGGTGGAGTTTCCCTTCGGCCAGGGAGATGGGAAGGTGGGACTGGTGGTTGTTCACCTGGAGGAGGAAAAAAAAAACCCCACAAACCCAAACCCACCACAGATAATGTCAAACACGAGGCAAGAAATGGAGGTTTTTGAGCTTTGAGGTGTCTTCCTGCAAGAGGCGACGGCGCAGTAGCGTCACCCACCCACCCACAGCAAATCACAGAATCATTTTGGTTGGACAAGACCCTTCAGGTCATCCCGAAACGCGTTATCCCAGCGAAATGCCGTAACATTGCTTTAGATTCGGGAGTTTCCTTACGTACCCTCACAATCCCGTTCTCGGACCTGACTGCGGTGATGGTCATGTCATAGACGTGGATGGTCACGGAGCTGATAGAGGAGACTTTCGGGGCGCCTCTGTGTTCGTTTCTCGCCTCGACGTTGAAGACGGGCAGGGTCGGATCCGAATCGCAGGTCTTGGTCAAGGTGTAGGTGCACGTGCCCGTGGTATCAAAGCTTTTCCCATCAAAGGTTTGGTAGTGGGGATCGCCGGTGACCCAGCAGGTCGAGAAGGTCTCCTGGTGGCACGTGTGTTGCCCATCCACCAATGTGCACTTGTCCCTGCAGCCCCAGTCCTCGCAGGAAGACGTAGCAGGAGCTGCAGAAAAAAGGTGTGTGTGTGTGGGAAATAAAATAATGGCAACCACTGAGAAGACCCGGCCGTTGGCAAGATGCCACCGTGCGTTGGCCCTACTTACGTGTGGCGCAAAGACCGGTGAAACCGTAACCGGTGTAGGGCCGAAAGCCGAAGACCAGGAGCCCAAAGGGTGTCTGCTGGTGCTCAGCGCTCTGGATTTTCGTCCTGCTGCCCATGGCGATGGTGGCCCAGGAGAAGTCTGTGCCGGGAATGGCCGTCCAGGACATGCCCCTGTTCACCTTCTGGTTGAGGGTGATGGTCCTGGCACCCGCGTTAGGGGCAACGAGGACGGCGTGGTTACTGTAGTCATGCAGGCTGCTGAGGCGGTAGGACGTGCAGTGGGCGGAGATGGGTGGGATGGTGACTAGGAAGGAGTCTTGCACGTAGGAGCCCTTCCTGCCGCCGGTGAAGAAGAAAAGGACCTGGATCGGGGCCGAGGCGCTGACGTAAAGCGGTGAGTTTTCGTTGACGTCGAAGACGCGGACGCCCCCGGCCACCATGTTCTCAGTGGAAGCCACTTTCCCCCTGTTGTAGGTGATGGAGGTTCTCTCGGCTGCCACGACGTAGGCGAAGTCTGTTTTCTTTTGCAGGGGGTTGGGGGGGACAACGTAGGCTGTCCCCCAGGCCTCGACGGGCAGAAGTTGCTCGACCACGTAATCGCAGTTCCTGGACATCTGGACGCAGCAGTGGCCGCTGAAGGCCGCGACGGCCTGGTCGGACGTGATCTCGGAGCCGGATAAATCTTGGGTGCTTTGCAGTTGGAGGCTTTGGTAGGGGCTCAAGTGTACGCGGAGGACGGTGCCGGGGGAGTAGTTCCTCCCTCTGTAGTAGAAGGTGCCCGTGACCTTCATGGAAATGGAGGTCGGAGTCTTCCCGGCCACCACGGCGAATTCCTTCAGGCCGCTGCTGCGCGTTCCCACCGGCGTCACCACGTAGTACTTGTTGCCCAGTTTGTCCACCGGCAAGATGGCGGCGGCGCCCACGGTCTGGGCCTTGGAGTTGACGGTGACGACGGAGATGTCCTGGGTGGACCGGATCAGGATGGCTTTATCGGAGACCCGGCTGCCGACGAGCTCCATGGTGCTGGGCACGCGGAGGGAGAACGTCCTGGCCTGGCTGAGGGTGACGGTGGCAGCGAAGGTGCCGCGCGGCGTCGTCACCGTCACTGTGCTGGGGTCGGAGTACGTGGTGAGGAGGAGCTGGATGCTGGCGCTGGAGCCTTCGTCGTCGTTCTGCGGGATGACGGCCAGGAACTCCCTGCCGCGGGACGTGGCGGCCGAGAGGCCTGCGAGAAGCAGGGAAAAGGGTTTTTTTTGGGTCAATTTGGGCTTTTTTCTTTGAGTTTTTTTTTTTTGGGGGGGGGGAGTTTGGTTTTTGGGGGTTTGGGATTTTGCGTTTTGTTTTCATTTGGGGTTTGTTTTTTTGGGGTTCAGTTTGAGGTTTTGGGTTTTTTTGGGGGGTTTGGCTTTTGGGTTTTTTGCTTAATTTATTTTTTTGGGGGGTTTGTTTCGGTTTGGGTTTTTTTGGGGTTGTTTTTTTGGGTTTTCTTGGGGGGGTTGGGGTTCTTTTTTGTGTTTTGCATTGGTTTGGTTTTTTGGGTTTGTCTTTTTTTTTTAGGGGGTGGGTTTTTTTGGGGATTTTTGCTTTGATTTAGGGTTTTGGATTTTTTGGGGGGTACTTTGTGTTTTTCTGGGGGGGTTATGTTCTATTTTGGCTTTGGGGGGTTGGTACTTTAAGATTTTTTTTTTGTTTTGGGGTTTGTTTTTAGGTTTTTTGGTTTGGTTTGGCTTTTTGGGTCTTTTTCTGGGTTTTTTTGATTTTGTTATTAGGGTTTTTGGGCTTTTTTTTTGGGGGGGTTGCTTTTAGGGGTTTTGGGTTCATTCTTTTAGGGTTTTTTTTGTTTGAGGAGTTTTGGGGGTTTGTTTTTTTGGGGTTTTGTTTTGGTTTGGGTTTCTGGCTGTTTTTTGTTGTTTGTTTTTTTGAGGGGTGGCTTCTTTTTGGCTTTGGGAGTTTGTTTTTTGAGTTTTGGTTTGGTTTTGGGGTTTTTAGTGGTTTTTTTTTGTTTTGGGGGTTGTTTTTTTGGGGTGGGTTTGTTTTTTTGGCTTTTGGTTTGGGGTTTTTGGTTTGTTTTGGTTTTTTTTTGGGTGGGTTGGGATGCAAAGACGATAGAAGTTTCTTGCACAAAAAATAAAATAAAATAACCCAAATCAAGAAATTAGGCTGCCACTTTTTTTTTTCTTTTTTCTGCAGAAACTGGCAATAGGAGGTTGTGAAGAAAAAACAAACAGAAAAAACAAACAAAAACCAAACAAGGAACAAGAGGGGTTTGGCTGAAAAAAGCCCTGAGGTAGGATCTTCTGAAAGAAATAAAAATAAGGATTTTTTTAAAATTTATTTATTTTTTTTATTGTGAGCCTGGGTTTGGCAGTTTGTTTTGTTTTGGGTTTTGTGTGTGGCTGCATTCTGGGCTGGTTTTTGTGGTTTTGTTTGTTGTTTGTTTTTTTTTTTTGTGGCTAGAACACACAAAGGGGTTTTATTACAGAAATTGCAATAGAAAGGTCAAAAAAAAAACCTAGTAAAAAAATAAGGACTGAGGGCATTTTGCAGAGAAAATCAGCAGAAAGCTCCGAGAGGGAAAAATGAAAAATATTTTTTTTTTTAGATGTAGAAATTGCTGCAGAAAGTCCTAAAAAAGCAGCACTTTTCAGAAATATTTCAGAAAGAAATATTTTTGCTGCAGAAACTCACATTAGAAAGTCTTATAAAATGAAGTGTTTTTTTTTTTTGCCGAGTGAAATAGAAATAAGTGTCTTCTGCTGGGTAAAAAAAAAAAAAGGAAATGTGAGTTTTTTTTTTAAAAAAGAAAATGAGCCATAAGGGATTTTCAATGAAGACAAAACAGGTTTTAAGGGCTTTTTGATGAAAAACTCGGTGGTAGGAAGGTTCTTCCTTTAAAAAAGCAAAGAAAACCAATAAAAAATAAAGCAATACTTAATTTTTTTGAAAGGGGGGTGGGGGTAGGCAAACCAGAAAGGGCTTTTTTTTTTTAAGGGGAAAAAAAAAGAAATAGGTAAATAATAAGGTCTTTTTTCTTAAAATAAAAAAAAAATAAAAGGGCTTTTTCCTTAAAAGAATATAAAAAAATTAAGAAGTTTTAAAAATAATAAAAAAATTAAAATATAACTTTTTAAATTTTATAAAAAACTAAGACAATAATATTAACGATATGACAATAATAATTATAATTAATAATGATAATGCAGTAAGAGATTCCTCTCCCTTCCAAAAAGCAAGTCCCAGTATATGAGGTCTTTCTTTCTGGAAAAAAAACATCCCCAAATGGGTAAATTTTTATTTATTATTTTTTTTACCTGAAATAAACCCCCAAACAAGCAGGAAACCAGTTTTCTCTTTTAAAAAACGAGGATATCGAGGTTTGGTTGTTTTTTTTTTTCTTTTCTTCCTTAAACCACAAAGGTGATGAGGGGCTTTTCAGTGCAAAAATAATTCGGGGGATGCGAGATTTTTGGTGAAGAGGTAAAAAAATTTATACTTTTTTTTTTTTTTGCTGGGGGGAAATGACGGGGTAAGGGGAATTTTTGGTGCCGAAACCTGAGGTGAAATCCCTCTACCGACCTGGGAAATTCAGTTTTTTGGAGGGGAAGGGGGCTGGGGCGTCACTTACCACAGCAAAGAGCCAGCCAGATGGGGAGCCACGCTGTCCTGCCCATCGCTGCTGAAAAAAACCCTCAAAAACACAAATATTTGTTTTTTTTTGGGTGGGAAAGAGCTAGACAGGGACAAGCAGGAGCCCAGAGGGGACCCAGGTGTGTGTCCCCCCCCTTGGCCTGACATTGTCCCCA
>JAVJGJ010000037.1:102665257-102679854 GCA_035590215.1 Microhierax caerulescens
TTAAAGTTGGGCGTTGAGGTTTAGGGGGGTTGGGGTTTAGAGGGTTGAGATTTAAGGGGGTTGGGGGTTGGTCTTTAGGGTTGTGTTTGGTGTTTAGGGAGGTTGGGGGTTAGGAGCATTGGGGTTTAGGGGTGGGGGTTGATGTTTGGGGGGGTTTAGGGTTTTAGGATTTAGTTTCTCACACCTTCTATGCTAGAACTGTGCATGGGGGTGCCATGGATCATTTTGGATCCGTATAGTGCAAAATTAAGCAATTTTTTTCCTCACCCCAGAAAGCAGGTAGCAGAACTTTTGTACTGTCCTTCATACGGCTACCAGAGCAAATAGAGAACAGTCAAGAAAACTAGTTCCTGGCACCTTTTCTGGTAGAACTGTACCTAGGTTTGCAATAGAGAATTTACTGTGTTACTTTGTGTCTGGGGTTTTTTGTCTCTGTGTGTGACTCTGTGTGTAACTGTGTCTTTCTGTGTGTGCATGTTTCTTCAGCACATCTGTGTGTGGGCGTGTCTCTGTGTATCTGTGATCTGTGAGTTTGTATGTGTGTGCACATCTGTGTGGGTAGGTGTCTGTGTCTTTCTATGTCTGTCTTTGTGTGTGCATGTGTTCTTTCTGTCTTTCTGTGTGTTTTTGTATGCCAGGGTGTGTGTGCGCCTCTGCGTGCGCCTCTGTGTCTCTGTGCGTATCTGTGATATTTGAGTTTGTATGTGTGTGCGGGTGTCTGTATGTCTTTCTATGTTTGTCTTTGTGTGTGCATGTGTTCTTTCTGGTTTTGTGTGGTTTTGTATGCCAGGGTGTGCCTGTGCCTCTGTGTGTGTCTGTATGTGTGTGTTTCTGTGTCTGTATCTGTCTGTGTGTCTCTGTGTGTTTGTGCGCCTGTGTCTGTGTGTGTGTAGGAGCCCGCGGCAGTGAGTCCCACTGTCACCACAGCAGATGTGTTGTCTCGACATTGCTATGGCAGGAAACTCATGCCATCACCACGGTTAATGATCTATCTATACATTCTTAAGGCAGGCTTCCTGCCTTTAAATCTCTTCTGTGGTGGTGGTGTTAACACCACTGGCACTGCAGAGATTTATCTAGGAGACTGACTGACACCTTGGAGCAACGCAGGAGACTGATCCTGCAAAACTTAACCAAACCCTTGTGTATGTTCCCAGACTTGGGGTTGGGGGGTCAAGGTGCCTGGAGGCCCCTGAGGAATGTTTGGCATGTACACCATTGTCGGGTGGAAGGTGTGGTTATGCAGAACAGCTTGTAACAACTCTATAAATAATGGAACCGTAGTTCAGAACATTCCCCCATTGGACTTGGAAACGTATCGGACTGTCGGGACACCGCAGCTCCCACATGGTAGCTATTGCTCTGAACTCTTTCCTTTCCTTCTTTCCTCCCTCACTTTGTATTCTCGGGAACGGAATCGAGACTCAAAACGGAGTCAAGAGCCAAGGAACTTTAATGCCCATCAATAAATCTGCGAATGCAAACAGAACCACGCTCTCGTCTCAGACCGGCTTGTGACAGTGGGTACATTGGCAGCCTGAGGCTGGCACTGGCCCAAAGGGAGTCAGGTATGTCAGAGGCCTAAAGCTGGGTGGTGCCCCGAAGTGAGGCAGGTACATTGGAAGCTTGAAGTCCAGCGGTGGCCCAAAGGGAGAGGGGTACGCTGCAGGCTTGAATCCCAACAGTGCCCTGACAGACAGGTATGTCAGAGGCCTAAAGCCTGGATATAGCTCCCAGGGAGGCAGGTGCGTTTGAGGCCTGAATCCCTGCGGTGGCCCAAAATGCCAGCTAGGTCTTTATGCTGCAGATTTTCCTCTAGGCATTGTTTGAGAGGGGGAAACATGAAAGTAAAGGAGGATCATAGTCTGGACTTACTTGCGCAGTATAGGTACATGGCCACTAAAGATAGGTACTGGGAGATAGGAAATACTCCTTAGCTGTCATTTCAGGAAGGATGATGAGCTTGAGGAGCATATCAGAAGGAAGTCTGGAGAGTGTCAAGTGTTTCAGCAGTTTCTGGAGCTACACGTTTTGGGAATTTAGATGGGTTTATCTTCAATACATATGCAAATCCCTATAATACACAGTGCCCTTGTGCCAGCGCATTTTTCACTTGGATTCTGGTGCCACCATGGTACTTCTTAAGAAGAGAAAAACAAGTATGATACTGATTTGTAGAACAAGCAGATGTGTACTTGCAACTGCTGCCACAGTTTGCAAAGTGTACAACTGTCTTGTGATGCAAAGCTGGTTTGTAAAATGCTAGGGTTGACATAGAGCCACTGTGAAATGTCTCATGATGAAATAAAACAGCATTTAACTAAATGTTCCGTCATGTGCCCATTCTGTGCTGACATACAGGGACCCTCCAGGTGAAGGCAGCCTGTCAGGAGAGCAGGCAGGAAGGTTTTACAGCTGCCTCAGCATATGGGGAAGCTTCTTCAGCATTTATATAGGTTGCAGATTGTTCTGAGTGGACCTTAGACTCAGAATCTGAGCAGAGAAAGAATTCAGTCCCTAGGATGGCAATGAGCTGTAATTTACTAAATCAGATGACAACACTTAAATAATCCCCCAGCTATATCCTGTCTTGGAATCTGTGGCACATCTTTTCTTTAGTTTGTAACTATTAATAGGGGTCGGGGTTTTTTTGTTTCTTGCCCCACTTTATCTGTTTTGTTGGCTCAACAGGAGAATGTGCTGGACATAGAGGGTTTGTAATCTCTGTCCTTCATCCTGTATTAAAGCCTGGTCTGTGCTGAGTTTTACTGTAGGTAGTATTGATTAAGGAGGTGGAAATACTTAGTTTTCTTTCCCAGCTGGCTGATTGCAAGATATTTATTCCTTTACAATAGGTAAGACAGTAAAACATCATTTTATTGGTGATACTTGCATCTGTTGCTTTTGCTATTGTAACTATTGCGAAGTGCTGAAACAGGACAGATTTCTGTCACAGACAAGCCTTTCAATGACAACAGCAAAAAATGCAGGTCAGTTACTGTTTAGTGATGTTTCTGTGGTGGTTTGGGACATAGATGCCAAGGGTAGTGAAAATCCTGGTTAGATCTGTGCTCACTGGGGAAAAAAACCATAAATGGGTACCTTTGCAAAGCACTTCCACTCTGTCAGTACTGAAGCAATATATGGTGCATTTCATTTGTCAGATGTCTTGAAGACTTTGAGTGTAATGAACTGAGTAAAGGCTGGAGGTAAAGCCTATGTGATGTAAGTTTCTCGTGGTACTTGTTTTTCACCGCAGTGTTGAATCTAGTCCATTGTTAGTGTGTAAGGGGAGCTGTTCATAGCCTGGTGACAGAAACCTCTGTAACTGTTTAGTACACACAAAGCAGGGCATTTTAACAGAGTTTGTACTGGAAAAAATCGGTTTCCAGACATGAACTCTTTGCTGTTTCTCCCTGATGTAATGGAACTACTCTCTTTTCACTTGTTGACATTGCTTTGCTACAGCTTACGTGATTCCAGACTACAATATGCTTGCACTGGGACTGTAGAAATCTTTTTTTCCCTTTTCCTTCTGTGTTGTTTAAAGCAAGGCTCCTTGACTTTACTAATTTCTTTTGGAAACCATACCTAGGGCCAGAAGCTGTTGGGAGGTGCTGTGACAGAAATGTCTTCATCTAAATGTAAATGTAGCTTCCCTGCCTCAGGCTGCCTTTAAGAAGCTTTTTCTATGGGAAGCAGCTACAAAGTAATGGTCCAAATCAATTTATTCATGTCAATAAAAGGTCTTTTATATGCTTATTTGAAATGTATTGTTCTGGGGTGATAGGACCACATTTGTTTTTTAAGCAGTTGTGTCAGATGGAATGAGAAACAGGGGGCATAAAGGAGAGGGAAAAATAAATTGCGTACAGCTTGTTGCAGTTGGAGGGATACAACTTGGGCTCTTGAGTATAAAGGGTGGAAAGAACTAAGATGCCTTAATAGTGGGACACAAGACAAGGTGTGCTGGGTAGAGGTGGGACAGAACTCCCCTGGTGGTCCTCCTCCCTGTACACTGGGACAGTCTCTTCAGACTTTGGTTGGGGGTTGAGTAAAGGAGTTCATTACAGAGTCCCTGACAAAGATAGAGGGAAAGATTTTCTGAGTCACTTCAGTGAAGTAACATCTGCTTGCAGATTACCATCTTGGGCAAAGTCAGCTTGAAATTCTCTTACTGTACCACCTCCCATCTGGTTAAAAGGGAAAGCAGGTAAAGAGGTGCCACAGCAAAGTGCAAAACATAACTCTTTCTTTATATATGTCATATTCCACATCAAAGTGTGAATTCTGTATGTGTGTCTCCTGGCAGTACCACCTATGAGTGGTGCCTTACATGCATGGTATTTTTCTGTTGGCTGGGACTTGTTTCAGGTAACTTCACTGTAGTGTTCTGACAGCGAGAGGCTAATAGGCATAGACAGGTCTTGATGGTAATTTAACTTACTATGCCAACGGATCTCAGTTGCTGTAATCCTCCCCACAACTCCAGACTTACTTCTCCTAAACAGCATTTTGGCATTCATGACAAATTACTTAATGGCCCATTGAAAGACACCTCTGTCCCACAGGGCCTGGGTTGATGGTTTTTCCAATCTTTCCAGGTGCTGTTTGGTTCTGTCACAGATGCCAGTGCTCGTGTTCTGTGCCTTTGTTTCCCTGTGTGTAAAACAGAGGTGAAGATACTGACTTACTCTAAACTCTAGCTTTGCTCTTTTAAAAGAGCTTTGAACAGATGGATTTCTACTTTTTGTGCAATATAGATGGAAGAGAAAGTAAAAGATTTTGAGATCCTTGAATCCTAATAGCTACTGAATTAATAATTGCAGTCACATGATTGCAGATGTGATTTGAACCTAGGTTTCTGGGGTTACTTACACCTTCTGTTCTGCTAATCAGGTTCTGTAGTTACATTAGGGGCCAGACCCACACCATGCTCTGGAGCTGGTGCTTTGGAGGAGGCCATAAGACAATGCTTCAGTCTCTAATGCTCTTCTCCAGTCCCCCTGACCAATTGCAGGTTGGAGTATAAGCATCTATTCTGAAGTGGTCCATTCTGAGCAACTGGTTACACCACCATGAAGTAGGAGAAAGGCTGTTGAGTTCAGCTGGATTTACTTGGAATAGTTGAGAGCAATGCTTACAATATTCATAGAACCATGGAATGGTTTGGGTTGGAAGGGTCCTTAAAGACAATCTAGTTCCAGCCCCCCTGACAGTGGCAGGGACACCTTCCACTAAACCAGGTCGCTCAAAGCCCCATCCAGCCTGGCCTATATTCTACTTAAATGTGCACTCTCTAAGGCGAAGAGCTTGTTTGCACAGTGTATGCCACCTTGCGTAGTCATGTGTTTGCTCTGAGTTGGTGCTGGGACGCTACAGGTGATAAGCTCAGCCTTGGCTGCAGCATTTGGAAAGTGAAGATCTGGGCTTTTGCTTCTTACATTATTACTTGTTATAAGCCTTTGCAATGGATAATGTCTATCCCTTAAGAAGAGGCCAGCTTTTTCTTACTGGCTGAGGAATACAAACTTGCAGGCATCTCGGCTCAGTCCTCAGTGTCTAGGTATGCAGCCGCTTCTCTTTTTATCAATAGTCTTACATACTGCCGTGCAGTATTCCTGCAAACTGCAATGCTCTGTGTATTTTTGTGTGTGCCAGACTTGAGTTCTGAGTCATGTAGAGCAGATGCTCGCAGATGATGGGGGACTGGACTGTTTCTGGCTGGGCCCCCAGGGCTCTTGTCTGACTGATTTTTATTTACAAGACTGCAAATAAGAAAACATGAGCAGTTGGCTGACGTCCCAGGCATGCAATCCGATGCCCAGCTGGACTGCAGGGTCCTGGCAAAGCCGCCTTTACAATGCCTCCTGGCTACTGGAGTGCTGGCCCTGGGGCACGGAAACGCCTGAGAGGAGACCACGTCTGAAGGAAGACCAAGGGATGGAAGGGGAGTAAGCTTGAGATAAACAATTGTCCCGACTTGAGCCCTCAATGTGATTTAATAGTTTCCTGCAACAGTTGATTCTGCCCGTGAGTCACCCAGGTCATCCCCTGTGCGAGTAGGCGTGAGACAGGTCCTTCCCTCTTTCCAGGAGCTGCCTCCTCTGGACACTGCCCGGGCTCTCCAGTGACTCCGGCCAGGCTGCAGGTTGTCGCCAGAGCCCCGGGAGGCCCTGAAGGCCATTGCCACTTCTGCCACTTCTGCCACCGGATGGCAGCAGATGCTCAGAAAAAAGGAATCCAACCCTCAGCCCTGGGCATCTGTCCTGGAAAACTTGAACTCAGTAACCACTGTATGGTAGTCAAGGTCAAAAAACAAGACTTCCACAAACGTGGAAGCATGGGCTTCCCCATAGCAGGGGAGAAAAGGCCTGTGAGATCCGGGACCACCTGCTCCCAACACAAAGCTGCAAGTTTGTGGGTTTCCTTGGGTTTCATTTGTTTTGCAAAACAAGTTTCTGTTGCCAAAATTTCCCAGCTGCTTCCTCTTCTTTTACCCTCACGGCTGTGCACTACGCACCTTTTGGCTTTACCTGGCATCGCAGAGTGGTCACAATTCTTTTTTGCTGTGCTTGTTCCGTATTAGGGCCTGGGAGACACAGGAGACATTTTAAATGAGTTGCTTTTGTGTGTGTGTGCACATTTATATCCTGGGGGAATACAGTCTAGGAATTCTTGTCTGGACTCTTGACGGGCTGTGTGGCCCTGTGCAAATTGGACTGCCTCCTGGTGCCTTGGTTTCTCTCTCTGCGAGTTATGCTTTTGATGCCCTTGTATGGAAATAGGGATATAAACACAAGGCAGCTGCCCTGAGAATATTTGTTTCTTTTAGATGGTCTCAACTCCAGGCTCACTGTTGAACAAAATACACAATCCATGCAATAATATTTAATATAACAACCAAAACTAACAGCAGCCCTCTTCTTCCATACCATTCAGCAGCTGGGTGACAGCGCAAGGGCTTTTCTTTTAGACTTTTTGGCTTTCTTGGTTTAACTGTCACAGCCTCTTGAGAGCTAGCATTTGTCTGGAGGGCATGCCAGAGCGCCTGTCAGTTACTGCTGAAGACAGATGTCATTTATCAAGCAGATGTACTGCAGTGATCAATGGCTACTGTCAAACAGTATTGGTCTAGTAAGGACTGGTCTCTGTTGTATTGATAGAGGATACTGTACATGAAATGCTTCTGACCTTACTGATTAGTCTTTTCTGCTCATGGTACCTGGGTATCAAGAGGGACTTACCTCAAGATGTCTTACAGGGAGTTTAGCTTTCTGAAAGTTGCCCTTGCAGTCATTTGTGACAGCATGGGTGCCCAGCTGCTGGTGTCAGAGCACTAAGGGGCTTGTGGAGTATGTCTAAATGTGTGCATGACGTGCATGGAACAATGCTTGGACACAGCTTCAACCTGTAAGCGCTTGCAAACATTGAGCCAGTGGCCCTTAATAGCCAGCCTGCATTTATGGCAGCCCAAGACCTGCCTTTACATTATGGACCACCCCATCCCTGACAGTCTACCACTTCTTAGTCCTGCAAAGGAGGTTGGAGGATCTAGGTAGCAAATACAAATGCAGTAAGTGAAGGCATAGGCCAATGGGCAGCAATGCATGGAGGCAGAAAGGCAGGCAGTGAAATGAACGTGGCAGGCAGGAGCGTTAAATGGCATGCAGATGGTTTCTTGGGGCAGGCAGGAAGAGGACTGCTTTTCTTACACATGGCAAATACTTTATTCTCTTTTAAAATTGATTTTTCAGAGACAGAATGATAGTAGGAGCTCACTTTGACAGTTCCTGATATCTACCCTCATTATTTCTCTGCCTCCAAGCTGTCCAAACCTTACCACATTGTAGAGCTCCTCTAAAAGTGGTTTCCTCTCAACCAACTTGGTTGGGGTAAGACTGTTTAATAGAATAAAATGTGTCCATTCAGAGACAGGTGTGGAGTCTTTCTACAGCCCTGGACCTGCTCTAATGTGAGCCATACTGCTCCCAAGCATGTCATGGTCAAGAATACTTGAGGATGTGGCTTGGTCACAAATGCCATGCAACGCTATGCTGAGACATCTCATTCCAAATCACAGACTGGGGTCTTTGCTGCTGCTGCTGCTCTGTGCACAGCAGCGAAGGTCAGGTTTTGATGTCAGCTCAGCCTGCCAGTAGTACCCAAATTTTCTGGCTGTAGATGATACCTATGTGTCTACACATAAAATATGCAATAACACTTTGTGTAACTCTTTTTTTAATGTAGAGGTTATTAAGAGATTTGGCTAGCTGATAATATCTAAGAATTATTTAAAGCAAGTTAATTAAGGTAATAATTAGCTATGTTATGCAATATCTCTAATTACTGGTCTTAGGGAAGCTCTTTGAGGGTATGACTGGTGCCTTGCCTGTATTAAGAATACCAGTAGCACTTTGTCAAGGTTGCAGGAAACAAGTTGTGAGGGCCCAGGAACTCGTGCAACAAAGTGTGTTGCTGGAAGTCCTTGAGAGAGGCAGAGGGAACTGACAGCAGGTGCCTGGCTCCTGCCTCCTTCAGTGGTCAGTGTTTACATATAAATGTGTAGCATGCATGTGTGTTTGTGCACGGCACTGAATTTGTGTGTATAGCGCTGCTCGTGCATGCAAATCTGCCAGCAAAATCTCCACAGGGGCCATTCTGGATGTTGATTCCAAGCACTGAAACGCCTTTTCTCTTTCTCCGAGGTTCTTCTTGTCCTGCCTGTCGTCTTGCTAGTACAGAAGTCTGTGTTTATCAGGTCGTTTAATCTTGGATTTTCCAAGGAAAGCAGGCTCTGTCCCCGAGATATGGGAGTGCTATTGGAACCTTCTTGGCACCTTTTCTAAAGACCAGGGCACTGACCCATTACAAACAATATCATAAAGGGAAGAGGAAATCATTTGAGTTGGATCCCTTTTCAATTTCTTTTAACCCACCTGTCTAGAAACTGTTCACTGTTACGTGTCTGTAGCCTTAGCTCTTTGTATGGAAGTGTTCCATGACCTTTCCCCATGCACCTATTTTGCTGGGGAGGTCCAGGATTTCAGAGCTTGGCCACTGCAACGTGCTCTCCCAAGTGCTCCTTACTGATGACAGGCCCTGTGGAGGCCAAGGAAAACTCCAACTTGGTTTCTCGTTACAACCATTGCTGGAGCTGTTGCTGGAGCTCCAGTGGGATGCAACCATGAAAAACTTTGCTTTTAGAGGAATAAACACAACTTGTTCTGCCGCAGCAAAATACCCTTCAGTACCGGGAAAGGCGGGGAAAAACATGTTACAAGTTCAAGGATGAGGCAAAATGTTCTCCAACAGGGCTGCAGGCAAAGAAGCCAAGTCCAATAGAGCCTCTAGGTTTGTTTGAAATGCTACGGAACGTAGGAATAGTAACTATAGGAACTACTATAGTCAATAGGAACTATTTTATAAGTGCAAGGGCCGTTTCTACAACCTGGTCAGCAACTAGTACATATTCTTGCATAGTACATGAGTGTAGGGGAGTTTGGGTGTCATAGTTGCTTACAAATGTAAAGTAATCTGGCTATCAAGTGCCAGAAGTGTCTCTTAAATCTTAGTTGCTCAGTCAGAAGTGCTTTAGCTTTGTCCTTTCCATGAGAATTTGTTCCAAGGCAGCAATGAGGATTATGCCTTGTCACTCCTATGAGAGTAGACAGGAACAAATGACCCAGAGACAGGAGTTTGCAGTAGGATCTAGAATCAGTTGACAACTGGCTGCTTCTGTATTTCTTTAATTCAAAATCAAGAAGGTAGTCTCTGCCCCTTTTTAAGTCTGCTTATATGAAAAATGTCTCCTCTGGATCAGTTAGGGTATTTTATAGCAGTTTGGAAGGGGTGGAAGTCTATACCTTCTGCTTGAACCTGTAAGTGGTTTGTGTCCAAAGATCACTGACAGCTCTGCAGGTACCTCTGACCATATTCACCAGCATGAAGGAAGGAGGGTGGATGTGGAGAACCGTGATGATGTCACCCATATCCCTTGTTTCTGTCACTGGCCTAGATAATTCCTAGCATGCAAGTGCTTTGCACCTGCTTTTTTTTCTAGACTGCTCAAACTTGTGACATATTTTGACTGAATTGCTTGAGCACAGAACAACAAGACTTTAGCAGAGGGCACAAAGATGTATGTGCTGGGACACGGGAAGAATTATAATGTGCGTACTACTTTTCAAACCTTTAGTTGCAGCAGGGCAGAGCCATCCACGTGCAAGGTCTATTTGCAAAGATTTCCTCAGACCTGGAGCAAGGAGTGGGAGGTCTAGTGTCAAGAGCTGGTGTATATGTTGGTGTAGTCCATTAAGACTAGACTGGATCCCAGCCAGGTGAAAGTCAATAAAGAGTAGCCAAAAGCAAACTACCCGATTACTCTGGGAATGAACTGGGAATGAACCAGCATGCTGCTAAAGAAAGGCCCATCTTTGGCTTTCATCTTGTCCTCACAGCCAGGTGTTAACCATCTCCCACCAACTCTGCTAAGTATGTGGGACTGTTTAAGCTATGCCCTTTGATATTTAGCATCTCCTATGCTAGAGGTCTATGTTTGTAAAGTGAGAAAGAGCAAGACCCTTGGCCTTCTGCCCAGCATGTGCATGGCATCCAGCTGGTGGCTTTTCAGCTTTTATTTTTAATGCAGTCTTTGGTGAGGAGATGAATGACAGCACCCCATTCTGCCATGCACCAAAGAGCACACTTCTCTCTTCCCCCATGCAGGAATGCTAGAGCTAGTATATCTTTCTTCTTAACTTGCCATGACTCTCTTGGTGGCAAAAGGTGATTTGGCTGGAGCCAGACTTGTAAATAACTCATTTGTTGTTTCCTGTGGGGTCTACTCAAGAGTCCATCCTGCAGCCCACCTGCTCAGCTCCTCTTCTTTTTCTGGTGGTGAACAACTCATTCATGTCACTCTTAATGCTTGTGGAGGAACAAAAAGTTTTATGACCTACTCCCCATCCACCTCTACTGTCTTCTTGCCCCCACCCTCCGACCCCCACCTCTGCCTTCCCAGAGCTGGAAGGTCAGAAGTTTAAATCCTGCTTTGAGCAACTCCTGACTTGCTACCAGCTCCTACACATAGGGTCTGCTGGTTGCATTTTAACTGTTTCCCTGGAAATGAGCCTACTTAAATGACTTCTTCATGTATCATGTATATATAAAAACTTTCTTAGAGTGGCCTCCTTTCAGTTGCCTTTTCTGTATTGATACATAGAGTTGGCCAAACTGTTCTTATCTTCTTCTGCAATGGATGAGAAATGGCTACTGTTAATTCTGTTTAATGACTGAATTCACTAGGTGAAATACAACTCTGTCTTCACTTGTCTAAGATCTCCTGTATTGTAAATACCTTTTTTACTATGAAAGTACCTTCTGCCATTTCTGATGTCCCTGGTCCAATAGCAATATTGATTTCTTATATATAGGACACAAGATTTACTGCTTATTTTCTGGAGACATTTCCTTGGACTGCAGTACAACCTTTCTAGCTTTCAGAAATACCCTTTCATTTAGCTTTTACTGCAAGGCCCCCAACCACTATCTAGCTCCTGGCGACACCCACCCCCACCCCCCTTATACACTCATGGCTTCACCTCTTTTTTTCCACTTTTGTCCTGAAGATGAAAAAAAAAAAAGGAGTACCAACCATGGATTCACCCTGAAAAGAAAATTCAAAGTCTGCATTTTTGGCTAGGAAAGCTTCCTGACAGTACCAAATGCAGAGAGATGACTTTGAGATCAACAAGGTTCAACCCTGGACCAGTAAACCCGCTTTTTGAAACAGGCCAGAGAGAGGGGCAGAGAAATAGTTCCCCTTAGGTATCTTCCTTTATATTGCTTTTGCAACATCAATATATAGGCTTGGCCAATCTTTTGTTATCTTCTACTTTCAGTGAAATGCAATATTAATTCTTCTTGCCGATACCTGGACTTGTGGGTAAAATATATATCTATTCAAGTGCTATTGTCTTTGGACAATCTATATGGACACTGAATACTTCCTGTGAATTGCTAAGCACATCTGTATTCTGTCTAGATCTATGTGCATACAAGCTCTGGAGAGGCACCCAGTCTAATTAGCAGTGATTGGTGAAGAAGCTCACTTGTTAGGATCAGGATGCGATAAATAAAATATTAGCAAGAGGAGGTGGGTGAGCCAGGAGATATAAGCAGGGCTGTGCAAAAGCTTTTTTAAAAAGCAGCGCTGTGGGGAGCCCACAGTAAAAGGAAAGACTCTGAAAAATGCACACAATATTCTGTTTGCTGCCTGCCCCTGTGGAATGCCTGGTATTATGCAATCTTGGACTTCTGGGAAATCAATCCCATGTACATGACCGTGCTGCTTTTTTCCCCAATAGCAAGGAAGGATTTCAGCACACGCTGGGGAAAAGACATGAGAAGCTTCCCTAACTGGCTTGTGTTTCAGCATTTGTTCCATTCATTAAATTAGCCCCTTAAAGATACTGGTATAGATTGTTACTGGTTCAATACACAGTATGTGTTTTATGTGAAGGTTTACCTACCATTGCTGGCTGTCTTTCTGAGTGCTTCAGCTTCCTCTTCTGTAGACCTATGAGTGGTATGAAGCTTGCACTAAGGGTTGTTAAATGGTCTGAGATCTTAAGTGAAAAAGATTCTGAAGGGGCCAGCATAGTGTTGGGAAGCCGTGATGACAAAAGGTTTATCCTAAATGGAAGATGTGTTGGACTTTACTCTGGTTACTAGCAGCTTGGGCAAGAATGACGAAATGTGGAGAGGGTTTGGCCTAAAAAACAGCTCAGTACTTAAAATGGGGCCTTTGACCCAGTCTTTCTTTTCTCCATACATGAAAAACATTAAGGGTTTTTTTTTTTGCTGCCAAGTGATGCACCTGCTCTGACAGCATCATTAACACTGATGTAGCAGGTACCCCTAGTTCCTTTCTCACAGCTACTTGTTCTGTGTTAAGGGGATTTGCTCTGGATGTGTCATCAGGTTGGCCCACTGTTTCAAGACTGCCAGAAAAAGCAATGGTAAGACATTTGTGTAAAGTGAAAAGTTTTATCTTGATTTTCAGCCTGTGGGTTCCAAAAAATTTACGATTTAATGAAAGTGAAAATGCTCAGTGAAAAGTGGAAATATCAAGGTGCCTCATAATGTACAGACATTTGGAGGTGACAAGATATCTTGTACTGGCTGATTTCATGGAGTACCTAGGAGGAGAACCACTAGGAGGGGTAAGCCAAGGTCAAACAAGTCCTTCTAATGCAAAAGAGCAGTTAAAAAATCGTTATGGTTTCTAACAGGAAGGCAGTGAAGTGACAAAAATGCGGGTGTGATATGTTGAGATAATCTAATATAAGAAAGTACCCTGGAGGCAGAAGAAGCCATGTTTTAAACCATTGGCAGCCGCTGGAAAGCCTTATCAGGAGCAGCAGGAAGTTGGAATAATCAGTCCTAGAAGGAACACTGTTCATTGCTGCAGCAGGTAAAGTTATGAAATATTTAACATCTTAATAATGTGAGTTCGATTATCCAAAACCAAGCAGCTGGATAAGACTTAAAAAACCAAAACAACCCACCACCGACCCCTACTGTCCACACCCCAAAAAAAGCCAAAAAGAAAAAAAAAAAAACAATCCAACCTCGACTGTCTACTGTCATTAAGGGTCATATGCCACTTCTTATATGAGGTTTCCGAATTCAAATGCTGGCAAGTAGTCGTGCTATCCATCCAAAGCTCTTCAGCAATCTTTCACATATCTCGTTAAACTGGCACATAATGTTGCGGTTCTCTGTCAAGAACCACCGTACCTACTGTTGTAGCTGTGAAATAGTAGTTTTCCCGTAAATGCTTTGAGATGTGTGAGAATAGACTCTTTTAAATTGGTATGTTCAGACCTGTGAGACAGACAACTTCATGAAGATTTCCCAACCTCCTAGCAGTCAGCAAAGTCTGGTCAGTGGCTGTTGCAAAGGAGCAGTTCATTTTTCTGCTTCTATCCTTATTGTTCACTTCAAGGATAAAAATGATAGCAAACAGCTATGATGCTGAGCAAAATCTAACAACTAGTGATGCCCTAACTTGGAATCTAAAGTAAAGCAAATCAGGACAGGCTTGTATGATCTGAAACTTGAACTTACTTAGGAATCTTGAAGATTTGTGACTTAGAATTGATTTGAATTAACCTTGCCTGCCTTCTAATGCTGTGTAGTCTTTGGTGCAAGGATTCCTCTCTGTGTGCTAAGAGTGCCTGGGTTGGTTAGACCACCTTCTTGATATGTGCTAAAGAAAGACATATTAGTGTTCTGTATTGCACTGGAAATGTTTTAACCAATTGTGTTCCTTAGGGAGGTAAGCACTATACTTTTCATTTTCACAAGTCTTGACCTTGTATGTGTGTATATAAATATGTAGGTATGCATAGACAAATACTTAAATATTTGTATGTATCTGTGTTCACAAATACAAATACGTAGAGGAAGGATCAAAAACCTGCTGAACAAAAGAGTAGGTAGGAGTCAGACAAGGGAGGGAGGATCTAGTTGTGTAATGCTGAGGTGAGAGAAGCTTTTCCAGGCCTACTAGAGGAAACAGAAAAGACAAA
>JAVJGJ010000037.1:102693483-102723469 GCA_035590215.1 Microhierax caerulescens
AAGTTAATGAACAGACATGAGTGACTTGTATAAAGAGGGGGCTGAAAGGCTCCCTTGGTGTGCATGACTTTGGAGGAGCGATCCCCCATGCACCCAGCGCTGCCGAATAAAGATAACCTCTGCTCACTCAAATATTGGTGACTGATTCTTCAACTCAAGACTGGAGCAAATGGTAGTATATAAAAACAAACAAACAAAACAAAAACAAAAACAAAAAACAAAAACACAGGGGAAGAGTGAATAATCTTCCAAAACAGGGAACACCTCATAAAGCTGGGGAGGTAGGAAACAAATCAAGCAATTGCAGCCATGGTTCAAACTCACAGGAGGGATACTGTACAGTACATAAAGCCCAGGGAATCAGCTCAGGATGACAACTAATGAGCTTTTTAATTACCTGAAATTGCAGGCAAGGTTTAAAACCCAAATAAGTACGTAAATTAATGATTTAAAAGGCTGGACAGAATCAATGAGGGGTCAGCACTTAAAATATTAAAATGCCAAAGCAGTTAATTTTACAGTAGTTTTGTAGTGCAGAAGCAGAGCTGTCTCTTTAAGGAAGCAGAAGGCCCTCGTTTTTCTGGTCTGAAGCCCTGTGGCTGGAATATGCCATCCGCAAAGATCCATAAATCATCCTGCACTCAGCAGTCTGGAGTCCAGCAGGGTCTCCATGTGTCCTGGCCCTCGCCTGGAACCTGCAGGGTGTTTTTTGCAAGCACAGGGTCCCAGCCAGGCGCTCCTTTTGGCTGCAGTCCAGGTGTCACCCCCAGCTGCATCCAGGAAACTTGCAGTCAGCTCAGAAGCCTTCGCTCTATGGTCTGTGCAGATCGCACTGATGCTCCCTGACTTTGAACGCTCAGGAAGGTCCACTCACATTATGGTGAATGACGGCAGAGTGGGTGGGTTGTCCCCACCTCCCAAGCCATGTTGCCCCACAGCACTCCCTTCCATCTGAGTGCCTGGCTCCTAGGCTTGTGTGTCTTTGTTTTACTGTGGGGTGCTCTGTAAACATTCTGATATGTCAGCCTGTTATCCTGACCCGTTATCTGTGGCTATGAATTGGTGGTGTTCAGAGGCCTTGAAAATCAGATTGTCAGCTCCATGCTTTCCCTTTTGCAAATGCAGGAGAGAAGCAACTGTGGAGACAGTCCAGTCCTAAGTGTTTCATGAGAATGAGTTCCTTTTTCCTAATCTTACTCAGGGGGCAAGACAGGGTCGGGCTCAGGGACCATAAGGTATTCAAGATCTCTCTACTATTGTAGATACCTGAGAGCTGCAGTCCTATTCAAAGGCAGCTCCTTTAGGGGATGAGGGCACTTTTCTCATACTCAAGTGTTGGCCATGCTATTAGACACATAGGATATAATGAGGAAGGCTATATGGAGGGATGAAGTTTGGGGACAGGCTTAGGTTGTACTTTCAAATCTCAGATTGGCAGTAGACTTTATCTCAGAGAACCACCGTGTATTCAAGTTGTCAGTTTAAAGCTACGGTGGCTCAACTAAGGCCAGAAATACTGAAGTGGATTTGTACAGGTGCAAAAGAATGATAACGTGACCCATAATCAGAGATGATTGAGAAATTAAAGGACATGGCTCACATGTGGCATTAGGATTACACAGTGTTTTTTGCAGCTGTCTCACCCATCACTCATCAGATTTGGAGGGCATCATGGTTTTGGTATCTCTAGCAATTTTTGTGGCTCATATCATGGTTCAGAGGGCAACAAAATTTATTCAAAAGTTAAAAAGTCACTGAGGAAAATAAAGTGTATTTAGGACCATTTTATTTTAAACTCCTGTTGATGATGTTAGCCTGATGTTTTGGGATGCTGGAGCAGCCTGTATTGTACTACATCATGTGTCTTGGTGTTCAGGTGTTTGTCACTAGTGATCTTGGTGTGGCTGCATGCACCTCGTGGAGTAGCTGTGCAGTGACACAGTCACCTGTCTTCTCTGACACAGTCGGATGCAGTGGTGTATTGTTGGCATTCAAGGGAAATGGGGCATTGCTGGCAAGAAAGTGCCATCTTTTTTACATTCTGTGTATAACACACGTCAGAAGCAATTCAAAATCACCAGGATGACCCCTTGTGCCTTTGCAAGTAGGGAGAGCAAAAGTAGAAACTGCTCTTCATTATGCTGATGCTTCTGGCTGCCCTCAGGGATGGAGAATGTTAAACAACCTTAGTCCCCCAAGTATGAGGTGCTTTGGAGAGCCAGGTAAGCCCTAGAATACGGGACTGCCTCCAGCTCTCTAAGTAGTACTGTCACATAGGCAATAATCGTATCTTACAGTGTTTGGAAGAGAAGGAAATTAATTTATCTGTAATCATGATGCTTTGTTAGGGTCTTTTGTCTGAAGATCTCAAATAGCTCTGTACACATCAATTGATAGAGCCTTACTTTTCACTTCCAGGAAGATAAATCTTATTGTCTTAGGGGAAGCCCGAGGCATAAAATGGTCAAGTGAGCAGCAGTCCAGCACAGAGGTAGGCATTGACTGAGCTGGGGCTACAATCCAGAATTTCTGGCATTCTCTGCTCAGGTGTCAGTTATAAAGTGCTGCTGTCTTTCACCTATAAGAAGTCCAATATTTCAGAGAGCTGAACAAGATGGTTTCTGTGTAGCAAGTATGGAATGGAGAAACATTTTAGTCTCTTTCTATCTGTTGTAGTTTAATTTGCCAGCATCTTGCCTTACTGCATCCTCTGCATTTCCATTTTAGAACCTGCCATTCAGACCAGTGTTCCCCTCTGGGTTAAACAATACTATCATACTTGATAAACCCATGGGAACAGAAGTCGAATTTGAATCCAGGCTTTGGAAGTAACAAAAGAGCCAAATATGGACATCTAATAATGAGTTAGTTTTGTGGGAAAACTCATTTTCTTGCTTTAAAAACAAAAAAAAACCACACCAAAAACAAACAACAAAAAAACCCGTCACAAATTCAAAGCTGTTAGAATTTGGATATGCAGTAAGGGCCAAATGAGTTTGTTCAAATGATTATTTACTAGTTGTGTAAAAGAAGCGAAGAGAGAAAACTGAGAGGTGGGAGGCAAAGAAGAATCTAGCCCCCAGTGGCCTTGAAAGCAATCTGCAAGTGACTGCTGTCTCCATGCTGATGGATTTGCTGTCACCTCTCCCTGGCATTAAGTGACAGATTTCTCCATCAGATGAAGCCAGAACCAATAGCCATTCATCACTGTGAGGACAGACAGGAGTAGGAGGCAGGCACAGAGCAGGAAGAAGCAAGCAAGCCTTGGCAAAACGTTTCTCTGCCCTCTTTCCTTGTCAATACTGGGTCATGGGGAAATAGGTCTTCTACATACACATCTTGAGGATGGGAATACTGGTGTCCATTACTAAAAGGATGGAGGGATCTGAGTCTGGGGACAGGAGTGGAGGCACATGCACCTGTAGGGAAAGCTGTTTTCAGAAGGGAGAGAGCTCTACTTGGCAGACTTCTCTTGGGAATTTTATTTCCGTATTATATCATATTGTATTGTATTACCCAGTCATGGGGGAAAGGCTTCTGGAACAGCTGGTATTTTTGGCCTGTCTGTTGAAATTATAGTTCCTAGCAGATGGAAGGGCAGGTCACTTCTGTGTTACAGCTGGGTCAAGTCTCTCTGAAAGGCTTGCCACCTCTGACTCCTTCCATGCATGAGCAGCAGAGCAAGAGCTCAGGAACTCTCTTGGGTACCTTGTGTCTAAGAGGCTTCTCTATACCAGTGAGGTTAAACACCAGCAAAGGTGAATAGCTAGGGCACAAACTGGGTATGAGCATTTTTGCTGGAAATCAGGAGATTGCTTTGTGTTGCTTTAGGGCAGTGAAGTTCTAGAGGGACTTCCAAGTGATGGTGCAGTGTAAATTGTCCAGATTATTTTTAAGATGAGCCTTGGTCAACTTGAGACAGATATGCAGCATGTATCTGTGCTGGGAAGCTGGAATCACAAACACTAGAGAGGTCCTTTTTGGTCTTGTATGACTATCCTCCCCAATGAAATAACCACAACTTCCAGGTTTTGACAGTTCTGTCTGTGTTATTACCACTCCTTTGTCATGTGTAAGTAAACATCAAGGAAGTCTGGAGCGTGGGTTTTGTGTTTGGACAAAATCAGGATACTTCTCTATATAGTTGACAAGAGCTCCTCTCTTTTCTGACCATTTTCCTGAAATGTTAAAACCAAACAAAATCCCTTCCCCTGTATGACAGACATCAAGTAAAAACTGTGCTCTTACTCACCTTTAAGATGCAATGTCAGTGGATGAGACCCTGCTTAATCCTGTATTTTCAGATAAAAGTGAAATTACTTTGCTTTCTAACATGTTAAATTGCTCTTTCAAATCTGCCAGTTTTCACTTAGAAATTAAATTATGCTTTCCTTGTATGAGCTACTCTTCTGTACTAATCCGGGCTCTCTGATGGCCTGCAATGAAATGGAATGATTTAGTCAGTTCTCAGAGCAAGGCTGGAAGAGCAAGCCTAAGGAAATGTCTTGCAGAGGCTGTATTCATTTAGTGTATCCATAAATAAAATGTGTATCTTGTGCAGAGAGAAAGGATGTCTGACAAACAGATAGGCCAGGTATGTGGAAATATTTCTGTATGCCTAACCATCCCATAAACCCAAAAGGAGTTAGGCACTTCATTTAAATGTTCTTCTAAAACCTGAAAAGCCTGTTTCCCGTTCCTTTGTCCTCTAAACAACTTTGTAAATCTGGCCCAAAAATCTCTATATGGGATGTTTATTTCTAAATTGTTCTTACAAAGAGACAAAAGGGGGGAAAAACACCCGAAACAATGTAGCTGTTTGCTGAAAAGCAAAGAGCACAGGAGTGCTCCTTTAAACTGAATTAGCATGCATAGGCCTTGGGCTGCTGTTGAAGCTTTGCTGCTCCCAGGCCTCAGACTTTGCATCTGTTTTTTCATTTGCAATTGGCTAATGTGCTTTGACATTGCACCCCTCTGGGAAGCTGCTGACAGGCGGTGTCAATATTTCCTTCTAAAAAAAGTAATTATTATTTTTTTTAATCTCTAAAGTGTTGCTTTACAATATGTTTTTCAGAATCAAATTATGGAGCATGCAGGCTGAAAGCCTCCACCTGGAGAAAACATTCCCAGTTCAATCCATGCATTTCCTGCATCCGTGGAGTTCCTTTTTTGTTCTTTTCTTTTCCTTCTCCTCTTCAGAAAAGAAAGGGAACATGAATATTCACTGTCATTTTTGGCAGCTGTTGGACTAGGTTATACTGATGTCTAGGCCAGCCTGTTGTGCTGTCAACTGGAAGTGCTTGAGTTTTCACAAGTCAGGCACCCAAAACCAGGACATTGGCATGAAGGTCAGAAAAATTAAATACAGGCATTCGGTGGACTGTTTCTTTTTACTTTGCTCATTTTGTTGTTGTTTCGCTTTTTCACTTTGACATTCTAACAGTCATGCTTTCAAATTTTCCTAGAAACTCACAAAGGCTAGGAATTCTCCTTTCAAAGTGAGAAAGATAGAGGTCTCGGACAAAAGGGCTTGACTGCAGGAGTGAAAGCTTTGTGAAAACCACTAAATATCAGAAAACTTTTGTGATTAAATCACAAGTGTCAACAGCAGTTGAGATGTGTTTTCCCTGGGGCTCTGGTAGTGCTACTGGGGAAGGTGAAATTCACACCATTGTTTTCCTTTCCATCTGGACAATTCTGTCCATTGAAAGAAAATGAGGAAGGATACAAAGGATACATCCTGACACCCACACCACACACACACCCAGTAACTGGCATACAGTATTAACATAATTTGCAGGATTTTTCATTGACAGCACTGGTCCAATACCTGTTTGATTTCTTGGTATTCCTCTTCACTGAGTTCCTATAACCCCCATGCTAGTAAGCTAACTGCAAACACAACTCTTACTAGCCTCACTTTTATTTTGGTTATGTGGGCAAGAGTTGAATTCACTGTTTTGTAGAGGGCCAAGGTGAGTTTCTTGAGCTTGTATGGTTTATATCAAATTCTAAATAGTTCATTGTTTAACAGTGAACTGTTTACCTTAAAGCAGTCTTACTGAATTAACAGCATTGGATTATCCAACTATTGTGCTATTTTGCCCTTAAGCAGACTTTCAATAAAATGACCAAAGTCAGCCTTATGAGGCTTTAATGGCTGGTATTTGGGGACTATGCAGGGGGATTGTAAAGACCAGCAGCATTTTACTGACTTCATACTCTTTCAGCAGCAGTTAACTGTGAAGCTGTGTTGACTAGTCCGCTGGAGACTTTAATCCCTTCTGAATTTGCAGTTGAATACCATCTGGCCCTGGTGATTTACTGTCTATGAGTTCCTCTGCTCAGTTCATAACTTCCTCCTTTGAGATTTTGGTGTCTGCTAAGGCTGCATTCTGATTTTCCATGAAAAGGGCTTTCAGAATAGGAATCTATCCATTGTACTCAAAAGGATAAGACAAAAACTACTAACTTTCCTACTACTTTCCTTAAAGGGACTGAGGGTTTATAATCCTTCTTGCTTCTTACTTACAAATCCTTCTGGCTTAACAGTCTTCATTGTTACATGTATTTCTTCTTCATGTTTTCTTATTATCTACTCGAATTTCTTGTTTGAAACTCTTATATCTATATTATAGATAATATTCTAAAGTGCCACATATTAAGGGGGCAATTGTCTTTCTCAAGGATGCTGAGAAAACTTTGTACTTATTCTCTGAACTGTCCTGATTTTATTCTACCTCCTTGAATCCCATACACAGAAGCTCCTGTTTCAGTGTCCAAAGAGGCTCACCAATTAATGGAAAGGTTTTTGGACCCCACTCCCACCCCCATTCCTTTATTCCCTTTTCTTTTATGTAGTTGACTAAGGATCTAGAAGGACCTTAAAAAAAACAAACAAAAAACAGTCCTGTGGTTTCTGTGTCTTTAAGTTGTTCCATTTTAAACAATTCTGCAATACAATACTGTGTCTTTTCTCCTACAATTTTTATTTATATTAACTGGGGTAGGTGAATGCCCACCGCCTGTACCAAACAGGGTAACTAGGAACAAAAAAAACCCTTCAGATTTCTTTTTAAGAAGAGTAACCAAGCATATTCTTGGTTATGTGGTGCTAAGCCCTCTCAGGCCAACTCGAGCATGAACACCTAAAAGGAGCCAGGTCTGGATGCACCCTGCAATAGTTCTGGATATGTCTAGTCTCCACTGCCAGGCAGAGTGTCTTCCTACCTCTGAATGAGCTAATCCTGACCTGGAAAAGAGAGAGGCATGTTAGAGAGATACTCCACCCAAGATAATTCCCTAATTACCTGAGAAGTGGAGTTAATTAACCTGGGCGGATGGCCATGTCACTACTGTGCTGCTTCTCTGAACTGAGCTGGTCTCTTTGTGTGCTTTGTGATCTGTGGATGGACAAACTTGTGGGGCTAGCTGTGATGTTTTTACTCAAATATGCTCTGCGACCCCCTTATGTATCAGGACCTCATGAATGCTGAATTAATTAACTTTCACTGTGATTTCATGGCTATTTAATGATCTCTTTGTTATCGGTGGAGAACTGAGGCACAGAGCAATTAGGGACTCTCTCAAGGTCACCCAGGAATTCTCTGGGAGAGCTGGAGATTGAAGCCAGCATTTCCTATCAGTGATTTAACGACAGCACTTTTTCTGCCTTTTGAAGAGTTGTGGACAGGTGCACTGGCTTGGAAGCTGCATCCCAAGGATGACTGGCTGCAAGTTGTTGGTGGGGGGTGTGCAAGATGATTAACTCTCAAGAACTGTGGGTTCATTCAGAGTCTTTTAGATAAACCCTCTGCTGTGGCACTGCAGATCTCTTTCAAATGCAGGAATAAGATTAAAGGTGATGTTTCAGCCCAGAGCTCCTCCTCAGGCAGGAATAAAACCAAGTGAGTTCTCTGGGTTTTTCCCCAGCCTGGAGATGCTCCATTGGCTAGAATGTCATTTCTGATTTTATTTGTGCTGTTCTCTCATCCTCTCTCATTAACCCCTTCTCCTGTGTGAATCCGGCAGATTACACTGAGCTCTGCCCTGCAGCCAAAATGGCTGCTAAGAGAATCATTAAGAGAATCATTCTGAACAGGAATCCCCAGTAGGTGGATTTCCTGCTCTTCTCTCCAGGCTCTCCTCTAGTTTTTCCTGGTTTGTGTCCTTCAGATTTTAACTATTTTGTGGCTCTTCTTACTCCCTCTCAACATCCAAGTCTATGCCACCTCTCCCCTTGCTAACATAAAATACTCTTCTTTCCTACTACACCTCCTTAACATTCCGCTTTGAAGATGGTTGTAGGAATGGAACCAGGAGCTGGCAAACCCGTGTGCTAGCCCAATAGATCTTGCTGTGTGTTTTGACAAGTTGAGTTTTATCTTCCTACCTGGCTCTTGCAACGTGTGCCAAGATGAAACTTTGAAAGTTGCTTATTGAGTTTTCAGGATTTAGTGCCTCACCACTGCTCACCAACTTTTCTTTCCCATGACTGCTCCATAGCAGTGGCTGCCTGCCATGCTGTGTGGTCTTGTCAGATTTTTGGTAATGCCTTTCTCTGCCTCTTGGTAGGTTTTGGTTAAATCTTCTACTTTATCTTCAAAGCACTTTGCAAATGTTAACCCATTTGCATGCCATCTCTCTAAGGCACATGGCATTATAGTTCTTTAACAGAAAACTAGAGTAAGTCATAAAGCAACTTCTGTTAATTTACAGTTAATTTACCCCTAATATTACACAGTAACAACTGTTCTGAAAAAGATACTAAGTGGACATTAATTTGCTCAATTTTTTTACATCTCTATCTGCCATTTAACCTGCCTATTTCCCAAATAATCTGGTATCCAATTATTTGGGAAAAGGTTGCTGTTGGTATCTGTACTGCACAAATGCATCGTATTATCAATAATATGTCATTTAATAAAGCTTCCTCCTTCTACTCCCCTCTCACTGCCAGGAATGTGTCCATTTAGATCCAGATCCTAAGAATTTTCACCAGGCTCAAGTCCCCAGATACCTTTCAAGAAACATTCCTAATTTTCTTTGCACCTAGTTCTTTATCTGTGCAACCTCTAATCTGTGTTCTTTAACCCCCAGAGTCTCACCATTTACTTGTTTCATAGAGATTAGGTAAGTATTTGGCTAGCATTGGCAATCCAAGAATGACATATCACTAGAGTATACTGGAGTACCCTTTTTATGAAAAGCAAGGCTTTTGAAGAACTAGTGTTGTGTCATGCAAGTGAGGAGTGCTAGGAATTCAGAGCTTGCCCTTCCCTGCAACTTTAATTCCAAGAGAGACAATGTGGGATGGACTAGGGTACTAATGGTTCTGCTGCTAGACATCACCAAAGGCTGGCATTTGAGTGAAGTGTAAACCACAGAGAATTAGGATGGGTATTAGTAAAGGATAGTCTATGATTCAGCAGTAAAAATGGAAAAAGAAAAGCAAGCAAAAATATAGGCATAAAAAGGGAATAATTCCCTGTCCTATTTTATGAATGAAATGGAGCAGCTCCTGAAGACTAAACCATGTCTTCTCTTTTCAGATCTACTCGGGTGAATCGGAGGCCTTCCACGTCGCATAAAAAACACAAGACACTCTCTTTGTGTGAAAATTGGAGTTAACTTTCCCCGATTCCTGGTATGAAGCAGGTACTGTGGAAAGGGTCTACTATATACTTTGTAACTGGGGTCTGGATGGGCAAGGGGTAGAATATTCTGCTGTCCATACAGGAGTTCTGAGATTCAGACTTCATTAAATTATTAGTGAATGAGCGCCGGAATACTCCCAAGTAATGGTGTAGGCCACTCCTATAGTCACTGAAGCAGAAGGAATCACATAACCTGGGAAAAGAGCAGGCAGGAGACCTGCTGATATTAGGGTTTTGTTAGAATGTAAAGAGATGGAGATTCTTCTCTATCAAATGGATCTTGTAGTTCTTATTTGTGATTAAAGGAATAGCATTTTGGATGATGTTTCAAACACAGAAGCTAGCCCAGGACTGCTTGTGCAACTATGTCTTGTGACCACTCTTTCCCTAGGTGGCCATAAGATGCGCTGCAGGGTAAGGAATGGGGACAACCACACTGGACCCAAACTAAGAGTTTGGTTTCAGAGGACATCACAGGGCATAAACAGTAATCCCCAATAACACTGAAGGGCTGTCTGCAGTTATGGTTTACACAGTGTGGTAGGAGCAGGGATGGTGCTCCCAGCTGTATCTGTGGAGTCTTAAAGATTGCATGCTAAGGAATATTGTTCTGTGGCCACTGCTGAAACACCTATGTACAGGCATAAAACCTTGTAACAGGTGGGACCTACCTGATGAAACAGTCCAGCTGGGGGTGGGGTGTTTGAACATGTGCACATATTTTTTTGAGTAAAGGTTCAAGTGTCTGACTTCGATTACACACACACGTATATGCCTCTCAGAAGTAGTCATGATTATATGATGCTGCAGGTTGAGGAGGTGACATTACTGGAGGGATAAGGGGAGGGAAGTTCAAAGCTTAGAACTGCGGCTAACGTTGCTGCCTCTGCTACCAAATAATTAACTGAATGACCTTACACAAGACCTTAAAGAGTTCTTTGCAGCAGCTTCCTCACCTGTAAAATGGGGCACCACCCACCTCCCTGTCTGTCATATGCCCATGCCTTGCTGATACGAGACATAGTACGAGTTGGGGTATTAAGACAAGTTTGTATGCTTCTTTATGTGCAGAGGGAATTTGAAAAGAGCTTTGCAGCTGAGGAGTGTCTGTCATTTGTTCACTGTAGTCATTCTTGTCTCCCTAACAGACATTTGACAGGCAAATGACTGTAGGATGATGCTGTACCAATAATTCTGTGATGTAAAATCTGAGAAGCACAAAGCAAATGAAAGGATGTGTATGTCCAGATGAACGAGAACATGTGTCTCAAGATGTGGTGCATATTTGCATGTGTGCATGTTACATATGTATCTCTATTATTTCACCTCTGTGTGTCTGGCACTGGCACAATTGTGTATCATGCATGTACTCAGCCCTACATGTACGAATGAGTACTTAAGTACACAGAAGAGTGTCTCTGAATGTGTTTTAAAGCCTGTATTTTCACTCTGGAGTGTCTGTATCTGGCACAGATTATCTCTGTGTGCAGTCAAACACAACCTTTTAAATGTGTTGCAAAATGACAACTTACTTTGGAAACCATGACTCAAAGGTATGGTGCAAGGCATGTCTTCAGAAGAATTTTAAAAAACGGAAACAGTAACTGGATCATTATCACTGTTTTGATTACATAATACCTAGGGTCTTACTCCAGATGCAATGTTTTTCTCCTCGGAATATCATTCAGGTTGAAGAGAGCAGTCAGGTTGGCTAATTCGGTTTGAACGAGTACTCTCTAGAGATTATGTGACTACATGCTATCAGAAGCACCTGCTATGTCTCACCTGCATGGTGTAGCGTACTGAGTGACTGCTTGAGGTAACAACATACAGAGCAACCAACAGGAACATGAATTCCTGGCTGCTCCCACAGAACATGCAGTTTGGGCTCTTTGTTTATCATCTCACAGTTAACTAGTAGCTCATATCCCATGCTTATATGGGCAAGTGATAATATTTAGAAAACGCTTACCTATGGTGCATGCTCCTTAAGGAGTATGTTGACCAAGTTAGTGTGTGTAGTATATTGTTACTCCTGAAAACATCATGGTTAAAAGCCCCTATTTAAAGTGGTCCCGTTCCATCTAAGTCTTACACTTGTTTTGTTAAGAAACACTTACCTGAAGGTAAAGAAGGTATTTCTTATGTGCTATTGATAGCAAAGTATGCCAGTATCTAATTCCACTTGAAAATCTGAAGATTCTTGAATTTACTTTGCCATCTGCCATACCACAACATTACCTTACTTCCAACTCCAGGGTGATGCTTTTAACGTGTTGCATGTGAGGCCATGGCCCACATGTCCATGTTTTGTTCCTTTGTCTCACAGAGGCTAGTACATATCCCTGATGGCCTCCTAGGACCTGCCCACCACTGCTAATCTTTCTTCTGCAGTGAATCTTCCACCTATTTCCAAAGTCAAAAGGTAACATTTTGACTTTCAGCTGCAACTCCACTCCCCTTCGCTTTGTTTTTTCTTCTCTCTGCCAGTTTATCTTCCAAGGACCCTATTTGGTTTTAATATCTGGGACTTCTAGTTTGCATCCAATGGACTCCAGCATCATCTATACAAAGCCAATGCCAGAAAGTCATACCAGGCACTGATTTTGCTCTCCCTCTCTTCTGTGCTCTGCCAGTTCCTTGATTTCTTGTTTAGTAATGATTTACACATCATGTCGTTTAACAAGTGGGTCTCTGAGTTTCCATACAGATTGAGTTGTTTTTGGTGTGCCTTTTTAAATGTCCGTTCTGTTGTACTGACTTTTTCTATACTTCAAGTGTAAGTGGAACTAAAATGCACAACAAAACTAAGATGTGAACAATAAGCTATAAAGACATTTGGACTGGCAATTCACTCCCACTTTGCTGCAGGCTGGTCAGGCTGATGCATCCAGTTTTTCCCCAGTGTTAACTGCAGGCAAGGGCACCTTAGGCTTCTGAGTGCATAAGCAGGCTCTCATGTACTGTTACAACCTGTCAGATGGCTGCTGGAATGACAGTGCTTATTTCAGTTGTGTCTCAAGAGATGGTGCCAGCACCTGTTTGAAAGGGAGACAGCATTTCAGCTTGGAAAGGACTGACACTCGAGCCTTTCCCCATTGCAACATCCTGGTGCGGACCCTGCCTGATCACCTGGCATTAACAGGGTCTCCAGGTCAGCCTGGGAAAGGAATGGAGACACCTTTGCCATCATTTGTTGGAATTGCTCTTGTACTTCATTAATCTGATAGCAGGCAGGCTACTTGAAGCATACGCTGAGGCCCCACCCATTTGATGACAGAGACTTTTCTGCCAGCACAGTGGACACGGAGGAGTTTTCGGTGGAAGTCTGATCCCACGTCATTGTAACCCCAGCTTCCTTTTTTCCTTATTTCAAGCAGACTAAGTGTACACATGCGCACACACACGCCCTGGAAATATGAAATTACATCTCTCTTGCAAGACTGGCCTCCAAAGAGTTAATCTGTGCAAGAGGGGAGACCTGAGAGGAGAAAGGGGGTGCTCCGATTTTGCTGTTTCCTGGATTCTGCTTGGGCTTCAGCTCAGTGAGTCTTTCAATCTGCTCCCCTTGCCCCTTCCTCCTTTCCAGCCTTTCATGAGAGCTAAATCTCTGTTCCTTGGCTCTCCCCGAAGCCCCACTTTGGAGAAGCAGAAAATCTCTTCATGCAACCTGGCTAACTACACTTTCTCAGGAGGGAGAGCAAAGGAGGGAGTCAGGCCTGGGCTATCACCTGCCTGTGGGCTCATCTATCACCTTGAATTGTGTTGCAGGGTAAAATTACTCATCCAAGCCTAATGGTAAATTAAATCAAGTCTGGAGCAAAGAGAATTAATGGACTGTGCATGCACATGCAAACATTTTGCAAAGTGGCCATGACCCAAAGGAAGTTGGAAATACTTGCCGGAAATTATGAAGCCAATCACAGTGTAGGCTACTGAAGGCTGCAAGAGACCTGCAACCCTTTGCAGAAATACATTGGCCTGTGGGACCAGCTTCCACCTAGTGAAAGTGGAAATGACTGTGAAGTCATCTGTGCTTATTAAGGATCTATCCAAGGGGAGGAGTCTCTCTCCTGTAATAAGGGCCTTCTGTAGATGGGGTAAACCATGGAAGAGGAAGCCTTTTAGCAAATAACTGTATAAGCTGCAAACATTTGATGAAAACCAACAGGATCTGTGTTTTTCCTGGAGAAATAGTGGGCTGTGTAAGAGCAGAGACTTGGAGTATGAACTGTGTGGGAACGTCTAGTGATTGCAGAACTCAGGGGTTAAAACTCAGGACAAAGCAATTCTTAAAGCTTCTCTTTGTGTGCCTGCCGTAAAATACAGCATACCTTGGAGCAGTGAGTATGTCCCAGTCTGGGAGCTAGGAAGCTTAGGTCCTTTTCCCTTCTGGGCTCTCTGCAGCAGTCTGGGACAGGCTCTGTGGGTTCACTGTAGCTTCATCTCTCAAGCTAAGCTGGACTGGAAAAATAGGAAGTTATCAGGATACCCTTCAGTCTTAAAAATCTGAGTGTTACTGGCCTGAATCAGTGAAGAGTTTGGCAGTCTTTGATGTTCTGTACCTTTTGAGTAACTCAGGGGTGTAAGCGCTACAGATACTTAGCATTCCTAGAATGCTTTGTGCGTGAAGCACTTTACAGAAGTCAGGCCCTCACCAGTGCTCCTGCGACCAGCATATATTAGTCCTGTTTCCTGTGTTGGGGACACTGAGGCACAGTGTGACCGCAGATGCCAGGTGCTCTGACTATGTCCTCCCCTGTCCTCCCCTGCACTCAAGCTGCTAGATCACATCACCTTATCACCTGAGAATGTTTTTCAAAATCAATAGCCTCATAAAGCTTTTCATCACCTGCAGCAGATGCTGTGAGGAGCCCATTTATTAGCTTCCTGAGGGCAAAAAAACCAAAACCAAAATGAAAACTCAACCTTCCCCTAACCTGCCACGCAGAACCCCTATAAAAAATGAAGTAAATGTGCATGTGTGGTGGGCAGTTCATCCCCAAAGCAAACAGGGTGGTTCCCTCCCTCTCTTGGGTTTGGCTAAAAAAAGCAAGTAAACCACACAGGAACCGCGTCATGGTGCAAACTGTAACCAGATGGCGGGTGAGATCGTGGGAGGGGAGAGGTGGGGGTTCTCTGAATGGAATATGCATGTCAAAGAGGAATATGCGTGGAATATGCAACTACAGAGGAAGGCAGTTACCAGAAAGACCTCTTGTTTGTGTGACAGTTTGGGTTGCCCCCCAGCCATGGCTGAGGGGAGGGGGGGCTTTGAGGGCAAGGGGGAAAGTCTGTGGCTGAACCTGAGATTTCTGGGTGCTGCAAGTGGAAAACAAAATACTGCAGGACTCCCCGGAATCAGCAGCAGCCCATAAAACACCTCACTCAGCTCCTTTCTTTTTCTGTTTCATTGCTGCATACTATTGGACTTTGTCAGGTATTGATTTCTCTTCTCCCTTGCCGCCTCTTTTCTGAGATTCCCAGAAATACATTTTTGGCCTTTCTTTTCTTCCTGCACCATTTCCCATGCCTGTCCATCTGCCTGCCCCAGTGAAAAGGGGCTGCCAGGGTGGGCCTGTGGGCCCATGGGACATGCCAGGGAGTCAGCCTGGCTGGGCTCGGTAGAGGTGGGGTGCTTTGCAGGTGCCTGATGCAGTTCTCACAACTTCCCTCTCTGCTCCCACCTCAGCCAGCATCCTGCTGAGATAGTTCAAAGACCATTCCTCCTAGAAGACCTCCCGTGAGGCCTCCTCACAGCTGACAGGTGGGCATGGACATCAGCTCTTAAGATGAGTCTTCAGTGTCTGACATGAGGAGATGAGCTGGATTTCTATGCCCTGTGCTCCGTTTCTCTCTAGTGGTGCCTCTCTTTTGCACACTGTGTGAGGTAGAGAAAGAATGTGTTCTTCCCCCCCATGGCGGTTATGTAGGGTGGTTTGTAGAAGTGAAACAAGCATGGCATTCATGCTGTGAAGTGGGCATTGCTTTTGCTTCTGTAAAATGTGAATCCCCTCTTGCAAAGCAGCCAGAGCTCTTATTAAACCCTTTTTCCTTCAGTGTTGGTGCTCAGGCCTGCAAGGAATGGGGAAACTCCACCATGCACTACTCCAGCTGTGGCAGAGCCTGTGGGCATGAGTAAAAGTTTTCTACCTCTTCCTGTCGCTTTGGTTTGGCTCAGTCTTGTCAATGTGTTGCAGGTGATTTTTTTGGCATAGGGGATCAAGAAAAAAGATAAGCATGAAAGATATTACGGAGAATGGGTGAACAATCAGAAACTTAGTTCAGCTCTGATGTTTTGTGCATGCCTGTGCACACATTCTCAGAGTGTCAGCAAACAGTATACAAGTCAAGCGTACATCTCCATTTGCATATTATTTGAAGCATCATCAGAATGTGGACAAGCTAAGCAGCAAGAAAGGCCTTGGTACTTCTTGAGAATGTTCAGTTTCCATATATCACTTGGTCACAGTCTTCCTACAAGGCATCAGGGACAGAAACTGCTAATAATATTTTGAAAAATGTCTTGGAGCGTTCTTCAAATATTAACCTTCTAAGTAGGAATGATGTTCATTGTCATTTTAGATGGGCGAAACTGGGGCACTAGGAAGTGAATTGCCTGAGGCCTCGCAGTGAATTGCTGCCACTGCTGGGAGAAGAGTTTTGGGCATTCTGATTCGCAATCTGAGACTTGGGTCTCAAGACAATTTTCTTTTTTCCTGTCTTTCCAACATTTCCCTCCCTTCCTTCTCCCCCTCACTTTCTTCTCCCCACCCCCACTGGCCTCAGGCATCTGGTCTGAAGCTTGCTGCCATGGCAATAGGCTTTGGTGAATCTTTTAAAGAAGAGCTTGATTGGTTTTGATATGATGTTGGCCAGAATTAAAGGGTGTTGGGAGGGTCTTGGGTATTAACCTCTGTGTGAGTAGAGGAGCTGACAAGAAAAATATGGTGGCGTCACCTTCTTTAGTAGTTTGGGAGAGGGTAGAAGTATCCTTACAAATAAGGAGAACAAAGGGAAATGTTTTTTCTCTGCCTCCATTCTTGTGCTGGTCAGTTTTTGATGCTTTAGGGAAAATCACCTGGGAGGGATGGGTGCTCCTGTCTCAGCTCTTACCACTTGCAGGCCTCCTGGCTGACAGAAAAAACTCCATCAAGAGATTGCGTATAGTTTAGTTTGGCTGTCTCAAACCTGGCTGACTTCACAGATACATCCTCTGGATTTCTGAAGGGCTGAGAGATTCTACAATTGGTGTAGTGCCCAACTGTTTAAATCACTAGGGTCAGCGAAAGCTAGGTCCTGCAGGCCTGAGCCACCTGCATGAGAAGCTGAATGGCTTTGTATGAGGTAAATGGTACATGCATGGGAAGGTTATCAGCTAGTGAGGGCAAAATAGGGGAGAATGTGTGAGAGAGTAGGTAATTAGGACAAATGAGTGAACACAGGCAGGAAGGTTTGTAAATAAAGTATGGCAGAGCTCATTGACAGGAATCTGAAGAGCAGCATGGTATCTAAATGATGTATGGAGTGAAAAGCACTGTCTGACTATATAAAAAAGTGTAAATAAGAGGTTTATGGGGTGTGGCATGTGGAAATACAAGATGGAGAAAGGAAAGCTGTGATCATGAGGTTGCAGAGTGGGATCTGCCAGGAGCAAGAAGTAAGGGTGAATGGAGTTTGAATGTTTGGACAGAAATGGAAAGAGGCACGAACTTGAGGATGAAGACGGGGGTGCATTAAGCATGTGCAATGGGGAAGGAAGATTTTGTTGAGGGAAAGGGTGTGTGTGCAAGATTTGGATTTGGTCAGTGCTCGGAGGGTTTTGCTCATGCAGTGCAGCAGCAACAGAGAGAGCCGGGGGTCCTCCTGTGTCAGTCTGACTGTTGTGGCTCCAGATAGCATGTTGTGAGTGTGGGCGTTTTACCCCATGGCTGGAGTGAAGTTATGCATTTTCCATCTAGAGACTGTTTCAGGAAAGGCCTGCTGCAGCAACTCTGGCAAGAGGGAGGTCTGGGCAGATCTGCTTCACCAGCCAGAATGACAAGGGAAGGGCAGAGGAAAAAACCCCAACACACAAATAAAAAGCCATCTGTTTGTTCCCCCAAAGGAGAGGAGAGTGTTAGCAGCCACACACACTGGTTCCCAGAGAATTAGCATGTCTGTAGAGCAAAGCTTCTGGCTCTATATTTTTCAACAAGATATTTTTCAACAAAACAAAATGCAGATTTTTTTTCTCCAGTAAGTACTTGTGTTAGCCTATGCTTTCCTTCCCAGTTTCCAGCCCAGCAATACACGGGCAGCTCCCATCCCTTGAATGTTCAATTATGGCTGCGGTATGCTAGTGATGCACCATGGAGTAGCTTGGGGATGGCAAGAGTTCTGGAAGGAAGGGTGGCACAGGAGGAAGTAAACACCAGCGGCACTGTCAGGATCTAAAAGCAGTACCACTGGAGCAGAGAGAGGGAGTTCTCTCTCTGCTTTAATCCTCATCCCCCTCCACTGATATAAGTGGGGACAAACAAGAAAGAGTCAGCTGTGGACACACTGGTAATTACATCTGTGTTTCCCTCCACCATCCAAGATGTGATACTCTCCCATCAGCAGCGGGGGGGGGGGGGTGTCCACAGACTTCTTGGGGTGAGATGTAACTCTGCAGGAGGTAATGGAGATAATATTATGTTCTGGCTCTGAGTAAGTGTATGGACTGTGGCAACCATTCTAATCAAGGATGTAAGATTTCCAGAGCCCATCTGTGGAAGCAGAACAGGAATCTAGTTTGTCATTGCCAACTGAGAGTGTCATAGAGATACATGCCATATAATGTTTTGTCCTTCAGGGTGAAGACAGGGGTCTAAAAGGAGCCCTTTGAATTAAGTCCTCAAAGGTGAAGGAAATTAAGTCTTCCAGGGAAACTGAGGCACAGAGAAATGGGAATGACACAGGTTCATTAGCAGAAATAGTAACAGAGCCCAAAACTGAGCTTCCCAAAGCAACTCCTGCAGATTGGGGTATCAAGCTGCCATTGCTTTTACCCGAAATACATCCCTCATTTTGCAGGTGAGACCAGAACTGAATACAACAGAACTATGACTAAATATGAACAGTTAGCAGCCAGCCTCCACGGCGGCAATGTGCTGCTTCACAGGTGACTGCACTATTTCTGAGTGTTGCAAGCAGGTAACTCTCCAATGGCAGACACAACTGATGGATTTAATGGGTCTGTTCATGTGAACAACTGCTCTTGCATAGCAAGCACTGCTAGCCTTAGGATTATAGTGCAACACTTAATGCAGCAGGCTCCTGTCTCTGCAAATGTTGCTCTTACAGACAAGAAGCCTGCCGTTCTCAGTGGCAACTGCTGTGAGATGAATGCCACAATTTTCTAGGAGTTTGGACCCCATTTCTGTTGCAGTGTTTTTCTCTTGCTTCTCTTAACTGTGTATGTGTTGCTTAATCTCTGAAATGGGGCCAATCACCATGAGCTACTTGTGGAGTTCGTACTGAGGAAATATGTGGCCCCAAGCCCCTAATCCCTCAGAAATACATACCCTTAGGGGGTGTTCATCTTCAAATCCAGACTGTATGGCTTAAGCAAATTGCTGGCCGATATTAGCAAAAAGCATTGACATGGCATGGTGTTCACTATAACTTGTTCCATAGTCATTACCCCAGTGAACTCTTTCATGTCTTAAATGGGTAAGTCAGATTTTCCTTCATTTGAGTGTTCGGTATTGTTAGGAAGTGCTTCTTGATATCCAGGTCAAATATTCCTGATCCTAAATATCTCCAACTTTACGCTGTCCCAGAAAGGTAGGGTGAGACTGGTTGCCAAATTAAGTACTGTGTCTCATTCTATGAGAAGGGTGTCTGAATGCTGCTGGGATACATCTGTTGGCTGGTAGTAGAATGCACCAAAATGAGACTAGAATTAGAAATCACATTAGCCCTCCCAGCCCTTCCTCTTGGTAAGGGGTGGGGCAGGAGAGGATGGGAATTTTAGAAAGCAATTCTGATGAAATCCATCTCCCTTTCCTGGCCCTCTGCATGGAAGTAATCCCAGCAAAACAGAGGTGCAGATGGTCTCACCCCTGGAGCCAATGCCTATGTCAAGAGCTTTAGAAATGTGAGACCATACCACCAATGAAGTTCAAACAGCACTGAATATCTGCTGTCAACGCTGAGTAGACTCCCCACCCTCCTCTTCCTTTTTTTGTAGTTGCTGATGCCTTTCTTGTTTTGTTTCTTTTTATTTTGGTTTTGTATGTTTTGTTTTCTGTCTTTAGCCCTTCTTGGGGGCCTAAATAAAGACTGATGGAAAACCAATTAGTCATACTTGGATAGCTCTGCTAAAGGATAGAGAGATCCATTTTTGAGATCACATCTGGAAGGGTATTTCTAGTTCTCTCTCTGTATCTCTCTGCCCCTATCTCCTATGTTCTTTCACCTCCCTTCACCACTAACACTCATCAGAGTTTCAGTGGATGTATGGAATAATGGGTACTGTGGGACCCCAGGCAAGCCTCATGGATCACAAGTCCCAACATCTGTCTTGTACAAACAGAAACAATGTTCACACATTGTAGCCTCCTACCCTGTTCTGCACACTGTACCCTGGGAGACAGTTTCTCCTGCTCTCTTCAGGCTTCTCCCTCTGCTCTGTGGGCAACACAGCCTCTATGTTTATGGTCTTCCAGAATCCACCTTACTCTTTTGGCACAGCTACATCTGTACTGTGTCTTCAGCAGAAGCTCTCCTGCTGTAATGATACCATTCTGTGAGTAAATGTTTTAGCTCTTGCTGAGCCTTCTGTTTTGGTAAAGTGAAAGTAAAAGTGCATGTTTAATTAAGTCTGGCTGTCCTCTCAGGCTCTAAGTGCAGGGGATGGACAGAAGTCTCAACTGAACATTGTATTTTCTAGACCACATATTACATGAACTGCTAAGCTGGAAGTAGTGGCTCTTCTCCACTGTAGCGGTGGATTGCCCAGCATCCCAATCACACACTGATTGTATTTCAAGCCCTGTTGATTCATCAGATATCACACTTTACATTAACCATTGGTCCCTCAAACAAAGTGAAAAAGGCAGGGCAGATTGGTCTGGATGCTCCCTGGGCTGGGGCATCCCAAGCCCGCTGGACCAACCTGCCTCAACAGCATCTGGCAAACTGCTCAAGGAGAAAAAGCCTCAGCACAGAATGGCCTTTTGGGCTACATTAGCATGCAGGTTTGAAAAGATTAGAAAACCGTAATGTGGTGCCTGCTGACATTCTGTGCTACTCTTTCTCATGTTAGATCACGAATCAGGTTTCATCCAGGTCTAGGAGAAAAGCACACGTGTGTGAGGTTTGATGTGTTTCCTCTGTGGTACACATCACAGGGAAGTAAATAAACTTTTGTCCATCCATCCCAGATAGTTGTAAGTTTTAAGCTTCTTTGGGAGAACATTGTGAAGAGCTACAAACTGAAAGAACAGCCACTGAGCTTGCTTTGAGAAGATACATAAGAGGATGCATACCTACTCAAACAAAATGCATAATAGATGAACGGGTATTGAGAGGCTGCCGACACTGGCTCTTTCAGAGTGAATTAGTTTGACATTTAAGAATCCATTTCCAGGTCTCATTGCTTTTGCACCTTTTCCCAGCTTTCATTTTTTTTATCATTTTCTTGAGGTTTTTTTCTCCTTCTAGTCCTGATTTTGAAAGTGGACCAATATAGACAGCTGACTAGCCCTCTCACTTTTCTTAGCTTTTTCTTCGTGGTTTCCGAAGTAATAAATGTCAGGGATCAAAATAAATCCATATATGTCTGGAAGAATTCAGGGCATTTGGACATGCAACAATTCACTGAATATTCAGAGAGAAAGATAAAGAATTAATCAGTTCAGCAAGCAACTATGAATCTAAAGGAAATACAACCATGATAAAATTCCTGATGCTGGAGCAGCATGGAGTTTAATCATTGGAGATTTTGAAAAGCTTGTGTATGTTTTGAGACATTTTTATTCTTTCAGTCATGTCTTTTGAGATAAAAAGTAATAAGCTAATTAAAATGTACCCAAGCGTGGCTGTGAGTAATAAGATGGGAGTATGGACATAAAAACCCAAACATACCTACATACAATCCTTTCATCTAGCTCAGGGTGTACAGTCATGTTTCAATTCTTTGAACATCAGTGATATCAGTGGGAATACATATTTCATTAAATGCTTGGACAGTCCATTAACAGGTCAGACAGGACTTAAGTGAAACTGGAAAGGCCCCATTTTGCTCTTGTGCTGGTCAAAAGCTTGTATGACAAGCAGAGGAGAAACAGTGCTGTAAGTGATGAGGAAATTAAGCCTTGGTCTGGCCAAAGCTCCACAGTCAATGTATTAGGGATAGTTCCAGAGACAGGTGGCAAGTCCAACAGAGTCACATCAGTGAACATGCACAGCACATGAATTATGATTAAGAGTATTTACCTATCTGTTGGAAAGGGATGGAGGACACTTACTTAGTAGTGCTTTCTGATTTTGAATGAAGAAGGGAGGTTGAAGGGCATTTATTATTTAACTTGCTGGTCTTGGGGATGCATGGATGAAGCAGTGTTATTGATCTTCAGGTGAACTGCAGGCTGCAGCTTCTGGGCAGTATTCAGTGCAATTGGGCCAACAGATAAAACTGAGGGCAGACCTGGACCTTTGTTGGAATGGTGGTGCGTTTTCTCTTGCTAAGGCTACAGATTTTGGAAAAAGATGGGAATGCATGTGAGCAAAAGGCTTGAATGCATGGACAGAGTAAGGCTCTGTTTGATAGGCTCCTCCTTTGAATTTTTCTTAAAAAGTCTGCATGAATGGTGGTGCGCAGCTATTTTTTATTTCTTCCTTCTGATTTCCAAGTCCACATGTAGGTATGCCTTGCCCATAAATTAAACATTCCAACATACACAAATGGCTGCTCATACATATCTCCACCTTAACCCATCTCCTTTTTCAAGAGTCTTGGAGGGAAAAAGGTGGGCAAAGAGACTTTCTCACATACTTTAGCAAGAGAAGGTGCAAATAGAACTGTTAAGGCCTTAGTTCTGATTTTTGTGCTGATACCCAGATTTTCTCTCACCTGTTGTTCTCTCATCTGTGTTGATGCCTCGAGCATAATTCAAACCAGCTGATCATTCCCTGTTGCAACAATTCTCCTTCATCTGACAATATCTTTTTCCTGCTCTAGACCTGTGCCCTCACTTCCTCTGCAAGTGGATGTTCTTGCTGTGGCCACAGGTAGTCAAGACTCACGCTGCTGTGCAGCCTTGCACAAAATTGTCACAATTTTTGCTTCTGTCGAGACATAAGACTGGGATGGCTCTTCCAAAAAGCAAGACCCCCTGGACCTACAGCATAAACACTAAGCTGAAATCCAGTGAACCTGAGGCGAGATGTGACTTGCCCTTCAGGAACAATTTATAAGGTAAGTTGAAAAACATGTGCCACCTAAGTATGTAGACCTTTTCTTGATCTGTGTGTGAATCGTAGTGGCTTTACAGGAGACTGAAGTGGGTACAGGCCACCTTTACATGCTCTGCCCACAGACTGTCACGCACAGCTAGAGGCAACTGATACCAGTTAACATGGGGGTGAACTGTACCCCATTGTAGAGATGTATAATTAGCACCACTTGGAACAGCAGCATTAAGAGAAATAGTGAGACTCATTTACAGTCAGGCCAAATATCAGAGCCAGAAAAGCAGTCCTTGCTCTAGCAACACAAGCGCTCTCAAGGAGATGGTGTGAGGTTTTTCACAGTTGACTCTGCTGTTCCTGCAGGGTGCGTGCAGCCAGGAGCTCCATCACTCTCACTCTTCCTGCAAAAGCACTGTTCCCATTTCCTGCCACAGTGGTGAAAAAAACCCTTCACATTGCTGCTTCCCCCTTTCTCTTTCAAACTCCCTCTCCCCAGTTGAGTCTGCTTTCTGACATACAATGTGCCCTGAGGAAGATCTGAAAAACAAAGCATGCTAAAGGGGTACTCCCCTTCCCATACACATGCTTACTGGGCAGGCAGCCCTTGGTAATTTATGCCTCATTCGCAGAAGTGCCTGCTCCTAAAAAGAAATGCCTGGTGGTTAAAGTGGTTCCAGTAAAACACCTAGTGAGTAGGTAGCTTGTTTCCATAATACAGAGAAGTCTCAAGAAAATAAATCCCTGGGGCTTGGTCTGCAGCAGAGAAATTACTTATCACAGACAGCAAGCAGGAGCACCATGTTCAGTACTGGTTCAGGTTTGCCCAGTGCTAGTTTTGACCCTTGCCTGCTGTAAGGCTACTGAATGTAGTTTAAACTACACATGTCTGAACTCATATTGAACCAGTTAAGAGTGGTATTTTTCCAGTGCAGAACGGGGATGGGGACAAGTGGCCATGCAGAGCTGACGTCATTGTTGTGCCCTTCAGTAAGGGAACTGCACCTTACCATTGCTGTAATTTCTGTCCCTTGGAAAACCATGCTCCAATGCAACATCTAGTTTTCCAAATGGCTCTGCAATGCTAGGTTTTTTTGAAGTGCTTTTCAAGCTCAGCTGGCTGACTTGCATCTGGAGGTCAAGTGACTTGCCCCCATAGATCATGTAGCAAGTGAGCACTTTGATCCTTGTCCGGACAGATGAGATCAGTTTGAGGCACTTCTGCTGCCAGTGTTGAGATCTGAACTTCAGGCTTTGGAGGCAGGGTGTTTCCTGAATTGCAGAGCTAGTAGCCAGAGACTAAAGGGACCATGGGGAAAGGTTTAGCTACTTGCTTCAAATTTGACCTGCTCTCACGTCTGAAAGCAACAAGGCTTATTCTGTAAATGGACTGAAGGTGTGAACTGACTGTTTTATCACTCCATTCTTTCACCTCAGGGAAAGTGTAGACTCCGCATCACTCCAGCACTGCATTTTAGCTGCAAGGTGTTTCCATGGGCTATATACCCTGATGGGCCTGCTGGCTTTGACAGCGTTGCTGAATGTTTGACTCTTCCTGGAATTTGCAACCCTTATTAATATGTTTCAGCTCCAGCAGCATTTTGAGCAGAACACCAGGTCAGTCCCAGGGCCTTTTAATAGCAAGAAATTGTTTTGCTATGCTAGCTGGGTGCTCCTGCAGTATATGCACAACAGCATGCAGGCTTACAGTGCTGAGTGGGTTTGGTATTGTGGGAGTGGGTTGGAAAGGTTGGCTGTGTTCACTGAAACTGATGCCCTCCATCTGCTCTGTTATGGAGGCCTCTATTGTTACATCAGACCCAGTCAGTGCAGGTGTCACCTGTGTGTCACCATTTCCCACCACCCTTGGAAACCCTGTCACCATTAAGAGGGCTGAGTAAAAAGAAAAAAAGTACTGCCTGACCGCCTGCCAGGAATATCTTAATGCATAAACCCTCCTTTTGTGGGCAGGCAGGCTCAGATGAAGTCCAAGGTATTCCAAGGTATACTATTCTTCCTCTTGGAGGCCTTTCTAGCATCCAGCAAGGGGAGCTGAGAACCTGTTCCCTTCTCTTTCTCCATCACTACTGCATCCAGGCTGTCCCCAAGAAGGCAGCATCTCTGCATCAGTTTACAACTTGCAAGGGCTGACTCCCACCCTGCTGCATTTGTCTCTCTGCTCTTGCTGGACTGGGATTCTAACTGAAAGCTCTTGGATGGGAGCCTGCACACCAACAGGCTAATGTGCTAAACAGCTGTTGCAGGGCCATATTTCACATCCACACTTCACTCTCAGACCCTTGCTCTCTGCCCTGTGTCTCAGGAAGGCGACACTTCCCCCCTTATTGCTTCCCACTTCTTCCAGCTTGGGAGGGTTCCCTTTCATGAGATATCTTACTCCCTCCCCCAGTTTTCAGAACTCTGTTATTCCCTCCTTTTTTCTTCCCTTGGGTGGTGCCTTAAACACAAGCAGTTAAGCTGAATTTACAAGGTCAATCCATAGAGTTATGCTGAGGAAACTGCCTGGTTTCAGCAGTTACCCTCCTTATTCCCTCTGCCCTTCCTGTGAGAAGACTTCACAGGGAACATGCAAAACAACAAAAGTTTAGTCTTGTTTTCTTCTATCTCATCTCAGGAGAAGATGGAGGCTCAATCACACTTTAGGAATTTGCATTTCATGTGGCAGTCTCCACATACCCATTCTGAGGATCAGTGTTCCTGCACTGATCTCTGTCTTCCTTTGGCATCAGCCTTGCCCCACTCCTGAGCAGCACATTTAACTGGCTCCCTAGCCTCGTCCCACAGGGAACACACAGATCCCGCAGGGAGAATCCAAGTTGTTCATACACACTCTGTGCTCCTTCTTCTGCCTCCCCTGCAGGTGGCCAAGGAAGAAGTCTGATCTTCCTTTCTGTGCTCTATGGGGAGTTCCAGGTCTCTTGATCAATACTAGATTGCTTTTAGCTAAGTTCTGGTATTAATTACAATAGGAACAGGGCTGGGTTTTTGGTTTATATGAGTTTGGGAGCCTCTGGAGGGTTCTGTGGGTTCTCTCCAAGCTGTGTTTTTCTGCACCCATTCTAGGTTTAAGTTAAGATAGAAACCCTCCCAAGGTTTCTAACAAGGATAGGATCTCTGTCAGGGAGGGAATGTGGTGGTACAGTGCTTCTGGCTCTCTGCAAGGTCTCAAAGCCATCTAAGTTGCCTCTGTGGTGCCAAGAAGGGAAGCAGATGCTGATAAATTCCTATCTCAAATTGTATTTGTATTGGCTTCACTATGGAGAAATACAGTTTTGTCCTTCTCTGCTTCCTCAGTTGCCATTAGGCAAAGGAGAGACATGTTGTTGACGTGAGATCTGCATAGCAGGTGATTCCACAGTCACAAAGCACAGAGAAGAAGGGAATTAAGGGCTGTCTCAAGCACGTAAGTAGTAAATTCTTCTAAAACCATGGTAGAAAAGAACACAGAATATTCAAGCTAAAAAGAAAACCATCTGAGCAGCATCACAACTCCCATCTTCTGTACTCTGGACACCCTTTAGAGATACAGCACCACTTCTAACTTCCTTTGTTTAGTGCCTCTGGCATTCAGCTTGGCAAGGCTATTTGCCTCTGATCTCAGCTTGTACATTCACTTTAATAACTTCCCATTCTGATTACCCTTTGATATAGATATATGCATACACACACACATTCACATACAAAATCACCCTTCCGTGTAGGCAATGAAGTCAATATTTGAGATCTTGGCCAAAATTAGACTTTAAATTACTTGAACTCCATTGCATGCATCAGGTTCATCTCAGATTTCTGTTTTCTCTGGTAGATGAAGAGACATCAAGAAACTGATGAGCAGAGAAGTTAAATGACTCAAGGTTCACAGAAAAATTTAGTGACAGCTCGAAGAATAAACCCCAGGATTCCCAGCTCCCCGTTACTTGCCCAGTGGCAGGTATGAGATGTCAGGAAGGAGCACTGATTTCTCTGGGGCCCCGCGGCTGGCAGATACTGCCCATCACTTTCTCTACACTGCAGCATAGCCACGTCATCACATACATAGAGCTCCAAGGCAGCTTGAAAAGTCTGCCATTCAATCATATGAAACCCCCTGAGAGAAATGCCCAAATCTAGGGAGAAAAAAAAACTTGGGGGATTTGTACATTTTTTCATTCCTCCCCTTCCTTTCCTCCTTTCCTTACCTTCACGCTTTGATTAATAATAATAATAATAATAATAATAATAATAATAATAATAATAATAATGCTTCTCTGTCTCCCATCTAAGCAGTCAAACATCACAAAATGCAGAGGCACCAGTGTAGGCTTGCCTCTAAGCTTTTGCTGGCCAAATTATGTGGCAGTGGGTGCTGGGAATGTACATGTACATGGAGAAGTGGGTAGAGAGGGGACAGAGCTGCTACCAAAAGGGTTTTTTTCTCACTTCTTGCCAACATAATCAAAATAACTCACTTACACCTAATAAAATAAAATGCAAACTCCAAAAGCCTTCCTTCCCTCCAGCAGTTTGTCTGGATCCCATTCCTCCAAGCTGAGCTGAGAAGGCAAGAGGGGGTTTTATTTTGGTTTTGTTATTGTTAATTTTTCTAGAATGAAAAATACTAACAGGCAGAAGGTGCAGCACATTTCTGGCACAGATGAAAGTCAAGTGTCCCTAAAGCTGCTGGCTTGATGGGGACCAAAAGTAATGTCTGGAGGTTTTTCCTTTTCTTTCTTTCTTCCTTTTTTTCTCTCTTTCTCTTCCCCTCCATTCTCTTTCAGTTTAATTTCATCCTTGCTTACCACAGCTAGGTGGGGTTTATCCCCTCCTTGTCAGCTCTAAATATAATGCGTATGCTTTTCCAATTAGACCTGATAATTAATTATTTTTATGCTGTCACATATGTGCATGTCATTTACCCTGCAAACCCTGCTTTTTTAAAGAGGCACATGCAAATTAAGTGGGACAAGTAAGGGCACTGATCAGCCCACAAAAGACATCTCTTGTTGGATCATTACAGTAAGTAACATCCTTGAGTGAAATGGAGTTATCATCCAAACCTGTAATTTATAAGTAATCAGTGAGTTTTGAGGTGTTGTCATCCCTTTGGTCCATTTCCATTTAAGATTGCTTTCCATCACAGCTGTAAATCTCCAGAGTACTGGACAGCAAATGTGGGAAGTATCAGCAGTCCTTTACAATGTGCCAGAGATGATGGGTCCAAAGGTGTTAAAAAATAAAAGAAAGCATAAAGGCAAGGAATTCCACATGATGTAGTGGGAATCCTATGTATTCATTAACTCTTCTGCATCTTCTGTATATGTAAATCAATAACAGTGAAGGGGACTGCTCCTGTGGTCAATTAAAATGCAAAATTAGTGACTTGGTGTATTGGTGATACAAAGCTGGGCTTACTTCTTGGAGGCTCTGAGTAACATTGATTATTAAATGATCATCTGAAAGTGAGAGTTTGTAAAAAATTGAAAGAGATCACAGACACATGTTGATTTTTGACAAAATTTTCAGGGGAATGGCACTGAAATAAATAGCCTTCAACTTCTCCATTAGGTTTCAACTTTGACTAGGATGTGTCATACTGAATCAGGATATTACAGAGACTGATGCAGCCTTGACCTGAATGCAAGCACAGCTGTGACCACACTGGGGAATGCAGGAACACCCCTACCCACCTTTATAGGCCACATAATGGGGCACATTTACACCTCCAGAGTGACTCATGGGATGGGGGTGGGATGGTGAGCACAGAGCTGCAGCTGGGGAGACACACATGGTCCTGCATGCACCCAGCCATCCTGCTCCAGGAGCTCCCAGGCAAGAGGCAGTACCCCAAGACCTATTGCCAGAGCCTGCACTGAGGACATGCAAGTTGCCAGTAAGGTGGGAGGGCTGTGGAAATTTGGGTTGAAGGATGGACTGAAGCTCCTTCAACTCCTCCTGTATATCTTCATTGTCATTCCCACAATGGGAGAAAGTAAGATGCAGAACTATTAATGGGACTCAGCAAGTCAATGATAGTCACTGATCAAGCTGGTGGACAGGCTTGTTCAGTATTTGTTCTTTAGCTACAAGATTAGCTAGTATATGATAAATTTATATTCATGTTCAATGTTTTCCTTTTACTGTCATGCATATTTAATATGCATCTAACAAATTACCAAAGTCCATAGCTTGCACCACTGCAGCTATGAAAATATGCAGTAACCCAATGCCTCTTATCTTCGTTTCAGTTTTGGCTAATGACAGAGCGAAAGAAGAAACCTGCCCTTCAAACACAGGTAAATAGTCTCCATTGAAGTCATTTTGGTCTATGCGTATGCTCTTTAAGGCATAGGTTGCCCATCTTCATTACTGGCTAAATTATGTTGTAGAAACTATTATGTTGTTTCTACTTATATCAGAACTTAAAAAGTTTTTACCAAAAGAAGTGTAAAAAAATAATAAAAATCTACCAGACAAAGATGGCAAATAAAAGACAAAAAGATGCTGTACAATGTGAAAGTAAAGGAATAAGCTCCATATGCCTATATGCATTTAAGAGCAGCTTTAATAGGGAGGCAGAGAGGACTGTGACCCCTTAATTCCTTTTACACCCTGTGACACAGTGATGAGGGTAACTTATTCCTGTCACCAGCAGGCTGCACCCAATCCTGACTTGAACTATCTCTTCTCCAGTGTCCTGTCTATCCCATCAGGATATGTTTCCCAGCCTCAGTAAACCCCTTTCCAGTAAAGCTACAGAAGCTCATGATTTTAACACTGGTGGTTTCCCAAAGTTGAATCCTTGGTGTTGATCAGAGGATGCTGTCACATATGTGCATGTCATTTACCCTGCAAACCCTGCTTTTTTAAAGAGGCACATGCAAATTAAGTGGGAC
>JAVJGJ010000037.1:102725349-102744639 GCA_035590215.1 Microhierax caerulescens
GAAGTCGTCAGTGGCTACACAGCGTTCTCTCAGGTTCGCGGGCACCCTGAGGTTCGCGCAGGCGCAACCTCCGGCAGCGCGAGTCGGGTGCGCCGCCCTCGGGACATCCCCTGCCGCGAGCGGTGCCCGGGTGCCGGCCCCGTGGGCTCGCCCCGCGCGAGGGTGTCTCCATCGCCTCGTCTGGGGGGGACTTCGGCCGGGACGCGGCCCCCGAGCGGCTCATGCCCGGGCGAGGGGGCTGCGGCCCGGGGGTGACTCACCCCGCCCGGGCCGAGGGCACGGGCCTGCGGGGGACAGGGCAGCGGGAGGGGCCGGCAAGGGCTTGTTCTGCAGCATTTCTGTGAAGTAATTACACGAGATTTAAATGAGCGAGTGGTTCCTACCGAAATGTAATCGCTGCTGTTACCCCCGAGCTCCGCTCTTCTGGATCACCTGATCTGTTATGTTTGAAATGTCAAGGAGGAGCAAGTAGGAGCAAAGACTCAAAAAATCCAATTCCCAGCCTAAAAGAAAATCCTTTTAGGGAGCCTGTGTGGCTGGCTGGCATTCTGCCGTGCTGAGAGCCAACGGTTCCCAGATGAAAATGTGCTCTTGATGCTTCCATGTTTTATTTTTCCCTCCTACAGGATTCTTACTGGGATCCATCACGAACACAATCGGAGTCTTGTGGCAAACTTGTGAACATGTCTCCCCAAGAGCCATCCAAGGTGTTGGGGCTGTTACCCCTGCTTCAGAGAAAGGGAACTGAAACATGCCCAAGGTCACCCAAGGAAATCTGCACTAGATTAGCACCTGAACCATTCATTCTGGTCACAAAAAATGCTAATTTCATCAACCAACATCTGAGGAGACCCTTGAAGGATACGGCTGTATGGCAGATGTAGGTATTTCTGGTGTTGGCCCTGCTCCATAAAGCTCAGTGGTAAATTTCATCAGCAGTGAAATGAGTTCTAACCAAATATTTTCTTTGGGTTTGGTTCTCTTTTCATTAATGTTGTTTTATGTAAAACTGATGTAAGCAAGAGGAGAATTAAACTTCTTATTTATTTAATTCTTTTATAAAATACTTTTTGAATTATTGTGGAATTATTCAAATACGCTGATTTCTCATAACAGGCTGGGATATCTCGAATGTCATAAACTTTTTTTGTCTGTGTGTGCAATTGTTTATTTCTGCATTCTTTACAGCAGGAGTAGGAGATAATGGGGCTGGAATGTCCTTCTTGATTGTTCATATTAGTTCGCTGTGTCAAGAAGGATAAAACTCTTAACTAATCCTGCCATAAATTCAGGTATTCCTAATCCTTCAGTATTCCCACTTTCCTTCAGGCATCAGGTGTAATCAGTCCTGTGCCAAAAAAGAGAGTATTAAAGAAAAAGTTGGGATTGTAAACAGCTATTTAAAAAAAAAAAAAAAAGGGAAAGAAAAAAGTACTAACTGCCCAGTATTGCTCAAGTTCAGATAGTTTTAATTGCTCTTCCCTCTAACCTGTCTGGCTCTGCTGTCCCTTAGCACAGGAAAATTTTTATTTGGGAGCGTGCAGAGATCTCTCTTGGGGCTGTCTGCATAACTCAATACTCTTAATACGGTGGTATAGTGCTGCTTTCCCCCCTCTTATTGCAGTGTTATTAAAGGTTTATATCTCTGCTCTTTGTTAAGTGTGGTAGAACTGGACAATTACCCGTCTAATGTGTGGGGCTAGTGAGAAGAGAGAGCTAACTCTGACATTTGGAGTTGAGTGTGGCTAAGCATATCCTCTTCAGTTCTAAACAGAAAAAAAGTGATTCCAAGCAAAAGGGGACCTGCTGAGAACTGCTGCCTCACAAACAGGTGCCCAGTTTTAAGATGGGCTGCTTCTTGTAAAGGTGTGTGTTACGCCTTCTTCCCTGTGGAGCTGGGGGGGGGGAGTCTGCTCTGCAGTCCTCCAGGCAGGGACAGGACCTGCTCTACCGGACATGGGAATCAATAGGGAGGGCTGGGCATGTAGGGGGGGGGGTGGACAGAAGGAAGCGGGGCTCAGAGCAGCTTCTCCAAAAAAAAGCAGGAGCCAAGGCTGCTTTGGGAAGGAAAAAATAAAGGGGGGTGTGTGTGTGGTGGTGGTGGTGGTGGTGGAGGGGTGTGGATGTCCCTGCTGCTAGTAGTAAGTGGAAAATGCATTCCTCTCAACCTGCGCAGTGGTATTTTGCTGTGGTCTGCTCCACCACTGTTACACCCCTTTCCTGATGCTTTATCAGTAATTGGTGTTACGAGATCCCTTGCAAAAGCAACATTTCTGCCTCCTTCCCCCTTCTTCCTAGCTTGTGTTGAGCTTGTTCTTTCCTTTCCTGCTTAGCCTGTGGCTTATATTACTGATATGTTTAAAGCAGTGAGTTAATTTTCCTCTTCTAGATTATATTTATTTCTTCAGGAGTTATCAGATTGATGTATGTACATATTATGAGGTGCTGTGCTTCTTGACTGGTGTTTTGCAGGGGGAATCTCTTATTCTTGCTGTGGTTTGACAGGGCTTTGGGGAGGGGCGTAATTTTTTTATTATTAAAGAAAGACAACAAAAGGAAACCAACCTCAGTCTATGAAACCACTCCAACGCCATGAACTTGGGTGATCAGAATTGCTAAATGGCCACTCCATTTAACAACAGGCTCATAATTATTGAAGTGATCAGTGAAAATCAAGCTAGCTCTTGGTATAACAAACTGGTGGTTATTTTCCTTCTCTTTCCTCAGGTAGCAGGGAACTGGAAATTGGAATCCAGTGCAGAGTATCAGCAGCATATGTGTGCATGCTCAGAAAAAGCCTAGTGACTGAAATTCTCACACTAAGCTGGGTACACTACATAGGAATTCCTACCGTCCCATGGACAGGTCAGCATGGGACAGGAGACTCAAGGCAGACTTTGGCTCACCATTCTTTCTCTACAGGGTGGGAGGATCCAGAGAAAAGGACCTGTAGGTGTTAGGATGGGTGCTGTCAAGGAGGGTACAGGCAGGATCTGAGGTGAAGTGCAGCCGCTATTCCCAACTCTCGGCTGGAGTGGTCAGTGGCTCTTGCTGCCCATTTCTAACAGGTCTGTTTACTTGAGTATCTGTGGGCTCTTCCCTCACAGCCATCCTTGCTCTTCTGGCCTCTTTGGAGCCAACTTGCAGAACTACCTCTGTGCACCACAGACACAAAGACAATGGCCTGGCCTTACCACCAAAGGGTATTTTCTCCCACTGGGAATGCTTTATGAACTCTGTATCTGGTATGTCTTTCTGGCTGATGTAGAGGCTTTACACACAAGCCAGCTGCTGTGAGGATGCCACAGCCACACAGCTCTCAGCTTTGTTTTTTATAAACACCAAAATAGGCAATGGGGAAAAAAAAATGAAATAAACAAGCTGGCTGCTTTCGATGAAGAGCAGCCCTTCTTCAGCGTGCACTAAAAGCACTCATGTTTGCTTAACAGTACAAATAATTAATCATGTGAAAGTGGATTCCTGGACCAGGATAAGATGGCAGGACGTCTTACTTGCTCCCACAGGTCCATTTCTGGTGGGTTGCACTAGCATCTTGCTGGTATTCTCCGCGGGGTGAAGCCTGTAGAAACGTACAGGAGTTAGTGAAGCTCCTTTGTCATCAGGCAGTTCTGGATCAGGCCCGCTGTGCAAGTTTCCCTGTTGTCTCTGGTCTGTGGGAGGTTGCTCCCATTTGTGCTTGGGTGCTGCTAAAATAAAATTATGGGATTCTCTCTGTAAATCCAGGAATCAAAATGACCAACCTGACTGGCTTTAGAGACAGTGGCTTTATGCCTTGATCCTATAGTTGCATACTGATTTTCACACTTGGCACCAAAGTATATCTCTTCATTACTTAGCAAAGAGAGAATTATTTGGCATAAAAAAGAGTGTCATCTGCAAGTTCTACCAAGGGCCTATGAAATTAGGGTTTCCTGACTGTTTGGATTTCTTGACTACAGGGTTTCTTCCCAGCTTCTCTACCAACTCCCCATGGGCCTCAGTTTGTGTACCCATAAAGCAGAGATAGACATCCATATATGCCTTACAGGAACAAATAGTGTGGTGTTTGGTTGAGAAATGTCTGTGCTGTGAGATGCTCAGATGAAGGATGTAGCTGTGAACAGTTCATACTACCCTTAATAGACCCTGCCAGCAGAAGGGAAAAATAGTTCTGTGCTGCCTCACTTTAAATGGGGCGGAGTGTGAAACACAGATACAAATGAAAACTCTTCAGATTGTTTTTTTTTTCTTTTCCCCTGCAGAGAACATGGCCCTGATTCCACTGTCATGCTGGTGTGGAAGAGCAATTCAATTGGTGTCACAGGATTTCCATTAACATAAATGTAGTGTAAACAGGAGTGTCATAGGGTTCTGTATTGGACATTTTCCACTTTACAGGGTGAACATGTGGACATGTCTCAAGCAGACAAGCCTCAGTGGGTTGCTGCTTTGTCCTTACCCTTATTTTTTTTATTTATCTGTGTTATTTAACTGTGTAAATTTCAGAATTCTATTCCATAAATGTGTCTTCCATAAATGCAAATGGAGATGGGTATTAAAATAAGCCACAGTTAAACATTTTAGAGAGACTTTTCCACTTGCCACTGATAATCCTTTCCAAATTGTCAATAATATATGGATTTAACTATCCATAGGCAAGCAGTTTTGCTGGTATTTCTCAAGATTGATAATGATGATTTTTTAAATTATTTTCATAGCATTTTGAAGTGTTGCGAAATTCCTGCAGAACAAATGAGTCCCTACCCTGAGGAACTTTGCAGCAAAGTTATGTCTGATAAAGAATATTGAATGAGACTGAGATGTGAGTACATAAGGTCAAGCTTGCTATTCTGCTTTCATGCAACTTCTCCAGCAACTCCCACAATAATAAATAATAATGATTATCTAATTAACTGTAAGGCATAATAGCAGCTTTCATTCAAAGTCTTAAAAACTCTTTGAAAGGCAGATTTTGCAAATGGAGGACTGCAGCACAGGGATGAACAGCTTGATTTCTGTCGGACAATGTGGAACTTGCCAAAGGGATACACAGGGGTGTATGTAGCAAAAAGGGATTGAATTCATGCTTCTTGCAGCACTGTCCTGTGCCTCATTTTTCTGGGTGGTTGTGCCACACAGTTCACACAGTTGCCTTCCCACAGTGTGCCTTCTTGTCTACCTTTTTTTTTTTTTTTTAATGTGACCCAGAGCCCTGGGTAGTATCTTTCAGGCATATCTTTGAGACAGGTACTCCTAGAAACTTAGATCTGGCTAAAGGGACTTTTTTCTTCTGAGCAAGAGGGTTGTGTTCTCAGCACCCAGTGAGCAGCCTCAGAATAACCTTACACCTGAAATCTGCAAGATCAGAAAGGTTCTGAGCATGATGTACACGGATGGCAAATGCACAGCTCACACACATACATTGCAGGCAACAATATGTAGAGTATCTTGAGATATTTGCAAGATTAGAAGTATTTAGTGCTGGTCCCCTTCTATACCATTCTGTTGGGTTTTTTTAGAAGACATGCGGAAGCGGCTTCTCTAATACAAATGTATTTACTTTCTTGACTACAGGGTTTCTTCCCAGCTTCTCTACCAACTATTAATGTAGGTTTTCCCTCCCCCTCGTCATTTCTGCCAAAAGAACCAGAGAGCTATGGTCAATGGCATTGCTGAAGGACATGTGGGATGACAGTAAGTCTGCTACAGCAAATATTGTGGTCTTTTCCAATGCAGGCAAAACAAATCACATGTCAATGATATTGCAGGTCAAGCTGGAAGTTTTGACAGCTTCCTCAATCTGAGCAGAAACAGAAATCCAAGCAGTGAAGGGAGACAGAGAAGGTGGCTGACTGACTGGCTGCCTGCTCAGAGCTGAATGTTTAATTTAGTTGTCTACTTATGTCTATTTTTCTATACTTACTTGGTTTTGGTTTTGTGGTTTTTTTTTTAAAGCACACAGAGTTTCATTTTGTGCCCAGTGTCAAAGCTCTCCCCATGGTGGTACACTTTGGACACCATTTTTTCCCTTTGCTTCTTATCAATCTATTGCATGTAGTATCCCAACTCAGCTTAATGCAGATTTGAAATCATTACCTTCTGCCCAATGGTTTCACGCTTGTTTGGGAGGAGCAAGAGTAGAGAACACCCTTAATCCTTCTTCCTGTGGGCCAAAGAGTAAGGGCAATGTAAATGAAAAAGTTCATCTCAGCTGTGATACTCTTCTTACTGCTTCATGTCTCCCTTCATGTATCTCCTGTCTTTTCTCATCCCTTCTGTTTTATCTCCTGCTTTCTGACCTGTGTTGTAGTCTGTCGCTGGTGTCCTCAGTCTCTTCTCCCCTGCCACTCCTCTCTGTATGGAACAGGGTGCTTGAGAGATGAGGGGCACCATACAGAGAAGCCTGTGGAGTTGTTCCTCCTCTCTCCAGCTGTGAATATGGCCCAAGGGGCTTCTATTCACTTTCATTCATTCTGCACCGGAGTAGAGCAGCAAAAGCTCAAAGCACAGGAAAGAGAGAGAGAGAATTGGCAGAGGAAGAAAAGGGTGGAAGGAGAGAGAGGTGGGTTTCTCTATCTGTGAAGTGGAGACTTCCCTGTTTGGGAAATGAAGGCCCTCTGACCCATAGAGTCTATTCCCTCCAGTTCAGACAAAGCACAAATACTCTGCCAGGCCTTGCTGCGCTCGTTTTGTAGCAGCAAAGCCCTTGCGTTCAATTCTATCAGCTCCCTCCCAAGACATTAAATTCACATAAGAAATAAAAGCATTTTACAATGCTAAAGCTATTCATTCCTCAGGAAGTCCTCAAACTCCATGGGTGGGAAGGTACAGACTCTTCAGGAGACTTTAGGAAAGTCATTTGTCCCCAAAATAATCTGGAGCAAGAAAGCAGAATGTATAATCTGACTCACCTAACGAGCAAGAGTTTGAAAATATACTGGGGAAGTAAAGAGGGGTTAAGGCTAGGAGGGAAAAACATTTTTAAGAGGCCTGAGCTACAATGGGTGGCTACAGGTTTCTAGCATTGTACTGAGTTAGTACTTCGCGGTGTGCAAAATCAAAGGGCAGGAGAGGAGCTTTGAACAGCCCCATTTGGAGTGTGTATCTCTTTTTCTTTTCTCTCTGTGGGGGTCCTTGGCATACCGGTCGAACGGACAGAGGGTAGCTAACTGTGGTCCTACTAACCTGTGCCAAGAAAAGGAATAATGATGGTATGAGCAGCATATGTATAGGGATGGTTGTCTTTGCTCAGTGAGACAGATAGCGTCGGTGAACAACATGAATGGATCATTCTGTGTGCAGATCTGGCAACAAAAGGGTAAGGAAAAGGCAAGTATTTCTAGATTGGCCTTACACGGTAGAATGGCTAGGGTCATCCGTGGAGGAGAAGGGTGGGAAGCAGCTGTAGAATTAAAGAATAACATGAACCTTTAAACCCAACGCTCCATTTTACAAGGAAGCAGCCCCTTTTAGAGGGGCTGTGCAAGTGCTTCCAGCTTCCTGGAGACCCTTAATTTGAGGGCTTTCTTGGGGGTTGAAACCCCTTGGCTGGCACCTGTTGGAGCCTGGAAGAGCTGTATGGTTTAGATGTAAAATGTTTTCAAGGTGCAGCAGGCCCAGAAACACTTCCCTCCATGCATGCATGAGATACTGTGATTAAAAATGCTCCCACAGAGAGAAAAATAAAAACAAGAGTACGGGAACTCCTTGAAGAAAGATATTTATGTCCTAAGTTGTAAAACTAGCCAAACTCCCCAAAGAAACAGCAGTAACAGAATTTAGCTGTTGGAACCCAAAGATGCATTGTTCTGATTTGATAATTAATGTGGAGTTAATTGAGGCTTTTACTGAACTGAAACAGAATAAAAGAAACCTGCCAGTCTGGACACCACGCCTCTCTGACAGATTCATTCTGTTCCCCTGTGACCCCCTCATTCCCTCTGCCACATGCCGCTCCCCCTTTCCCCCCAAGTGGTTCGGAGCGCAACCGCTTCTGCTGTTCTGTGCACAAAACAAGGAGGCAGGGAAGGCTGCCACAGAGGCGTCTGGGGATGGGGAGGTGGGGAGCCCCCAGAGAACCAATCCTGGTGGTGAGTGGAGCTTTCCCCCTTCTCTTCCTGGGCCACTGTTTGACAGGGGGGGTTCCATATATGCTCTGACTTGGGAATTACTGAGCCATGCACCAGTCACAAAGAATGCCTCCAAAAGGGAGTGAAACAGACACAGGGAAAAGCTGGCTCTGTGTTATCTTTAAAAAGTAAATAATGGCATGGGTTTATGGCTTACTATTTAGTGCTTTAGAAACTGAGTCACACAGAATGTATCCAGAACAAAATGGCTTTTGTCCCCTTGGAGTATGTGTAATGTGAATAAATGCTACTTGGGTTTGTTGGGATAAATGACAAAATTTTGATATTGGGGTTGTTAGTTAATAGAGAATGGAACGATCAGAGAACATTTCACATTAGGGCATGGCTGCTAGGTTTTAGACCCTCTGGAAGAAAGGATGGAGTAGCCTTCATCCTGTTGTAGTCAGTAGCAGTCTTTATACCAATTTCAAGGACCTTTGGATGAGAATCGATCAGCCTGTGATGAAGGAAGAGCTGCTCTCCTTTCCTTCCTTCCACCCGCTCCTGTGTGGGGCTCCTGCTACTTTCATTCTACCCATCGTAACCTACTGAGAAACTGGAGGAACAGCAACAGCTGTTGGAAGTCCCTGAGATTGTGACCACTTAGCAGTTTGCAAAACAGACCTTGAATATTACCACCAAAACTATAAGCCCTGCAACTCCAAGCCACTAGTGGTGTATGGTGTGGGAGGTTCAGACTCTTTTGTCCCAAGGACTTGGGACAAAACTTGAGCTTCTGAGATCCAATTAAGCCTTCTCAATAAAATCTCTCTTACAGGATGAAGGAGCAGAAGTCAAGGAAAACCAAGGAAATTAGGAAGACCCTACTATTTAACCAGTTTGGGGTTTTTACTAGTTTTGGTGAGGAGAGGGGACGCAAGGGGCACTGGCTGGGACTGAAGACTGAACTGGAGTTTTGTCCAATAAGCCTTCACGCACATGCAAAGTCAACTTTATACACAAACATTTAAGGTGTTTTACCTTCTTCGTCCCCAGCCTGCTATTCTGGTGTTTTATTTCGGAGGTCAGATAGTGGTGGCTAGAAGAATTGCTCCAGCAACACTCCACCGTTCAGTTCTCCCGCACTTTGCACTTACAGTTGCTGCTGTCAGTTTGCCAACTAAGGTCTCCGTGTTGTGCATCCCTTTGCACTTGCAGCCACCAGTCATCCTCTCCTCTAACATACTGCAGAGGAAGGAGTGCCTTAGCATTCATTTTGCCCTATGTTCCAGGTGATGCCTTGTTGCCTTAGCTGTAAGAGGGATTATATTGGAAATGTGGGAGGATCTTTGTCCTTTTTCCCATTCAGTAACTGCTCTTAAGCACCAGCCTCTGATGTGGAACCTTTTATTTACATTTTCCCGTTATTATTCTAGATTCACTGAACACAGTGAGTGAAAACTCCTGCCTGGAGCACAAGAAACTTGCAAAGCAAAGCTCCTCAATGTCACTGATGCTTGATCATCAACAGAAGTGAGGTATGCAACACTTCTTCCTCACATGGGATTCAGACTCTCTTTGGAAATGGGAATGCTGGAATGGTGGGTCTTTTTTTTCCTCCAAACAAGTGGGGTGGCATAAAGGATAACTAAGCTTGCAGAAGGTGCTTTTTCACCATTTCTAAGACCTAACATCTGTAGATCTGAAAACCACCTGGGATGTCATCTCCAAGGTATATGCTTGTAGAGCAATGAAGGCAGTGGGTTGATTGGCATGGATGATGTGCAGCTGTAGCTCGTTCCCACTAAGTGGTTAAATAGTGCTGAGGATGGTGGGAGAGGAGGGTTGGGTGGAGGTGAGATGTTTGGAGGAAGGAGATATAGCATGGACAGTAGGATCTAACCAACGGTAAAGCCTTGTTGCAGCCTGATAGCTTGTTTGTGCTGCAACAATTGGTGCCCCGTGTGAGGCTGACTGAGTTGGACTCCAGCTACAACAACTGGTGCCCGACGTAGCTGAGACAAGTGGGAGACCCCGTGCCCTGTAACAGACACTGTGAAGGGTGAGCTATTGCAACTAATCAATATGGGTGTATTGCAATATTTGTCCCTCTTAAATTGCAAGTTTTGGTACTCAATGTAGATGGGGACTAATTGATATGGGTACAGAAGAAGAAAACTCCACTATAACAATGCTTATAGATATATTTGAAAAAAGAAGTGTGAAGTATAACAAGAAGGCAATAAGAACTTTGCTAGGATGGTGCAAAGTAAATGACATGCTAGTTACACTGAAAAATGTCTCCAGTGTTCAGACATGACAAAATGCTGAAAAATTTCTTTTTGAGGCTGCCTCGAGGGGCGATAAAATTGCAACAACGTTGTTAACAACATGGAAATTAGTCTTAGACCTACTAGAACAATTAAATGTGGACAGGGAGACAAATTCAGTATTTGCAATGCTTATGGATATATTTGAAAAAAGAGGTGTAAAATATGATGAAACAGCAATAAGACCTCTGCTAGTGTGGTGTAAAAAGTATGATTTGCCAGTTACAGTGGAAAAGGTTTTCAGCATTCAGACATGGCAAAGTGTTGGAAAGGCATTTTTTGAGGCTGCCTTGAGGAGAGACAAAATTTCCACAGCTTCATTAACAACATGGAGATTGATCATGGATTTGCTAGAACGATCAGATGTGGACAGAGAAATAAACACTATATTAACAATGCTAATAGAAATATTTGAAAATAAAGGCGTAAAGTATGATGAGACTGCAATAAGAACTCTGCTAGGGTGGTGTAAAAGGAATAATTTGCCCATTACAGTAAAAAAATGTTTCTAGCATTCAGATATGGCAGAGTGCTGGATTGTTACTTTTGGGAGGCTGCCATGAGAGGGGACAAAATTGCTACAAGGTCATTGACAACATGGAGATTGGTCTTTGATTTACGAGAACAGTCAGAAGCAGACAAGGAGACAAAGGCTGCAGCTGAAACAGCCACATCCCCAGTTGCAGAGATGATGCCCTTATCATGATAAGGTATCACGATGGTACCTTATCATGATAAGGTACCTTCAATGCCATCAGATTCTCTGCCATCACCTGATTCATGCAGGCAAGGCCACAGCTGTATGTTATCAATGCTAATCAACCCTCTGCCTTCATTCCTCTATATATGCTGTCCTTAGAACACTTGTCTCCAGACCTCCCTAGAGGCTTCGTGCTGGAGACAGTTACTAGCCACCTTAAACCTTGACCAACTCTCCTTCATGTCTGAATATACATTTTAGAAAATTAAGTATATCACACATCTGCTACAAAGCAAGCACTGCATGCACATTGAGGAATCTACTGCACTTCACTTCCGCTCCACATGAATTGGAAGGAGTTAGGGAGCACTGCCAACAATGGAATTTGCACAGGGAAGCACAATGGTGAACTGCTGCTAATGCTTGCACTACAGATGTTGGGTTGGGATCTGGTAGTATACAGGGCATACATATTCTGATTATGGAAGGGGACTCTCTGGATAAAACTACACAGCTGGTTAATGTACCATCTAAAAACTGCTTTTATATCTTAAAGAGATTAGTGTCTGTCATTTGGGCTTTTACTTTGGAGTCTAATAGCTGGAGATTTATTCCCTTATTCAGAGAAGTAATTATTGTTCATATAATTACATACTGCCTCTGTTGGAGGCAGTGAGCTGAGCTCCCTGAGGGATAGCCAGTTTTACCAGTCCAAGTCTCTACGGTGTTCTCCAGTGACCAATGTAGTATTTAGTACGTATAGGAACGGTGGAGTGTATTAATAAACCTTTTCAATGGTAATCTGGAAACGTTCAGGTTTGGGTGCTGGCTGAGGATGTAGCTGTTCCGGAGTTCCGCCTCCATGTGATACATCTCTGCATCAGCCCCTTGCCAGTGATGGGTCGGGTGGCAGGACATCCGTGAAACCAGTGTTATGCAGGGTGAGCCCACTTTGGAGCTGGGATCTGAATCTTCAAACCCCACAGGTAGTTGCTGCTAGACCACCCGACAGGGTTTTGAAGGAGTGTGGAGCTGTAGTTTTGCCCACTGAGTAGAAACTTGTGTCAAGTTTCAGATTCCTTCATTTCTAACTGCTGAATATATTAGGTTTGATTTCTGTGGCTTGAAACAAGTGAGGTGTGCTGGAGTTTATAATGTATTGTTTCTTTACCGCCTATACCAGCTGGCAGCTAGGTCTGAGGGGGATCTTGCAGCACTCACATCCTTACTTCTTAAAGGGCATTCCTGGCAATAGTGCTGGGATTGTCATGCCAGGCCAGGAAGAAGATATGTGCAGCAACAGGGCTGCAATTTTTTTTTTTTCCTTCCTTCCTCCCTCCCTCCTCCATGTGGGGGAACACCATCAGCCATAAAATGAAAAAGCTGCAGCACGCAGCACATCTCTGAGGCTGGAAAAGGGGATGCTGTGCACTTGGAGGAAGAGGAAGGGCCATGGAGAAGAAAAACTGAACACAATCACACACTTCTTGAGGCTCACATGAACAGAGTGTGTATGTGCCTACTGCAAGGTAGCATCTTGGATACATCCATGTTTATTAAAAAAGGATACATTTTTTCATCTGAACGTAAGATGCAGGTAGTGTTCAAAGAAATGAAAGGTGTGTGGGATGAGGATCTGGTTGTGGTCATTGTTGCCAAAGAAGACAATTTAAGAAGAGAAAAAAAAAATTGCACCTGTGAGGTATTATTATTTATGTGCAATCTCATAGTAGCCAGAAGCCCACATCACAGATTAGAACCATACCATAACACACTGAACTCTTGCTCCTCTGCAACTCTTGAATTCTTTTGATTGTGTTTTCATTTCTGGTTTTAGTTTTGCCTTTTTTGTTGATGCTGGTTTGCTTTTTAGTATTCTCACTTCCTCTGGCAGTTGCATTGATTCTGCATTTGGGTGAGATTTTGAACAGCAGTTGGTGCTGCTTTAGCTTTGTTGCCATCTAAGATAATAAACTGGTCTAATTCTGTTCACAGCATACTGGTTTCTACAGGAATGGAGTTATGCCATTGTTGGTAGTTTTGGAAGATCAAGTGTGTACCAAACACCTGGAGGGTTTGCTGTTCAGAAACACAAAAATTAGAAGAAAAGAATCAGTCCAGTGATCCAGTTCCTGAACTGTTCGTTGTATGACCTTAGGCAACTCAATTTCTTTGTGCCACAGTTTATCTACCAAAAAATAGGGATGATATCTATTTATCTCTTGCAATAGGTTGGGAGATCTAATAAATGTTGGCAATAAACTTTTGGTCCTGTAAAAGTAACAGAACGGCAAAAGACTATTATTTACAAATTAATGTTTCATTGTTCATGTGATTGACATTGTTATGGTGCTATTTGGAATTAAGCTGATGCTAAATAGCTGAATGGAATTCAACAGACTCCTGATCCTGGTATGTGGGAGGCTCCAATGTGATTCAGATTTAGAGTTTCTCTTTCATTTCCTTAGGTAGCTGAATTAAGTCTTGTTGGGGATGCAGCCCTAGTCAGGTCACATTGCATAGCTTCCATAGATCACTTTTAGCTGCTCTCCGTTTGTACCACCCACCTCTTCTAGTTTAGGCACATCAGATAGAGCCCTGGGGGCCACACAGAGGTTGATCAGGTGGCCTTTGCGTCCTCTGTCTTTCTGTAGGTGATTCTGTGGTTTTGGCTTAGTCAGTGTAGAGAAGGGCATTGATTGTACTGTGCTTTTATATGAAAACCGGTCCATAAACAAAATAAATCGCAGACCCAGCTGGAGTTGGAGCTGTGAAAGCAAGCAGCACTGGAAAATGAGCCTTGTTTAGGGAGATTTATTGAAATGAGCCATATACTCACACCAGTATATATTATCTGTGTGCATATGCTTACCTGTATCTGTACATATGTGTATATTAGAAAGGTAGAAATCTAATAGTCATAGAATAACCAGGTAAAGCTTTAGGGAAGAAATGAACATAAATGACAAGGAAAGTATTTTCTTCCCTAATGAGAAAATGAAAATAAATATAAAAAAAAACAACCAAACAACCAAAAAAAGTGGGAGGGAAGAAAACACGTGCAGGTACATTCTAGGAACAGAATGCTGTCAACTAGACTGGAGGCATAAATAGGGGACAGATCTGGCTCCCAAGGCTTTCTTGGGACTGTGGTTTGCCATTTTCCTAGAACATCAAATTGCATGAGGAGAGCAGATCCCAGATGAAGTCTTCTCAAGGTCCCACAGACCTTATGAAGGGCACAGAGGGCACATATGCATCAAAGAGAAACAGGCAGAATCATGCTATACAGGGGAAGAATTTAATTCAGGCTTTGAAACACACAAAGGGAGATTAATACTCATAATTATTTTTTTTTTAAATATTTTAAAATCTCCTGGCCACTAGAAAATCCTTGGCCTTCCTGTAGGAGGGGAAGACTGGGAACTGAGCAGAATGTAGAATGTAAAAGCAAACTGTAACCCAATGAATTAGTCCTAACTATAGCGAAAACAGCACTTGTGTAAATGAGGCCCCTAAGGGCCAATAACCAAGCAGTAAGATGTTGCAGGAGGGAATTAAGTCAGGGCTATAAACCTGGGAAGTCAGGACTGGGTAGCCAGGATCTGGAGCATAAAACAGGCAAGATTAAAGGATGACAGATGAGGACTGGGAAGGATGCATGAATCCTTACCAGCATAAGGATTCAAATTCCTGTGGCCTGAAGACAGCCTTGTTCCACTGAGTACTGCCAGGTACCAGAAAATGACTGAGATGCCCACTGAGAACTTGTGAGGAGACTAGAAGCGTGAGCAATGGATGATAAATAAAATAAGGAAATATAATCAAATCAACATTCAGTGTATTTGATTTAGAAGGACACCAATGAATAGAGAAGGGAAAGAAAGTGGGAGGGCGAGAGTTGCTGTTGGATAGGACTGTGGCTTGAGTGAGATCTAGTGCAAGCCCTAAATTATCATCATTATTTTTTGGCTGGGCTGTGTTGTGACATCAATACCAATTTACACTCTGGGTGAGTAGCACTTACTACCTTCTTGTCTTCATAAATTGTGCATTGTCCTTATTTATTTGCTTCCCTGTCCCCTTCCTCTCCTTCTACATTGCCTCTCTTGTTCTTTATGAGCATGATGGGGAGGGTATGTCCTTGCTATGTCCTTGATAAGTTTGACTTTTAACCTCAGTTACGGATCCCCAGTTCTGCGCTCTTTTCTTTTGTGCTAGGTGTGGCGATATTCAACTTGCATTCTTCCTTGTGAGGAGGCTAGTGTGTACAAAAGGAGGCAAGGTTGGCATTATTCTTGATAGAGTGTTGGCAAATGATCCTTTCGTCATCATGCAGCTGGTATGTCTGTGATACTTTGTGTACCTCCTGCCTAGCAGGAGTACTTGTTGGCTATTCTGAGTCAAAGCTGTCTTCCTGACGTCATGTGGTACATGTTTACAGGTCGGAATTTTTATACTTGCTTTCTTTCCAAATTTAGTAAGCCACATTCATATTGTGAAGTCCCACAAAAGCACTGCTGTGGCATTGCGAGCTGTCTTCAAAACTACCTTCAAGCATGGAAGAAGCAGGTTGCACCATTGCAACCTCAGCAGTGCCTGGAAGCAGGTCTGCTATTTTTGATACATCCATAGGACAGAGCTATGCAATCTTTTCTGTGTGTGGACTAAATTCTAAAAGAGAAGTAATTCTGCAGGGGTCACCTACCTTCCCAGGGCATCCATTTGACACCTATTGTAATGTTAAAAAGACAGAGCATCTATTGTTTTTCTTTGAGCATAATATAGCAGCTGAGGGAAAAACCCCATTACAGCACGGACCACATTATCTTAGGCAACTATAAGATACACTCTTTTTGAACAGCAAAAAGATATATCTGGAGAGATAGAACCCATTTGATTTTTTTTTTAATCTCGGTTGGGGTTTTCATCCTGCAGAAAACATTGCATTGAGAAAGGAAGTGTGGGAGAAGCATCAGAAGACAGTAAAATCAAGCATATCCCAAAGAAAAGATCAGGCTTGAACTGTAAACTTTATAGAACTTTTGCAAAAGACTTGAGTTGAATAGTTAACAAATTGGAGAGTGGGTCTTAAAAAGAGTCTATCCCAGAGAAATTAATATCCCAGCTACAGCAGATTCTTGGAAACTAGAGACAGGTAATGTGTCTGGCCTGCTGTCACTTACCATCCCCTTTCTCATCAAGATTTTCTTGGTCTTTTGGCATGAATAATCTTGAGGAGGGGAAGATGAAATTCAGTTACTGCATTTCCTTGGAGGAGGACTTTTGCTCAGCTAATTACCTTTATGGCATAACATTGGAGATGTGGCATTCTTCTTTCTTTGTTTTCTCTCTACTTGTACTCTCTCTTTCTCTGTGGTGTTGGGAAGAGCAATTAGCTTGGTGGAAAAATGTCTGTATCAGATAAAGGCCATATCAATTACCAACATCTTTTGTCTGCCACTGTGTATTAAGGACTAAAGGATTCACAGTTAAATATCCACAGCCAGGTGTCTAGAAAGAGATAATGTTCCTTGCAGCACACTGCCTATTTTCTTACAAATACCTTTGAATGCATACAATTAAAAGGAGCAAAAAGCATGCCCAGGATAGTGAGGGGCTTTATCTTACAGACTATCAAGTGAGCTTCATGGGTATTCCTAATCATTGGTATAAAGGAGGGTAGGACAGCAACAAGGGAAAAGAGAAACGATGCCTGTCTGTGTTACTGGTTGAAGTTCCTATTATGCCTAGGTCCAAAAGAGTATGAAGGGTTGAGCTGTGCATTCCTGGAGCACGCAGGTCTATGAATGGTTAGCTGTTCTTGCTGTAGGCAGAGATCTTACTGCAGGATTTTCAGCTGACACTTGATTTTTTTATATTAATTCCCACTGTGTGACTTTGTAGGAAAAGGGGTCTCTGTAGCCACTAAGAATAACTACAGAAGGAGAAGAAATCTTGATTTGGGAAGCTGATAAGCTGTCATTTTATGTCAATCAGCAGAGGTGCACTGTTTTTCACTGATAGTTTATGCTAAACCAGTGGATTTTACAGTGAGACAGCTGAGTTGTGCACATGTTCTACTGTTCTGGCTTTGCAACTGGGTCAGTGATTAAATGAATTAGACAAAGTCTATTTGGAAAGTGAATGTGTGTCAACTTCCTTATTCAGTTTCATTCGAAACTGTGATAGAAATTAAATGGAAAAAAAGTCTGGTTCAAAATGGGAAACCTGTTTCAGTTGCTTAAAATCACACCTTAAATTGATCTGATATCCCTCAACATATTGGGTAACTCTTAATCTCATGAACTGAAGTTTGGCTGTGAGAGGGTCAGATGGTAAAGCTGAAACTAACCGTCCTCAGAATTGCCTGTTTGTGATGTTAAGGTGAATGGCTCTTGGCTGTGGCATGAGTGTTAAGAAGTAGAATAGAGCTCAGACTGACTGGTTTATTTTCAGAGCATAGTGTCCACATTCACCTACCCGATACCGTTCTCCCACAACAGAACCTGAGGAAGGGGGTGATAAAACAACAGCAGAATACTGTGAGCAAGTACTCACACACAAAATCCCATTTAATTGAGAGGGGAATTTCTATCTGTGTAAGCACTATTGTTGCAAATAAGGGTGCAGAAAATGCAAAACTGGTAAACTCAGTGATGGATGAAGGAGACTGGGACACCAAATTAATTTGGGAATGCCTCAGTCAGTGTGTGCTGTTTAATTTGGCACAGAGGTGCCAGGTAATGGGCAATGTCACTGTCAGGAATGGGACAGAGACTTCTACGCCAAAAGATTACAGATTCCATCTAACAAAACCTGTCTTCCCTTTGCAGTAGGAACTCGAATTCACAATCTCTGCTGTCATGTTCTGCACCTAGCTGAATGTTTATTATTATATACAAGGAATACAAGGTTTCTTCCTGATTCCTGTATAATCAGTTCATGCTCTGATGCTTACAGCCAACAGAACAGAAAGCTGGGAATTTGCTTTCTTTTGAGAATCTGCTTTGCTGAAAAGGTTTCATAATAAAAAGATTCACATAATGTATAAAGAACCTTGGTGCTGGTGCCTACCTAGAGGAAACACGCAAAGAAGGGATAGGAAAAAAAAACTCAAAAAAGCAGCCAATGACCTTACTTAGGGGTACTAGATTTAATAATCTATAATGGAATTACTGGTGAGGAATCTACATGCTAATCTCTTTCCTGTAAAGCTTTTTTTGTTTGGTTGGTTTTTTTCTCTTCTCTGGCCTGCTGCATTTTGCAGGGTATTGGTATGTAGACATTCTCCTAGGACAGCAGCTGCATGATGGTACCCTAGCTGTAAGGTCGTGCCCTAGCATAATACGTTATGAGACAGTGGGTTAGAATATGCTTAACCCTGTACAGGTGCACATGGGAAGAAGATGGATGCAAGGAACTTTTTTTTTTTTTTGCTGCCTCTGTGCAGGGGGCAGGGAGGAGACACCATCTCTGAAACTCCTTTTATACACACCACACACCGTATGGTGGTGTGGGAATCCAGTCCAGACTAGAACGGGGTCTAGCCCCAGGCACAGTGCCCTGGGGACAGCTGCCAGGGTTGAGTCCTCCTTTAGCTCCCCTAGGCACCCCACGTACTCAGAGACTTGCAACTGTAGCTTTTCCTACAGTTGGAATAATGCAAACAAATTGCCAGGATGCAACAAAGAAAGCTGAATCACCGGCAAAAAGGATAGAGCAGTTTTCTGCGTGCATGAAGGTAAAGCAGGAATTTAAATCCTGGGGAGAGCTCGCACCCTCTCCGTCTGCAGCTGAGTGGAGGAAATACTTGGAACTTCGCTGCTAGCTCTGTGGTTTGTTTGATTTGGGGGAAGCAGGAGATGTAGACCTCCCTAGTGCCCCATGCAGAATAACATGCCTTTTCTTAAACACTGCTTTACTAAATGTTCTGGGTAAATACTGGGTAAAACCTGCCATGTTAGATTTTCCTGGAGGGAATTTTCTAGGGTTTGTAACTAGCCTTGGTGACAAGGGAAGCTCCCTATAGATAATGAAAGCAGTGTCATTTCAGTTCTTATTGATGGCATGGTCTTGGACAAATAGGAAAGAATAAGTTGGCAAGAGGTAGTGGTTTGGCAGACAGTAGGTACCCGGGGGGGGGGGGGGGGGGGGGGGGGGGGGGGGGGGGGGGGGGGGGGGGGGGGGG
>JAVJGJ010000037.1:102750784-102771466 GCA_035590215.1 Microhierax caerulescens
GGCCCCGGAGGTGCCGCCTGCCTGGAACCCCTAGCAGAAGGGTGCCAGCGGCTAACAGAAGTACCCTCCCCCGATTCCCATTCCCATTGTTAAGCAATTCTGCACGATCAGCCACTCCCAGGGATGGCGCTAGGCTTAGGGCAGAACCTCGCTCCCCTGCTGTTTCCATTTCGCAGAAGGGATGCTCAGATCGCTCACAGTCCAGCTGATGTAGAACCACACGTGCGGTATAATAAAGTATTGTTTAGTCCCCCTCCGCATTCCCAGTACCACACGGACGCCTTGAAATGTTACACATCCATAGCACATGTTTCCCGGTACCTTTTTTAACAAAAGGTATGTTGTGACCACACAGATTAAAATTTAGAGAGCCTTGTCTAAGTGGTTACAGGTCTGTGGGAAGGGCACGCATGTAAAGTGCTCGGCTGGAAGGTTCAGTTTTCATGCTTTATGGACCTGTTAAGAGATCAGTTAAAAAGTGAGCTGTGTGAATTTTTATATAGACTTGCAATAATCCACAGTCCAGGCTTGTATATTATTCTTTCTGGTTCAGTGCTGAGAATGTGAAAGGTACTGTGGATCCCAAGGAAAAAAATTAAACAAGCTTCTGCTTCCTCCTGTAGTGGTGTATAGCGAAAGGATTAGGGAGGGCAGGACAACGCATTGCTCGATATCAGAAACTCATATCTATGGTTCCCGTTTAACCTTTCAGGCGTGCAGGTGAAGGTTTTGTTGACAGTAGAGGGTAGCTTCCAGAAGAACTGGGAGTATAAATTATAGTGGGTTTGAAGATAAAGCTTGCATTAGCTTTGGCTATTACAGTAATGGGGAGGTGCAGATTTGGGATTAATGAAATGTGAAAACAGCAGGGGAGAGAGAAGTATGAGACACTGGATACTATCATAATTATTGCTCTTTTTTAATAAGAGCTGTGGATGCTTATCATCTCAGAAAATAAGGAAGCATCAGGTGCTGAATTTAGGCACCCAAATTTGAAATATGCCACCTTCCTGGCTTGCTGTCAAGGTCACAACAGTTCTGTGACAGATCTAGAAACAGAACCCGGGAGTTCTAACCCCTTAGCCTTTTGCCTCAGGCAGGCAGGAAAGGAACCATGGGGCTGTAACTTCAGGAAAAAGAAGTACCATAATGAAGGTTGTGCAGGAGCCAACTCAGATGCCTGGAAGGGAGAAGCACAGAGCTAGAACGGCAAAGATGAAGGACCTCATTGAACCTGAAGTGCCTCATTAAGTGCAATACAGCTTGTGCGTGTACAGTGGCAGATTTTTCAGAAGATACATGTGCAAAGCTCAGACTGAGAAGGGTTGGAGTAATGGGGGAAATCAGTCCCCCTTCTAGAAATACTGAGTATCATTGTATGTAAGGAAAATAATTGAATTATTTTATGCTTAGTAGGTAGTAAGTAACATGCGTGGTCCATTTTAGAATAGTTTGGACACGTGGAATTGCTTGTGTGTAAGGAAACAGAGTTGTCTACTGTTGATTCTGAAATGCCAAGTGCTTGCTCCGGGCCTTCATTTTTCCACAGACAAATCAGGGATAATAAGTTGATTTATCTGAATCTTTGTGCACAGAACTGTAAGGCAGCAAATATCCATCAGGTTAAACACTGTGAAGTAAAAACAAAAGCAGAATAGATATAAGAAATTGATTTGGAAATTCAACTATGTATTGAAATATTCAAGAATATTGAATAGCAGAATGTTTTTATGAGGTTCTTAGTACTATGGGGCACTGCTCCTAAAGCATGGGGTTTTTTTGACATTACTTCCATGCACATTGGAAATCATACTAATACTTGCCCGTGTTTGCTTCTTCCCTGGCTTCCCACTGTACTACTGGAAGCTGAAAAAGGACTGCTTGCCAAGTGTTGCATGAACTTCAGATGATGATTGCTATTTCTGTGCAAAGAAGCATTATGAATTAAATCAATGGCATGTTGGCTGTAGGAAAAAAGAAGAGAAACAGGTCTGGAGAAGGACATCTGCTTGAAGTGCTGACCTCTTAGGAAGAGAGCGACTGAGTGTTGCTACTATAGTGTTGAGATGTCAAGATACAAAAGTAGGAAGTGCAGTTTCTTTTAAAGGGTCTCAGCCATGCATGCTACTTGATTTATCTTCCTGGCTGGTCCTACACTTGATAGCATTTAGCCTTGTAGGGACCATTTCTCTTACATTATTCAGATTAAGCTGGTAATGTTTGAGCAAATGATGAACACTGGATTTCCAGGGACTTGTTTGAGAATAATTTGCAACCAGACTACTCTGCTGAAGAGTTGTCAGCCTGCTTTTAACCTTTAACTGGACATTGAAGTCCAGTTCCATGTTGGCTGTCAAGTATTTTCTTGTGATATCTGTCTGCTGCTTTTAAACCCACAGAATCTTTGCTGGACAAGTTCCATTGTAATCTCCCCTCAGTGTCTCATCATTGCTTCACCAGAAATTTTAAACATTTCTGTAGTTTGGTTTCATCTTTTGCATAGGAGCTGGTATTTGGCCAGCTGTCTCAGTGAGGGATGTGACTAAGGAACTGGGGAGGACATGGAAATGTCACCAGTTTGGGTCCTCCAAGAGGCACTATGGAGATGGTATTTTTGACAAGTCCTGCCTGTGGCATGCTGCCAATTTATTTTACAGAAAGCATGGCCTTGGCAGGTGCTGATGGCAGCAAAACAAATTTAGAATAGGTTGTGATAAAGGGAGTTCTCTCAGGAAGTGGAAAAAAGAATGATAAATATCTTAAAACTGTTTGATCACAGGAAGAGTGAAGATGTGCTTGTTGGAGCGTTCAGGATCTGTCCTCTAATACATTGGCTGTTGTAAGACAATCTGGGGGCATGGTGAAAACCTAAGAAGATTTCTGTTCAGTGTTTTTTCAGTATTTTTCTCTCCAAGGATAGAAATTTGCCTGTTCCAAAGACATAAATAAATTACCCAGTATTTTGGGTCCCTGGGTCCTAAAGGGACAGCCTTTCTTCTAAATGCAATGAATCAGGAGCTCTGATTTCAGGTACCCTCTCAGCTGATGTGTGTTTAAAGCTGGTGGTTCTATTTCATCCTTATTTCTGGGTCTTTCTGCAGTGAAATAACTTCTGCTCACTCATATTTTTTTTCAGTGTCTGCTTCCAGTCATGATTTTAGTCCTTGATTTCAAAAGTAACTAGATGGCTTTTTGTAGCCTAGTCTGCAGCTTTAAACTGCAGGGTCCAAACTGGGAGTGAGCTAGGATAAAATCAGAGTAGTGATGGCAAACAGCATAGGATATGTGAACCTGGTAGTGAGAGAATCAGCCAGATTTGTGTCCAGTAACCAGGAGCACATACACAGTGCAAAGTGATTTCTTTCGCTGATGTAAAGTTTCTCTTTTCTGTTCATTAGTGTAATTTTGTGATAGAGTGGAGAGGTTGCTACTGTGATCTATGGATCTTTGTTCTGAAGGAGTTCTGTGATGCTGGTGTTCCTGTCTTTGATTTTTTTTCAAGGATAGACCTGATAAGAGATAAAGCATGCAACTATTCTGGTTACATTCATTTTTTTTTGTTTTAAATATGCTTATTACAGCTGTAACTGACTGTAGCTAGAGTCCTAACATTTTTGACATAGATGTGCTCTTTTCCTGAGTGGGGCTGATAAGGGAGTTTTCGAACAAAGGTACTCAGTGAGATAGCAGTAGGTGCGCTGGAGTGTTGTGTGTGAGCAATACTTCTGTTTTATAGCAGTCTGGGGAATGTTCTGCAGCACGTGGGCTTCCTAAATTACTGGGGGTGGTGGGGGTGGTGCGTGCAGGGGCATCCTGCTACCCTTGATGAGGATGATGTGCTGCTCTGCAGCTCTATTACATGCTGCTGGCTACTGAGATTTTAGCTGTACTGTGGGGGAAAAGGCTGCTCTTTGATCCTGACAGGAGTTAACCCAGTGAAAAAGAGCCCTATCGATGCTCCTTCAACAGATCATAAGAACTCAGGGTGGACATTTGGAACATAGCATGAACCATGGATGTGTTGGATGTTACCCTGTAGACGTAAGCATCATTTTGAAATGATCACTGACTCACCAATGCAGTATAATTGCCAGAGATATGTCAAGCACCGACCCATCAATCACTCTTGACTTGACAATACATCCTTATGTGTGTGCTGTGCCTGCCTTGAGACCCCTGTTATAAATCCTCTTGGAATGGAGGAACACGTGTTCCTTGTAACATACATACCTACACAGGAGCGCCCCAAACATGTCACATCGTTCTGTTATTGATAGACAACTTTGGGCCTTGGTATGGCTGCTTGTGCTTAGCTATATTGGCAGGAAAAAGCATTCTTTTTTGTGAAGCTGAATAAAACGCCCCGTGATCTCCAGCCTGTGGCTCCACTGGAGCTTGCTGCACATATGCTCTTTGTAGTAGACACCTCCAGTATGCACAGCCATGCTTGGCCTCCCCCAACCTCATTTACACAGCAGGTATTCACCATTTCAGGAATCTGGGAGGGAGAGTAGTGGGCTTTGGTTGTGACCAGAGGAGTAACTAGAGTTGCCGGTGGAGTATGTAAAGAGAGAAAAAGAGAATGTGGATGCAAAGATTGCTGTGAACAGGCGCTGCACAGAAAAACGTTCTCAACTGGTGGGTAGTTGTCTTCAAATGAAGAGAAGGCAAAGCTACTGCTGCACCTTCTGACTTCACTTAATCTGTAGGAGCTCGTGGTTTGCACAGCCCTTGGCAAGTGCGTTGGCAGATGCCAGACATGCTGTGTCACCTGAATCTGTCAGTACTACTTTTGAAGTTAAGCAGATGTTGGTGCAGCTGTTCCTGGGACACAATTGGAAGAGATATGTTGAATGGAGAAGACCATGAGGCTGACATACAGAAAGGTCCAAGAATTCTGGTGTGGTTTACATGTGAACTGCTGTATTTAACAAAACAACTAGCATCCCTAAAGAGCATTTCAGCTGCTGTGTGTCAGAGAAACAAGAAGGATGTTTTGATAGCTTTTAAATGAGGTTTAACCCTTAGTGTATTTCCCCCACTGAACTTCACCTACTTTGGAAATGTGAGTAAAGCATCCATTTTACAGAGGAACATTGAGACACTCTTAGTGTTTAGCTGTGTAATGCTATAGAAAGAGAAAGCCCAAGCAGTTCCTTGGCTACATCCAAGACCTGATACTTCTTAACATGCAACTGGAGATATAGCTGTCTTGTGTACAGCCTGATTCTGTGCCAGTACTTTCCTCCTACTCTTTCAAGGATGGTATGAGTTCCAGTCTCCTTTCTTCCTCATACTGAGATGCACATGTGCAACTTTCTTGCTAGTATTCCGAACAGATATGTGACAGAAGCTGGCAGGATGGTGGAAGCCTGTCATTTCCTTGCTCTGAGTATTGTCAAAGAACAGTGCTTTCATTAGAAATGTAGCTGGCAAATGGCAGAGTACCTGCCTATCTCCACAGACAGTGGCATACACACAGACACAATACAGTGCATGCACCTGCCAGTATTCAGGTGGGGAGGAAGATTGAGGGAGAGGCAATGCAAACGTGAGTTTGTGTAATTAAAGATGGAATAGCCATCTTTGCTGCCTTTCTCATGCAGCATAAAATAAAGACCCAAGACCGAGGAGCTGGCTTCTGGCGATCTAGCTGTGGCAGCATGAAAGATGAGGAGGAGTGTGATAAGAAACTAATAATTTATGTTCCAAGCACAGACTTACACCAGTGTGGAGGGAAATTTGTGCCAATAACTCCTACTAACTCAGAAAGGCACACAATCTTTTATTGCACAAATTATTAACGACCAGAAAATAAATGACTCTGTAATCAGATTGGTGCTGCTGGCGCTTTTCATTTCTTCTTTTATTTGTATAAATTCTGAAGCCAGCCCACCCCTGAAGCTGAGGCAATGGGAACTTTTACTGGCCCAGTGCCCTGCCTGACAACAGAACAGATTCAACAGCAGTGAAACAGGAACGTCCTGGTATCTCATTGCCTTTCAGAGATGGGTTGGCTCAACAAACATTTTCTGGCCCCTTCGGCAGTAACAGCTCTGTAGGCGCTCGGAGATCTCTGATTTGGGACTCCATTGGAAGTGATTGGAACAGTCAAACTGCAGCATAGTGAACCATTATTTATGAAAATATACAGGAAAAATAACAGCTCCCTTGGCCCTGTCCCTATTCAGGCTTCTTTCTTCATGTCCTTCCTTTGTCCTCAGGGCTGCTGGTGTTTCATTTCATATGCTTCTACTCTAGTTTTTCAGAGTTTGTGCTTAATATCCAGAAGTGCTGGGTACCTACAGCAATTACTGAAGTATACGAGAATTGTGGATTCTCAGCCCTTCTTAAATTGGGTCAAGGTGAATCTGGGCTTTGTACTTGCATGGGGAAAGGAGCATGAGGAGTTTGGTTTATTTAGACAGAGCCCATAGGGAAACAAAACATGGAACAGTTTCCCTACCACCAAATGATTACATCCTGTAATCCTTCTTGAATTAAAATCTTTACTGTGATGATGAAGAAAAGAAGCATTGATGAAGAATGAAACATCTTAAAAAGGACAAGATGATGACTTTTGAATTTACTGCAAGTTCCCTCCTGTTTACGTGGTGCTTTGTGTTATCTAAAGGGTGACCGTGTTCTTGTATTAGGTAGAAGTAGTTAGGAGTTTGGGTGTGATGCCAAAGCAAGATGAGGAATTTGATTTGGGCTTGGACTGGTAGTTATTTGCAGGGAGACATAGAGTGAAGTAGAATGGTAGAAGCAAAACAATTTTGACCCCATAAGTAGCTTTGGATCAAGATCTGAGCTTCACTGGAAAATTATCATGACAATATACTAACCTAAGTCTTGGTCTGGGTGCCAACCCTGGGAGATATTTTAATGTGAACCTGGAGTTTGCAGGACTTGCTGCATCCAACCTGTTCTGAACCTGTTTTGAAGCCAAGCCTGCATTCTGAATGGCAAGGCCTTTTGGCCCTTTATCCAAATGCAGCTGCGTGTCCCATGTCTACAGCTCACGTGGGTTTGCTCTCATTCAGGTGACCTACACAAACCCGTATGACCTGGCTAAGGCTCATTTAAGCCCCGTGTTTGAGGTATGTAGGGTGATGTTTCTTCAATAAACAGGGTTCCTTCAAGGCAAGGGAGTTACTCTGTATGCGATTAGAAGCTGCTGGTCTGTGTTTAGTCCATATATTTTTTCAGTTGGTGGAGAAGACCAACCAATGTGAGGCTCAGACTTTTCTTCTTCCCTCCCATTCCCCCTCCCCGTTTTGATTATGTGAACCATATGATAAGGAAGAAAAGCATTTCTATTGTTAATTCAGCCCATTCATTATCGATGGCACTATCTCCCTGATGGCTTCATCTGAAAGGGGGGCGGGGGGAAGCATTGCTTTCCCTCTCTCTCCACCTTTCTTTCTTTTTATGGTGAGGGGGTGTTGGTGAAGGTGACCGCAGCCGGGCTGCAATAATGAATAATGTGCAGATTGTTCCCAGGGACTTGCAAGTGTTTTATTAACGCAGGTTTTCTTAGACTGAATGCCCAATTGCCACAGAACCATGAAACTCAAATTGCCTTACAGCTCTCTCATGAACATACTTTTAATCTCATTGACCTGTCGTTATACTACAACACATAAATTCAGATTTGGAGATCTTATGTCCAATCATAAATTGGGCTGGCAGACTTCCGATCAGCAGAATAAAACTGTCTCCCACGAGGTGGGTTTTTTTTTCATCAGTGCTATTCCAGCAGATGGAGTGGAGGTACAGTCAGCTTTTCTTAATAAACTATTCTTTAAAAAATGGAGGGAAATAAGAAACCCAGCATGAAATTCACAGGAGAGAGAAGAAAAAAAAAATAAGGTGACGTTTAAATAGCATTAACATTGGGTATAAACTTAGAATGTAGAAAAATATGAATTAAGGGGTGTTAGCATCTGCTAACATCATGGATAAATGGTAGAAAAATAGAAGAGTTTGTTCAGTGGCATTCAGCCATACAGTTTTGGCCATAATTCTGCATGGTTTTGGGGCAGGCATATATGTGCCAACTTCAAAGAATTCCTTCTTCTCTTATGTCTTTCTCTTCTTTAAATTAAAAGTAAAGTTTTACTGTACTTGGAAGTAAAGTAAACATCTTGTTTTGCAGTGTTTTATTTGGATTCAGCAGCAAATGGGAGATTTTAAATTTCTGTGGGTCAGTAGGAATTTGGATATGAGGGGAGACTTTGCTATGCTGGTGTCAGGTGTGGGTATTCATGCAGAGGGGTTTCCATGTGTGCAGAAAGATGACAACCAGTAAATCCTGCTAAGTGCTGAACACATTAAGAGTGGTGCAGCAGGCTCCTCTGCAAGTGCTGTCACTGTATATGGGCAGTTCCTGTTGTTGTTAGTAGAGATGTCTCATCCTAAATGCTGGTAGAACAGGTCAGATAATTTTTTTGCGTGTGCACGTTTCATCTTTACAGGTCATTGTAGAAGAAAGTCTTGTGGTGATCTGGAGCTGCTGGCAGTATTTGTAATATTTTGAGTGGAGCTACCTCCTTATACACAGCACACAATGTTGATGTATCATTAGTGCTTTCATTTACATAAATGTCACCTTTTTAACACTCCTCGGTTGTATCTGTTAAATAATGCACATTAAAAAAAAAGAAAAGAAAAGAGTATTTCATAATCTTGCAGTGTGCTGAACCAGTATTTTCTCTTTATCTCCAAAAGGGTTCTAACAGACAGCAGCACAGGCTTCCTCAAATGCAGCTAACTCCAACATACTTCACATCCTACCTGTTACAACCAGCTCTGTGGTTAAGAGGGTGAGTCAGTAACATACACCATCATTACACGTGGTTCTGCAAACCCACGTTGGAGCTAAGCTGGCAGTCTAGAAGTAGTGTGCATCCTCTCCTCTGTGTGGCTTCACCTGGGGGCATGTTGCTGGTGGAAGGAATCCCTCCCTAAAGACAAAAAGCAGCTAAAGTTTGAGGAATACAGAAATGTGGAGACCTTTTCCCAACCTTTCTAGAAAGTCTGTGGTGGAAGTGGTTCATTTAAAGAGTATCATGTGTCTTTGGAGTGTTAGCAGTTGAGAGCAGCACCAGAAACTGAAGAGTTATTGCATTAATATACATCAGGCATCTGTACCTCACAAGAACTGCACACCGGGTGGGCACGCAGCGCACTCTGGTCAGCCCCTGTGGTGGTCCTCCTGCTCTCAGACAGGCAAAGCAGGGCAGCAAACTCTGGTTTTGGACAAACGTGCAACTTCTGGCAACTGCTTGCCTTCAGGTGCTGCCCGGTAGCATGGAGGCTGCGGCTGGCTCTGCTTCTGTTCCACGCAGCGCTCCGGCCTAGTACCGGTAACGATTCAGCAGCAGTCATTTGAGGGAACAAAGTGCTTTGGACTTTCTCCCCCTGGGTTTTCCGCCCTTGCAGTAATTTTTTGAAGGCCTCTGTTTTCACAGCACTGGGATAGATGGACCCCTAAAATATACAGCCAATTACATAGCAGAATTTATTAGACTTTATTCTAGTGCATGTTATGTGGTGGGGGTGGGGGAGAAAGAACGAAATCTGGAAGGAAACCCATAGCAACTGAAAATGTAAGTGTGAGGATTAGAAGTCCCCATAAATATACCTGACTTTGCCATCTCTTTTAATTAAATGCAAGTCATGAAACATGGGCACAGAGTGCGTCGGTGACAGGGTGCAGCAATGTTCAGAGACAGGAAGGAAGAGTAAGTGGGGGGTACTGGCTTTGTGGCCTGGGGCTGAAACGCAGAGCAGAGCCAGGAGGGTTAAAGCTACGTGGATGATTTAGAGCGAGCCCTTCACAGCAAGGCAAAGGGAATTCTACAATCAGTTATTAATGTTTCCTGTTCTATCTTCTCATCTTCATGGGTTTAATTGTAAATTATCCAGCATGCTGTACTCTTCTGCTGTGTTTTCTTCTCCCATCCCAGGTAGGTGGTAGAGGAGAACACACTGATGCTAAGAAGGAAAGAGGGGGCATAGGAAAGGGCTGTCCCCTCTGAGCTTTGCCTCAGGCTTGCGCAGCCATGAATTGTGAAGCTCTCTGGGCTTTATGCCATGATTCACTCAGCTTCTGAGGCCGCCTTCCCTCAAAATGATGTGCCAGAATTTGGCTTGTATGAGCAGTGGTGCTTGGTTTACCTCCAGATACGTGTGGCCCAGAGGGCCTATGTCTGAGAGACCAGGTTAAGGTACTATGGTAATTCAATCCTCCTGTAAACAGCTTCTTCATTTTCTTCCCCTTCTATGTATTCAAGCATTTTTGCTTTCCCAGCTCTGTTTCGCCTTTGGTAATCTCCCCGGCATGTACTCCATCAGCTCTCCTGTGGGGCTTCTGCATGTAGGAAATAAAGCCTGTAGTTCAGTGCTATCCATCTAATATCTTCTGACTGCCTTTAATCATAGCATTTTCCATTTAATTGGGAAGGCAGGCACACTTTGCATATTAATACCGCACAGCCTGCACCTCCTAAGCATTAAAATCATAGATGGCTGGGATGTGTTATGCAGCGGCTGTGAACCTGCTGGGTGTCCTTTAGCATCTCTGTGAGTGGAGTATTTTCAGCAGGGCTGGTTTTTGCCCTCCTTGATGAAATCCAATTAAAATAAACAATAACAACAAATTCCCCCCTCAAAAAAAATTGTATGGATTCTCTCCATTTGAATAATTGGTCTACTGACAGTGCCACCATGCCTCTGTCTGTCACGTCCACTGTCTTTCTTAGATCATAACACTGCTGGTCCCATTATCTGTTCATGACAGCCAAAGGGGAAAATATCATCTGCCCTTCAGAACTGCTGGTTGTGTAGCATATTCCCTTTCTGTGATCCATCTATCCATGAAAAATCCATTCTTTCTTTTCTTGGCTTCACACTGCCACCCAGGAGCCTGTTTGTGTGAAACCAATAGTTTTGTCTTAATGTCATTGTAGTTGTCATGACTCTGTTTTTTTCTCCTTGATCAAAACTTGCCTTGGGACAGACATACTGGTTTTGATTTGGAAGAGGTCTCAGTCGGTCTTTCGTGCTTCTATGTTGAAACAGCTTTCCAAGAGCACACTCACATATGCACCTTGCTATATGTAAGACGGACACAATGGGCAATTGTTGCTGTGATGTACTATCACTGTTAGCTGGTTGTATGTTAGATGCTGTCCAGAAAGATAGCAAATGTACAGTTCTGTTACAAAGAGGAGGTGTATGCTTTAGACACAAGATAGGTCCCACATAATTTTGATACCTTCTTGAGGTTTCCCATTCTCCAAAGTTTGTGGTGTATGTCTGAAATTCCTGTTCAAATTTAGTAGAGGAATTGGTGAGCTGAGTCTGTACTAACATTTGAATATTTCCATTGTCCAGCAGAATGCAGATGTACAGTCCTGCCATCTTTGAGAACAGTTGCCCCTGGTTTTGGATGGTATGGTGCAAAAAAAGGAGCATGCATCAGACATTAATTCGCAGGCTATCTATGGCAGGGATTTTATCTTCTTTTCTGGTTGAAGTGCGCTGGCCACTAGTGCTGGGTCTGTGTAATTATTGTCAGTTAGATAAGCCTCTTATTCCTGTTTCTCCATTGTGCCTGTTGTGGTGTTCAGGAAGCACCTGGATTCTTCAGCACAGAAGTGGCTTCTTCCACTTCTCCAGGAAGAAATCTGGAGTGTTCAGGCACTGTTGTAAAGCTCATTAGACTCCTATGCATTGGCTCATAGCTCCACAAAAGCACTTAATCATGGCCCCTGTGGGGTGCTGCTCTTAACTGGGGACTGTGGGGTACACTGTAACACTTGTTCTGCATTGGTCATTGTGATCCCAGAGTGAGATCCACGGTATCCAGAGGGCACTGTCTGTGGCTTTACCACTTAGCTGGAGTTCAGAGCTGTATTTGTGAGAAAGAAAGGGGTACACCAATGATGCTGCACAACCTCACCTCTTCTGAAGGCCACACACAAAATGCCTGGGTGGACACTGAATTATACTTATGTATTTAGCTTCCAAGCTTGACAGGGTAATGCTGATAACACCAGAGGCAAAGTAGACAGGTAGATTGGCTTAGATTAGATTAGATTAGATACATGCTGTGTATGAGGGACAGTTTGGGAGGCCTGTCTGGCATTAGCAAATTAAGGAGAAAATAGATTGTAACCACAGCCAAGGCAATGTAACATTTTAGTTTTCAGGAATATGATAGCTTCCAAGCCATTTTTGTCCTGGTTATCAAGAGGTTCAGCAGTTTGATGAACTTTGGCTTGTTTGAGAGATTATCGGCAACCACAGATGCTTACTTCTGCTACTTGTGTTTCTGTCTTTCTTCAGTGTGACAGCTCCCCCGGGAAGTTTTTAAGTATTACTGTGCCTGGGACCTTCTGGATCATGGTCTGTTGTGAGCTGGTATAATCTGTCTCTTGGCTGCAGTGTGTACCAGTAATTCAGCTAGAGGGGAACATGTCAGGATCCAGGAGAGGCACACAGTTTAATTATAGGGGAAGGATAGATATGCTTCAGAAGAAATCATAGCTCTTTGGAAACTGAAGACATGTTAGTGGAGGGGATTTCGAAGGTCCAAAATGAACCACTTCTATACCAAACCTCTCTCTGAATTTCCTAATATCTCCACCATTGTTCTGTGGACAAAAAAGCCTTCTATCTTCCATGCATACATGTTCTCCCAGGTCTACATCCATCATCTCAATGCAGTCTTATCTGTTCTCCTCATTGCTACCCCACAGCACCAAGAACACCCCTGCTGTCCACTTGTGACTGCTTCTGTTTACTTTGGCAGAATTCTGCATGAGTGTGTGTTGTGTGTGTCTGTGAGGAGATGGCAGAACATGGAGAGAGGCATAATCTGGTCAGCAATTTTTCTCATCACTCACCAGGCTCCATTTTTTAAGCAAGAGGACTTTCTGTCTGTCTCAAATGCATGAAAGTTCAAGGAGAGTGGCTTGGGGAGCGGTATGCGTGGAGAAGGGGTAGAGGGCTTGCATTGCTGCCTTAGGTGATGGCAGAAAAAGAATGTGCTGGTCTCACACTCTTGGTCTCATTAGCAGATGCCACAGACCACTCACCCTACATTCCACCATGGTTTGGCATAGCTTCTGGGTTACACGAGGGAGGGCTAGGATTCAAAATAGCACTCCAGATACTATAGAGCAGGAACGAGGGGCTGGTACAGAGTTTGGGACTGAAAAGAGATGTTTTCAGTTGCAGTGTCATGCTGTGTATGAGGGACAACTTGGGATGCCTGCCTGGCATTAGCGAATTAAGGACAAAATCAGAGAAGAGCTTACCTCTTCAAGATGCTTCTGCTCCAGGAGCCACATTCATCCTGGAGCTTTGATTCCCCATTTCATGAAGCACTCTATTGATCTTGCTGATAACTCTGTCAGAACTGGCTGCACTTCATAGAACTGTGACCTGTCCTTTTACAGAAGTAACAGCCCTTCATCGTTCCCAGTGCTTGGTTATCTCTAGCCTGTGTGTCGATACTGGGTCGGTCTTGATCATCGTGACCCATCTGGTTGTAATACTTGCTCACACGTATGCAGTGACATGCAAACATCCTTATTTTTCCTTAAAAGTATGCCTAAATTCAGCTGCCTTTTGCTTCTACTTCTGCTTTTTTGGATTCTGATGATAAAAAAATTTGCTGGCTAGATTACCCTATCAGTTTGCAGGTGTTGCGTGTTCCTGTTTTGAGACTGCTGCTGAGATTTCCAGCCAGAATTTTGGAAGGGGGACAGTGAATGTTGTTCTAGTTGTAAAAATTAGTCGGATGTTTTCCATAGTTATTAAAATACAGCTTGAAAAGGACAAAACAGAGCTAGATCTTGTATGCTGTAAGTTTTTTCCTTACTGATTTGTCATTATTCCTGCAGCGTGTCAGTAGCCCTAGTCATTCCTGTTTTTCTGGTCTAGTAAGAGCTATGTCATTGCGTCTCTGTCTTGACCTACAGTTCCCTGGAGACTTCATAATTACAGCCTTCTTTAAAACAGACATCACTTACCATGCCAGAAATTGTCACAGGGTGGAGAAGTAGATCAAAATCCATTAGGGAGCAAGAGGTGACTAGATTAATTTCCACCTGAAACTTCAATTAAGCTTTTCAGTATGGAGTTAGTGTGTAAACCAAGCCCAGACATAATTACTCTGTTTTTTTAATTTTATAATTGGTCTGATAGGAAGAAAGAGATGGAAATTTCTTGAGTTCTGAAATATGTGGCACTGCTACAGACAACTGAGTAGAGCTGTAGATAGCTGTAAATATTTCAGATTATGAAAGCCACAAATATGTATAGGTTCTCCTCATATTAATGTATCTGATGTGCTTCAAAGCTGGATATCCCACTGAAAACAAGACAAAACAGATTCTTCTCCTCATCTTTACTTCAGCTAGAGACCGAGTCCTCTTTGTGTCTTTTGGAGTATGCAATAGACTAGTCCCCCGGATAATACTGCAGCACATGTATCTAATAGGTATCTGGTTTTCTGAGGCATCCAAGAGGACTAGTATTCTGTAAGTGTGCTTGGGCTCAGGGTACGTATACATGCATTGCTGGACCCTTTCCAAAATTTCTGCCTAACAACAAACAACTTTTGAAGAGACATTTCCTATAGAGAAGCTATGGCTCACCAATTACTGCTTTTCACTATGTGCTCTCTTCTGTGGGAAGGAGAGGGACCAACAGCTGGGCCCCATCTTCACTGTTGTTATAGACAGTCTAAATGAGACTTGTGCTGCAAAGTGTCTAATCCATTTCTGAAAGGAGAGGTGGGATCCTCTGTGCTGATACTGTGTGTTGAAACTCCTTTGCTGTTTCTGTGAGTTCTGTTATTTCTGAAGTACCAGACCTAGCTGTTTCCCTGTGCTGACAGAATGACTGCATCCGAGCAATTGTTGGGCTGGAAAACTGGAGTTTTCAGCTGAAACACACAAGCCTGATTCCCGGTACCTTTGGGGAGACAGTTAGCTCATTGCTTCTTAACAGCAGCAGGCACAGCATACACATCTCATGCCTTCGACACTGAAAAGCATCTGTTTGAGCACCACTGTAGAAACAGAAGAATAATATTGCTGGCATTCTGTGCTAGGCAGGAATTTAGAATGCAAGATAAATCAAAATGACAGTTGTCCTTTTTTCAAGGGTCTTTGGGTTTCATTGCCTTTTTAAAAAATAATATTTTTTTTAAAAATAGAAATTTTACAGGTCTGGCCTGATTAATACTAACCCATAGTGACTGAGCTGCTCAGAGCTCATAGTTTGGAGGTTTCTTCTGATAGGTGACATGAGCAACCGAGGTCTTGCATAGCCTTTAGCGTGCATTAACATTGAGCAAAAGATGTTGTGTATCAGAAAGAGGAGGACCTGGGTTTCACAACACCTCAGGTCTTTCCCTGACTCTGCTGCTTCCTTGTTCTGTGTCCCCAGGAGCCTTATTTAAGTTCTGTCTTCTTTATCGGATAGACTGTAATACAAGCGTAATCACTGACCATCTCCATCACACTGAAATTGTGAGACTTAATTATCAAGGATCTGTAGAAGTAGTTAGAAGTCTGAGGAAAGTTACAGGAGCATTAAGTTTCTTAATTCTTAATAGAGAGAAGAGAAAGAAGGATTGTGGAGTTTGGTGATTTTTTTTCATAGCTTATAGTGAGACCAGGAATTGCCCCAGAAGAGCACAGGAGGCTGTTCCTAAGGCTGGAAGGCACTGAGGAGTGGAGGAGCTCTTCTTCAGGCTACAGTATTTTTTTTTTGCAGTGGCTGTTACTGCTCAAAAATGTCAGTGTGTACATGCCACTAACAGATCTGTGCTTTTGGAAGTTCAGTGCTGGGAAGGAGAAGTGGATGTTGCCCTCAGGATAGCAGAGGTCTCTGTCATTTCATGGGCTGTGAAAATAGTTGTTTGTTCTTTTGAATGGCAACAGGAGTAAGGTGCCTTTTCATTTTTTAGACACTCATGAAGATGGATGGAGGAAAAAAAAGAGTCATCATGTCTAGAAAGCTACTGAACAGGCTTAATCAGCAACTTGTTACTGTGAAACACTAAAAGGATGCCCCCAAAATTTAGGGACTAGAAAGTCACTGGGCTCCTTTAAGTCCTGGGGTTTTTTAATTTTATAGAATGTCCTCTACTTCTAGTACTTGCAGTACACATCTTCTGAGCATGTCCTTCCACATTGTCAGTGTGTGTATAGAAAATCAGATCCATACAAATGACGTGTGCATATAGATTTGTACAAACCACGTGTGTGTACAGCCATACGCATACACACAAAGCCACATAGAGAAACTACGGACCTTGGGGACAGCCTTAGTTAGGAGCCCCTGCAGAACAGGCTGTTACTGCACTTATTTTGGTTCACCCTTATTTCTAATCAGACACACACACACATGCACACACCTCTCACTGGCTCACTTCAGTTCTATTTTCTTTTATTATCCTGGCAAGAGACAAGCTTCATTAGGGGAGTGGAGTCTCTAACAAGGATGGGGAATGGCAACAACAAAAGGATGTAGCAATATAAAGTTATGTCAAAAAACCTTTACAAGAAAAACAGCTGACATTAGAAACAGTGTGCATTAAAAATTCAAGACAGTTGGAAGGGGGTCAGGACTGGGGAGAGAGAAACAAATAAATACACAGGCTTTAAATTAATAAATCCTTGTATTTGGGAATGCATCAAACCCTATATGCTATTAAAACTGGTTTTATTTCTGTTATTGTTAAGAACAATGATATATACTTTTTTTTTTCTTTGGATCTCAGTGGGCTATCTGCATTTTAAATACACGTTTAACTGGCTAAGCAGTCTTTCCCTCGTACTGTTTCTGTTGCTGATATTAAGTGACTGGAAAGTCAGTTTCATCACACCTGAAATGGAACTGGCTAACCCAGCCAGCAAATAACTATCAGCCCCTATTTAGTCAGCGCTGGTAAAGTTATACCAACCCATCCACCCTGTTTCCTTTGACTAATCAGGTACGCTAGCAATCTAGTTATCCCTGGGTTTTTCTAGTCAAGCTTTTGTGGCGAATCAGACACAAAAAAACCACTTTAGACTAATGTACAGGTAATAGATTAATGAGATCTTGCAAGGAGCTGAGAAGTCCAAATCTACTTGTAAGGGAGAAGGACATGGCAAGGAAGTTAGATTGCTGTGCTATTTAAGCACTAGGAAATGCACTTTTTAGTCTGATCTTAGCCCTGAAGATCTCGAACACGTATTTATTTCCCTCCTTCTCTGCAAACTGACAAACACAACTGTATAGAGTTAAACTGGTTCACTAATCCAGTTCTGCAATTAGCAGCTTTTGAAATTAGAACTTCCACTTCTATTACCTGCCTCCTTAGAGAGGTGAAGGTGTGTGTGACAGGTAGCAGGCTCCCCCGGTGCCTTATGGCTGAGCTGTGCACCTGACTGGGGATGCCCTGAAGGCAGGACAGTGGCGGGGTAAGTTTGCCATTTTGCTCCCCTGACTTTGAGAATTCAGAAGAGGCCCAAGATTCTCCAGCCTGACCTGTGCAGTCCTTCTCACCTACGCTAAATCCATATTGAAATCGTGATTGCTGTCACCCAACACCTGAGCTTGAATTTGCAGTTGCAGATAAACATGCAAGGATGCTTTCTAGGTAGAGAACCTCTCGTGGTGCTGGGTTTTTTTCCTGCTTCTTGGGGTGTGTTAGCAGATGCCCATGGGTTATAGCGTTGTGTTTGGAGTTCCTGTAGTGGGGGCCCTGGCTTCCCAGCTTCTCCTTCGTGTCAGGTTTCTCCCACTTTTTACAAGGCTCATTTATAGTGTTGTAATTATAGACTTTTGCAGACTTTCACCAAACCAGTTCTACACACCTTTGGTTTTAAATGCAGCTAAAAAATGACACAGCAATGCAGAGGTTACCAATGGTTCTTGGGAGCACCAGAGGTTGGGCAGGGTGTTGAGGGTACAGGATTCCTCTTGTCTCAGAGGGCAGCTTGCTTTTTAACTTTTGTGCAACCAGCATGAAAAGATGGTGAGAAAATAACCCTCTCAAACGTGTAAGTCAGGTGGTAGAACCATCAGCACAGCATCTCCAAAATACAGCTTCAGATTGAAAAGGTCCCACAAAACAAAGGAGATAAAACCAGGAACCTCATTCTTTGGCACTTTCAGCTTTATTGCTTTAGAAGTGGAAGCAGCAGAGCCATGCTTAACAAATCCTGTGATTTGGAGAGTATATAAAGCTCTGCACGGTATTAAGACTAGTTTGTGCCTGGTGCTACTGTCTGTTGTACTCCTGACTTTCTGAATAGCTCTAACAATCTGCCATGTGCTTTAGAAAGGTCAAAAAAAGAGACTCCTACCTACATCTAAACTCTCTCACCTCCCAGTATCTCTCTCTTTGTGCCTTTACCTATTCAGCCTTCCTTCCTTGCTTGCTTCTACCCTAGCAGACAGCCATGGACCTGCCTTTCATCCTCTTTTATGTATAATTGCATTGGGTTTACATGAAGAATGGGGCATCCTGCTGGACATTGAGGATTTTTTCCTTTCTGTTTTCTTGCTACAACTTCTATGTGCTCATTGAAGTATTTTTTCTCACCATTTGTGCTTCTCCTCCTCAGCAGCAGTTGGATATTTAGTTGTCCAGGTGGCAGCTTTTTTAGTTCCCTTTATTACAACTGCTCAGAAAGGGTGAAGTACCAGAGTATCTCCTGCTGTTTCTTCTAGCCTTCAGGGAACCGTATCTTCCCTAAACAGCCAAGCAGCCCTCCAGCAGGTTAGGATCTCTGTCGCTCTTCAGGGCGTGCTCTCTGTACTAGCCGCGTGCAGTGTAGACAGAGTTACCAGTTGTTTGGAAGCATCAATGGAAAGGGACAGTTGCGTGTTGCGGTTAGTGCAGTGCCTGCTTTGTGATTTGTTCAGGTGACACAATGCAACCCAACGCGGTGGGAAAGCTTTGTACACAGACACAGGACCTGTGGGAGCTGGGTGTTTCTGAACTCCCACTGTAATATCAGTTCATGATCCTCTGAGCGGTGTAACACCTGCACATGTTTATTCACTGGCCTTCCACGAGCAGCAGGGCAGGGAAAGGAGGAAAAGAAGGTGGTGAAAGGAGGCTGGGGTCAATGTGTTGACAGTAAAATACTCACTGAGAAAAAAAAAGTTTACTTTGAAGAACAGTGACAACCACCTTTTCTATCTCTATTTGTTTATGCAGTTGTGCATACGTAATGTGTGCAGGCTCTCTCTCACACACAATTCTCTTAATATTATTCGTCCTTATTACATATTATTGTTCTTTATTATGATTTATATGCCATGCCATGGCTTTGTTACAATTTGTTCCTCTGCCCTCAAAAGAGGTTACAGAAGGCCTCAGCAAAAAGGCAGGCATCCCTGTACAGGGGGAGAAACATGGCTTTCTCCCTAAGCAGTGACTCCAATGTTTCTCCTAAGCTATAATGAACATCATTTCCTGGCTTCCACAAAAGGATTTTATTTTAGTTGTACCAAGTCTACGAGTCAAGCTTTTATCCATGGTTATGGTCCCCAATTCCTTTGCAGCTGAGCGTGAGTAACTAACTGCCAGTAGTGTCAACAGGAGCTGCTTGCTGGAACAATGTCCCTCCCTTCTCCTGCTTATTCTTCTAGATCTTGATTTTCATCTTGCCTATTAAAAGAGATTCACTTAATGATTGTCCTTAAAGCAGGCTGATCCTTGTTCTGGTTGGGGAGGAACTTTCCTGGACTGCTTTGCAACAGCTTCACCCAGTGCTGCTCTTAAAATTAGTCACAATTTAGGGACATTTCCAGAGCTCAAAACGTCTTAAGAGGCAGCTTTACATTTGGGTACATATGTGTAAATAACAGTGATCAAGTGAATAATGCTTTCTAAGTTGCCGATAATGTTTCAGTGTTCACCTGAAGGAACATTAGCCTGTCACTTGCTTTTGAGCAAAAAGATGCCCAGTTTTGTGTTGCTTTGCTGGAAAATCCTAAAGAAGTGCCATGTCTCTGGTACCCTGGAAATTTTCTTCATTCTTTGGTAACAGAATAGCTTTGGTCCCTAAACCAGAAAACTGAAAGCAGGGACCTGCTCTGCAAGCTAAAGGCAGAATCTTCAAAGAAATGTAAAGGAGACTGGAGCTGTGTCAGAATGAGACTTTCAGAACTAAATATCTGGGGAGCCCAAGGACATGCGCTTTCCACTCCCTCAGACCTTTTGTCTTCACTGAGAAAAAATATGTATCTTTGAAATGTGTAAATTTCAAATTTTTATGGCCAAGGCCTTACTGCTTCATCCACATCAAAATTCAAAGCTAGGCCAGTGCTTGAGCTCCTTTGAAAATGCCGCAGCAAGTAACAGAGAAAAAAAGAGGGGAGATGCAAGACCACAGGAATAAGGACCTTTCCTTAAGAAAATGCTGCTGTTTCCTTCGAGGTGACTGGTTCTCCTTGTATGCCCCATATTTTCTTGCTTCATTGTACTCACCTACTACCTTCCGCTGTGCCAGTACAGTTCACTCAGACAGAGAAAGATGTCTTTCAGTTTGATTTCAGGTCACCTCCTTACAACCAAGTGCTTATACAAGCACTTATCTACTATGGTGAAACTTTCCTTTCTGCATAAAGTAAGGCTAAGAATGTCTTTTGTGA
>JAVJGJ010000037.1:102802897-102838105 GCA_035590215.1 Microhierax caerulescens
TGCTTTTTCTCATCTTTCTGTCCAGCTCTCTTATCTCTCTGTGAATACACAGTTTCTTTGTCTCCCTTGGCCTTGCATATGTCTTTCATAACACCTGCAGCTTGTTAGAGCTGTGGCCAGTTATTACAACCAAGTAATTCGGTCTGGATTGCTCATAACATGCCCGTTTTCTTCCAGCCACTCCACACCATGTACCTTTTTTTTTCCCTTTCACATCAGGAATCTTGCAGAGTTTAGTACCCTTGCATGGCCTTTGGACATGTAGGTGCTAACCTTTCCACGATTCATCTTCCCCATATACTGGCTGGGGAAAGTACCTCTGTTATTGAATATGGAGACTGAAATACTTAGAATTATGGGTTAAAAGGGCAAGAGACCACTCACGCCATCAGGAGTGAGTTTTTGCATTATGGTAAGCAACAGCACTTCCCCAAGCTAGTTCCTGTTCATGGTGGGTTGTCTTTGTACTTTTCTTTTTAAGGGAAGCATTCAATCTTGATTAAATGTCCTGATCCTGTCCTGCATTGATTCTAGTAAATTGTTTCAGTGAGTAACTACTATCACTTTTTAGGAAACTATGATGATATTGCTAATGTGAATTTGTTCAGTGTCACATTCCTGCTACTTGGTCTCCTTACAGCTTTGTGTGTCACTCTTTGGAACTCCCTCTTAGTAGCCCTAGGCCACCACCAAGAAACCTTTTAGCCTTCTCCTTGGTGAGTGAAGTCCTCCAGTCTCTCCACATAATGCAGCAACCCCAAATCTCAATCCATTTACACTCCTCTGCAAAACCTAACGCTATATATCAGCATCTGTCTTTAACTGTTAGCACTGTATTCAAGTAATGTCAAGCATATACATATACACACGCTGTAACCTTCCCGCTCAGGTTGCTACTCTGGCATTTATGTCCACATTATTGATATGGCTGGGGCATTGCCCATAATAAACCTTTTCACCTCATTCCCACCCTGACGCTTGTACTCTTTTCAGAATCACATTTTCCTGGGATAATATTCCCAGCTTTTAAAATGCCAGCTTCGCCTGCTAACCCACACTATTTTTTGTCTGCGACCAGGGGATTTCGTTACTTGCCATTAACTCATACATTCTCTACGTTAACCATCAGTGAAGACTCATTGTTTTCTTCCAGGTTATGGATAAAAATATTAGGGAAAATTGGTTACATGCTTATGTTCTGGGGTCTTCTGATCACCTTTTAATCCATTTAATTTGTGCCATGTTGGCTTGTGATGCTCTAATATCTTATTCAAAAAGTTGTGTGGTGTAAGATCAAATAACTTACAGAAATCTAAGCATATTACACTAGCACTATTGTCTTAGCAAAAAAAGATATATTAGTTTAACATCTTTCCATTAACAAGCTTTAATTTGCATAAATTATATCACCCTTCTTTAATTTATTATTACTTGTCTGGTTTCCTCTATTTCATTATTTCTCCTGGGGCTTTTAAAATTACTTGGATTATTCTGCTTATGCTTTTTAGAACACAGACACTGCTATGTTTTCCTACTTACCTTGTATTTCCTCATTGTTCTGAGGGTCATTAAAAATCTTGCGTAAAGAACGTCTCTGGCTAACTGTTCTGAAACTCTTTGTGACCAAGTTACCTAAATCTGCACATTTAAAACTATATAACTTTAGAATTTTCTGTTTGGAAGCCTCCTAATTCAGTGCTGGAATGAAAAGTATTTTTCATACCATGTTAGAGCTAGATTTCTCTCCCGGTGCAGAAATGAAATAGTCACTGAACATTCTTACTTATTCAGCATTTCTGACAGTTCTGCCATTCCCATATAGTAATGGACTGAAACCATTATTTTGTCCCATCCTTCATAAGCTATTGTTTACAAACCAGCTTGGAGTTCTCCAGTGAATGAAAGAATTATTAAAATTACGCATACAATTATTTAAGATTAAAATCTTTATAATGGGTGGAGAAGGACAGGCCTTCAGCACTACAAAGGCCCTTTACTCCATATTATGCTGATGAAATGTCCAGCTGTCTTAAAGTCTGTTACTCCTTACTATTTGCTTTATGTCTCCAGTGGGATTTCTGCCTTTTTCCCTTCTGTTGTTCAGTGTTGGTTTAATCGGAAACCTGGCGTGTGGATCAGCTGGTGGTGCATTAGGGCTCCGTGAAGAGAATGATGCTTTCTCTTCGTCTTCTCACTGTGGTGTACGCTGCTTACCAGACTGAATGTTTACAGCTTGTGGGTTCTGGTAATGAATAGATGCGTTGAGCCTCAAAAAACCGACCTCTGTGGCTTTCTCATGTAAGCCAAGCCTTTTCCCCCCACATAGATGCTATTGTAGCTTACGTTCCTTGTCTGGCTGCTTTTGTTGTTCTCTCCTGATCTTTCAGTCAAATCATCCTGTCTGGCCACCAGATGACAAAGTGAGGTGGTATTTGAATTACCTAGAGAAGTGATTATAGTGTGTTGTATCAAAGCTTGCAACTCCTTAAACAATCAAATCTACCTTCCTTTGATATTTTCTTTAAATGGTCTTGGAAAGGTGTCAGGTGGGGTTGTGTGTGCAAGAGAGGAGTGGAGATGTGACACACCTGGAACTCTCAAGTTTACTGCTTGCCAGGATAACCATTAAGAATACCCTGTCATCCACCTCCCTCCTCACAAGGCTTGGATTCATTGGTACAGAGAAACATCCCCAGCACTGGCTTGCAGTAAGATGCTGTGCTGTTAGCCTGGGCTGGCATGAAACATCTTGATATCCTACGAGCTGCGAAATTTGACATATGCTAAGGCAGCAACAGGAAGAGAATCTTTCCTCAAAGCTTCCCTGGAAGGTTCTGACAGTATTTTTAATCTGTCAGGGTCTACTATGTCATTCAGACTGATCCCAGTAGGCCAGAGAGTTAGGATCAATAATATCCTTGATCAGCAAATAATTCTACCTTGATCAGAGTCCTGGTAATTATTGCTGAAGAAGATGTGTGATATCACTCAGTCTGCTCCACAGGGTACTCTGAAACATGCTGGCATTTGTGTGTGTGCTTCTTGCGGCTTTTTTGGTTGCTCTCATGACATAAGTTAGCTGGGCTCTGCTTTTGAAGGAGGGCTGCATTATTACTGCCAGAAAGTGACCAATATTAGGTGCTGCATTATTTTCCCTCAATATGAGAATGCCTGTTTTAGAAATGGAAGGGATGAGGGAGAAGTGGGGCATAAGGAGAGGAACTGATCCCATGTAACCATCCAGGGATTCATCCCAGAGAGCTGGAAATGGAGTTCAGCCCCTGTGTCAGAGTCCCTGAGGCTCCGTTCCCTTTTAGTAGATGCCTTGTTTATCCTCATACCTCTCTTGTGCCAGCCCTAAGGGCACCTCCTCTGCTGCCCTGAGCAGAAGGCATTATTCCAGGGGAGCAGAAGGCTCACTCAGTCTTTACCTGTCAGCTAAGACTGACCAAACAGAGAGGCCCTGCTGTGGCAGCACTTCGGTATGGTTTGACAGGCTGGTCAGAAGGCTCCGAATCAGGATCAACTCACTGTAACATACAGGGTGCTGGGCATCTACTTGGCAGTTAACCCTGACAGTGTCATCAGACTGGATTTGGCTGTAGATACTGAAGTAGATTAAGTGGCTTCCCCTTTTCTTCTTTCACTGATGCCCTCATCTTTCCTGGAGTTTGGAATTTGCATAACTGGAACAACTTGTTTATTTGGAATGAAATCACATCTATAGGATTTAGCTGGGCTGCACTCAGCGCAGGGCTCAATGGGAAGAAGGTGACGGAGGAAGGTACTTTCTTTTATGTAGCTCTTTCATGGTAGTTGAGAGCATTTTTGTTCTGTGACATAAATTAGAGCAGTTTAGGGCTGACTGAAGGCTTAAACAGTTTGTAAGTGAATGTGTGGGAAAACAGGATGGAATGTGCTGTGCTGGGGCAAAAGCTGCCCCAGAAGACGTATCATCAAAATGCAAAGCACGTATGTGGAGCATGTTACATCCCAGTCATGTCAGGTGGGGAGAGAAGGATCTGTAGATGTCATATGCAGAAACACAGCAATACTTGCTCATTACAGATCTTTGAAAATGAGAAAATAAAGCTAGGTTTTCAGGTTTTTGTTGCTGTCTATATGAACCCATCAAACATGAATATGGCTGCTTGCCTACAAACAGATTAGTTTTTTATTGCTTTTGCCACCTCTGTGATGCTATAAGGCCCAGCTGTACTATATATAGCTCAATAAATCTGGTTTATATCAATGTGAACTTTGATATATGTTATTAATATCACACTCATTATTTGAATATTTAAATATGCATGGCACATACAAAACTGTTATTTAGCTTATGCTTATTTTATTTAATTATTTTAGATTTATAGAGCACCTGCCATCAGCTTGTAAGTGCCATGCAATTAATTAAAAATACAGTCAGGAATTCAAAACTGCCTTTCTGGCCCGTCTAGATTATCCCTTTCTCTTGAACTCATCGCTCCCTCCTTTTCCTAACCAGGTCTCTTCTAGCACCGTTAATTCAGTCTAATTCCAGGATAAAACATAGAGAGGACAAGGAGCTGAGCCTTACGATTGCCAGGTACACGAATGGCAAGTTCACATTATAAGGGGAAAGCTCTGAGAATCCGTAACGTGGATCGCAGTCTGGCTGTCGCAGGTGCTGTGCAGACAGCAGCGCTGAATTGTACAGGCCTTGTCCTGGTGGTTTCGCAAACCAGGTTTATGCCAGTGCACAAAGGGGCGCGCGGGCGGCGCAGGCCATCGGAGGGATGACGTGCTCTGGGCAGCTTGCTCTCTCACTCTTGGCCATTTTTTGGCACCGTTTCTAGAGATTTCAGTAGAGTTTGACTTTACACACTGATGTGGTTGCCGAGGCTGCAGAATTAGACCCTTTGTGGAGTGGTGATTTGTGAGTGTCACAAGTGGCCTCTAAAAGAGTCACTGGCGGGCTGAGGAAGGAGCTGTGGCTTGTGGAACTCTTTGACGTAGCAGCAAGAGCAAATGACCTCAGTTGCATGGAGGAGGGGCCCTGGTCCTAACTGACTCTGTGACCTTGGGCAAGTAACTGGCTTATCTACCTTGTGTGCTAATCATTCCAGATGGAAAACCAGGTGAGAAAAAAACCTCAAGAGCCTGAGCTGAAACCGTATGATGCCTCTAAGCGAACCGTCCTGGGTTAACAAAGCACAGACCATGGTACCCAAGTTCATCTGGAAAGAAGGAGGGGAAGAGGCGAGTGGTCGGGCAGCCTAGGCGAAACATCTAGACCTGGGGGACACGGGTAGAGGCTTGGCAGCTCATACAATTCACTTGCAGAGTTCTCCCTTACAGGGGGCCCTAAAGAGACCTTTCCTTCCTCTAGCTGTGAACTAAAAGCCCTAAAGGGGAGGGTGTGGAGTTAATGCTGCGTTAACTCCCACCGGGATACCCACACGGTCTAGAAGGGAATGTGCATTAGCATGTCTCAGCTTTCCCCAGTTTTGGCCTTGCTGTCAGCGCAGAATTGTTAAGAAACAATCTGAGGATCTGCTGGGGAATTTCGAAGCAGGGATAGCTTGATACAGAGTATGTGTTGGCTCCTGGCTTCTCCTGCCCTCTCTGCCCAGCACATCCCTCCTGCTCCCCAGACCGTGGTTATCAGTCGAATTATAGAAACAACACTATATTGGTTATTATTTTTTGTCAAATCTGGCCCGCATACCCCATAGAAATTTGCAGCCCTTTCCGAAGTTTTACACGTGCAAAATGTCAGGTTCTTACAGGTGGAAGCCAAAAAGCACAGTGAGAGTGTTTACCCAACTTGCATGACAAAATCTTGACCAAAGCAGCCTGAAATATATTTGAGATAATTCTCTTTCCCTTGTTACTGCTGAATTACCTCTTAATAGGCTGCAGAGGGCTGCTGCCGCAGAGTGCAGTGTGGGCTCCCTTCCTGTTGGCGAAAGATAAAGTGTAGCCCCTTTCTGTCACATGAGGTGACACTGCTGTTCTGAGTAATTAGTTTAAAAAATACATATGTCTTCCTCTGTGGTACCAGAAGTACTGACTAACATCCAGAAGGAAATACCAAAGCAGCTGCAAACATGCTTCAGAAGAAATAGTTGCACTGTATAAAATTCCCACTGTTGCATTTGCAATAAAATAAGCAAGAAGGAAAAATTCCAGGGAAATAAGAGCTAAGAAGCTGTCAGATATTTTTACAAGTGTTGTCTTTATTTAAACAGCAGAGATCTTGGGGTCGGGTTTATTCCTTTGTTCTGCTTATACAGTACTTAGCACCATGGAGTTATGCTCGGGGTATCCTAGCTGTTGATCCAGCCAAAGAGTACATAATGATGATCTAGACAGGAGCATGTGCTGCAGCAATGGATACCTCAGCTCATGCTTGCTCTCTTGTGTATTTGTAGCTGCAGTGATAAGGGTGATGTGGACCCCTGTAAAAGGGGCTGAAAAAAGCCCATGTCTGACAACAGTGAAGAAAGCAACCAGTAGATGAGCTAGTAGGAAAGAGAGGTGGGGTACAATTTAGAGAAGAGTGGGAAACATCTGAAAACTAATAAGGTATTTGAGTTTCAGACAGAACTGGACAAGAGAGCATTCCGTGTTTGACTGGACAAGATCATCTGGATGTGAGCCAGAAGACACAGAGTTTAGTGCAGGTCCTGGAGAATCAAGGATGCGTAACAAACAAACAGGAGGAGCTACTTTTGCTGCCTTACCATGTTTCCCAGCCACCTGTACACTCATTTCCCTGCAGGTGAAAGGACTGTTAAGCAGTTAGCAAACTTTTTGGACTTGTGCTTTGCTTCCTTGCCGAGAGGACAGCGTGTAACCTTATTTTCAAGAAAAAGTAAGCTGTGCTCCAACTGTGGATTGGCAGGTGAGTTAAGACAGGAATAAAAAAACTAGACAGCGACTCTTAGGAGAAGATAACGGGTGAGAGGCAACAGCTCAGGAAATCATGCTGCATGTTCCTGATTTGAGTAGCATATTCACTGCTTGCAAGGCAAGACAGGCAGGACCAGCGGTGACAGCAGAACAGGTCTGCCTGGAAGTAAGGCACCCTTGTGCAGTATCCCTCCAGGGGAGGTGGAGCTCTTCTAATCACCTTCCCCTTATCCTTCTTCCAGCTGACCTAGGCTCAGTAAATGACATCTCAGGAGGCTGCAGGAATCAGTGAACAATGAGTGGCCTCCCAAGGGGGCAGAATTTCTTTCCACCTAAATTCCACATTTGCAGCCTTTGCTAAAGAATGCCCAATTATAATTCATTGAACTTATGTTTTTGAATACTATTCCTTGCTTTTCTTTTACCCTGCCAACTTCAAATGTGATTTCAGAGGGGATTTTTCCTAGAGTTCTAGCTGGCACCCAGTGTCTAAGCAAACCCAGACCTCTGCCTGTTGGAGTGCCTGGTATTGCTTTACTGTAACCTTTCTGTGTTTGGGAATGGCTCACCTGCCTCAATACAGTGCAGAGGAAGATTCAGTGGAGCCTTTTGAAATGTCTAGAGGGATTTGTCCACCTGATCCCTATTTATTTTAATAGGGCATTTAGTTCTCAAGAGCTGTCTCTTAGACCTGGTAGTGTGTCTCCAGAACTAGTAGATGTAAGATATTGGCCCTGATTTGATTAACTCTTATTTTGGCTGTTTCCCCATGTATCCCTCAGAATTTGGGTTTGCGCTGGGTTTTGGTTTTGTCTTGTTATTGCCGGTGCGGCAATTGCATTGTGGAGTTCAAGTGATGTTGTGCTGTACCGTGACATTTGTATTCTGCTTTTGTTTTGAGCTGGAGGGAGGAAAATCCAGAGGAATAGTTTAAATCCATCTGAAAGAGACTGCATTCCTCTCCTTATGTAGGGGCTTTCCCTGGCAAGACTGCTGTTGAGCTGTTTGCATTAGGGATCCCCATACCAATACCGTCCCAGCATAGAGTACAACTGGGCGCTGGATCCTTGCTCGTTCTCTCTTCCCTTCGTCTCTGTCCCCCGTGGCGAGTGTTGCTGTGTGCTATCATCTTTTTCACCGGCGGCTTGTAGTGGGGTGCGGTTAGGAAAGGGTTGTGTGGAAATTCCTGCAGTGAGCCCCAACCCTCCCACCCCCACACACTATCCTGGGAGAGACCCAGATGGGCAAGGTGACTCATTTCAGGCTGGCTGAATCCTGGGGCTGCTTTCGGGGAGGAGGGGCATGAAAGGCCCCCAGGCAAGGCAGCCAGGCAGCTGGCTGTGATAGCTGCTGCTTGGTTTGCTGCTCATTTTACACAGCTGAAAGCACAGGGACCTTGTAGGGTGCAGGGGAGATGGTTTTCAGTTGGCTTGAGAAATCGTCGGGAGAGGGGCACTGAGGGGAGAGAGGAGGGGCACCTAATGGGATGTTGGATGCATCTCTGCCTTCTGTAGTCAATACAGCAGGGCCAGTTAATGTCATTGTCCGCTGTGTCATGCCGTTGTGGGACATCTCCAGTACCACTGCAGGTATCGTACTGAGCTGGCACGTAATGACTGACCTTGCTGCATCCTTCCTGAGCTGTTACGGTGGTGAGAAGGCAGGAGCAGTAGTAGCAGCAGAGGTATGTTTCACATCTGGAGGTTAGCCACTGCCCCAGCTGTTGCGTAGCGCTCTCGTCTGAGTTCGGCTTTGAAGAGTCCCTGTTACAGCCTGGACCACTGTTTTTCGTCCTTTGGTCTGCTGATCCTACCTGGTGCCTGGACTCTTGAGTGTCTCTGGGGTATAATCAGGGAAAGCAAGCCTGTTACCAGGACACTTTAAGTTCAGTCTGCAGGGGTCCAGTCCTTCACTGAAAATATTCAAGATTCAGCAAATCAGAAGCATTTGAAAACCAGTAGCTCAACCTCCCAGGTGTTTTGCGTTACCTAAGCTACCCTCTGGGGCAGGGTCCACACAGGGAGAAGACCTGGAGCCAGATACGGTCTGTATCTTTGTCTTGTTCTTCAGACTAGGACGGAATTGGTGCTGTGTGCCTCTGGAGGTGGTGACTGTGGAGAGCAGAAGTCAGGTCTGCTTTCAGGATTTGAATGGCTCCAAACTTGGGTGGGGAAAAGGCAGGGAGAAGAGAATCCCCTCATTTCTTACCCCCTCCCTGGGAAATGTGGGAAAGGTACTGGCATTTGACTGTGCTTTTTCCCTGCCTTCTGGACATCCAGGAACACAGGTGTGTGCCTAGTAGAAATGTGTGAAGACATGTCCGTGCTAATGGCACCTAAATATAGCAGCTGCTCTGTGCTCCTGTTAACCTGTCAAATGACTCCTCATTTTCCTGGGCTTCGTCAAATCATAGATATTACTCAACTCCATGAGTAATTCCCCATGGCGGCCCCTGAAGAGCTATAGAAAACAAGTCCTCTGTTGCTCTGGGGTACAAACCATTGTGTCTTTTTTCTGAATTCAGCTAATGAGAGGAGAAGCTCCTGTAGATAGATAGACTGCAGACAGGGAGTCCTCCAGCAGGTTTTCTCCATAGCAGCCTGGCACCCTTATGGGGAGGCATATGCAGCATTTCTTGCAACACTTTGAAACTGTATGCCTGGGTGTCTGCAGGAAAGACCAAAGCTGTTAATTGGAACTGGTGATTTCTGCAGGAGGAAGATGTGATGGAAACCTGCCTAGGGTGGGATTTCACTTTCACTTTCATGGACTGCTCAAATGCAGATGCTTGCCGGGTAAAACAGAGCTGCTTAACAGCACACAAGAGGATCATGCGACTGCAGAGAAGTCTGTCTTCTTGGAACTGCAGGGGGGGAATTAGGATTGGCAGAGTCTAACTGGTAAAGCTTGTATTTGGCTGGGATTTTTGTTTTAACAGGCCCAGAAAATCACCAAGTAAATAATAAATTGGGACCTGAAATTTGCTCTCCAGCACCTCTGATGGCAAAATATACCCAAGTACATTTATTCAAGAAGGAAGAGTGCCATCTGTTGAGTCACAAATTTCCCCTCCTTCAGAAAGCTGAGTATAGGTAGAATAGTATGCCATCCAGGTACTTTCCAAGTGCAGCTCAGCATCATTCATGTGATGGGAAGGAGCCTGGGGTGGTGTACTCATGCAGGAGAAACCAAAAGTGTATGTGCTAAAAACTCTGTGGGTTTTATTTTAGCTTTTTACAGATGTGTTTTAAAGCAGTGAATATCATTTGCAAAAGCTGCCATCAGCAAGCTTCCAAATAGAGACCCTTTTCTGGAGGAAGTTCTTTGTTTAAAAAAATGAAGAAAACTTACAAGACTTACAAATAGTTATGGGCAACTTACGTTAACATGGCTTTATGTACATTAGACTGTTTGATGATTTAGTGGCTTTGAGTGAAAGAAATTGCTAGACTTGCTTCAGAGTAAGTGTTGGATGTGCAAGCAGGTTTGCTTCTTCATGTGTCTGTCTTGAAGTCTCTGTCCATGGTTGGAGTATTGCTGGGAGCGACATAAGACCACGCTGTCTCTGCCAGCAGCACAGTGGCAGACTGTTCCCCACCTTAGGGAAATGCTTAAATGCCTAAGAGGGGAAATACTAGTTTCCAGACAAAATGTTTCATCTTTAAAAACATGCCCCCCCCTCCCTTTTTTTTTTTTTTTTTGTTCCAATTAATTTTAGTTCTTGTTTTCACTCCCGTAAGAGATGAAATTTTTTTCACCTGCTCAGAAAACTCTTCCCTTTGGTATTTATTTTTTTTTTCCTTTTCTTTGCAGCTTCTTATTTTTTATCCTTTTGATGAATTATTTAGCTCTCCTGTGTTGTTTTGTTTTTTTGTTGGTTTTTTTTTTTATATTCTCTTTGTGTTTATCTTCAAAACATACAACTCCCAACACTCCCTACTTCCCATTCAGTACTCATCGGAGAGTAGCTGTATTTGTTGGTCATTTATTTCCCAGTATTACATTTTTATATACAGATGCATTGTAAATCATGCAGTATCATCATCTCATGTTGCTCCTGATGCGCTGAGCCAACCAGTTGTTTATTTCTGTGAGCAGTTTTGTTTTATCCTTTGGTTTTGTGAGTACACACAATCTAAGTGGAACCCGTGGTTCTGTGTGCTGCACAGTCACAGAATGATGAGCTCAACCCCAGTGCCTGCAGAGCACCTGTATGAGGCAACAAGGTAGACTGCTTGAGTTCAGGACACAGATGCAGGCATAGGGTGTTGCACACAGTTCTTCACAGCCTGCAGGCAGCGGTATCAGATCTTCCTTCAGGTACTCACAAGGAGATCTCAGCTAGGTTTCTTTTGAAGGGTTGCACTGGTTACTGAGTGGTGGGAGCACCAGAGATTTGGAGACAGGACCATTCTGTTCCAGTCTTGGATTCTTTACCATTTTACTGTGTGTGAGGATGAGCAAGTTGTCCCACCATACTTTCCCTTGGTCTCACTTGCCTAGATGATGTAGGAGCACTTTGTGGCAAGAACTGTATGCCCTTTTTGCAAAAGGTGCAGGCCTTGAAGTGAAAGGCTACGGACAATTGCGAAGTGCTGTTCCTGATACACTAGAGTTGGACTTTAGTGTTTGTGCATTGTGTGTGTTGTGTGAGAAGAACGGGTTTCACACTGTGATTCCAGGGGCTGCACCTTGTGAAGCTGATAATCGGTTCCTTTTTGTTGTCCTTGTTAGAGCTGTTGCAGTGCCCACAGCTGTCGTCTGTCTAACAAACACAGTTGTCTGTCTAACACCCCATTTATTATACAGAGCACCAGAGCTGGGAAGTTCACTGTACTGTCTCTGGATTAGGTTCCCTCTCTCCTGGCAGTTGATCAGCACATGTAATCTGGTTTCCGAGTAGGAGTGGGATATGAGAGCAACTTGATCTTGAAGGACTGACTTCCCTGTTGAGGTGGACTTTCAAATGTGTTCTGGTGGCTGCTGTATAGCAAGCAGTTACTGTGAAGCACCATAAAAGTGCACCATGGAGTGAAACATCTGCCCACTACACCAGTAGGTTGTGGGAGATGCATCCTTGCCTTGATTAGCTTGTGTTACGGGTGAGTGTCATCCTCAGTCGTGACATACCTTCTTCCTGGTGCTCTCAGCCATGCAGCACTTTGATGGACTGAGGAGGGCATGTCAGCCCTTAGCAGTGCCAAGAAGGAGTGAGGGATTCCCCTGAGTCAAAGAAGCTAAGCAGGAATTTGGCATGCTTTTAGCCTCATGCCTGATACTCTCAGACTCCTTCCTTTCATTAATTGCACTCTGTGCTGCAGCTGAAGAGCACATGTTAAAACTCTAAGGAGGCATGTCTAGTAGTTGTTCAAAATCAGTTAATTTTTTATTGGATTTGAAGTCAGACTTTGTGGGCCAAAGCTATCTCTAGAGGACTGGGGATGGGGAATTGCAGGCAGTCGGGACTTACTCTGGATAATTGACTTTCTCTTCTGTGTCCACCCTCACTCTCAGATTCACCTAACGAACCTCCCTGTCTTTGCTTCTCTGCAGTGCTGAGGCTGAGAGGCCTTTGTCCCCAGCAGCCCCAGCCATCAAGATGTATTAAATTAAACATACACACACATCACAGCCCTGAGGCTGTTAACCCCCCATGCACACAAATAACCCATTTGTGGTCTAAGTAGAATAACTTATGTTTGGACCCTGATCTAGCCCAATTCATTTCCACACCTGCAGGACTGACCTTCAAAACTTGCTCAAGGCTCTGTCTCAAAAGTCATTTTCTCATTAGTGGAAATGAAATGTATTGTGGAGCTATTGCTCTGTCTCTGCATCTCTGGGGAGATGAGTGCAGAATAACACTTCTAGTCCTGCCCACAAATCACGCCAGGCCGCCTCACTCCCAGACGGTTTTCTAGAAAACCTTCTTCCCTGACTCCTCCTCCCTTCCCCTCCACAGTAATGTAATTAAGATTAAAGAAGGTCCCTGCAGCCTGTCCCCAAAGGCTGCGATGAGCAGGGGCTGCCATCTCAAATGCTTTGGGTGTACGGGCATGCCGATGGAGTGGCTCATGGCCTCCTGCCACCCCCCTGCCCAAGCCCATCCCCCCCACCCCCCCGCAAGCCCAGCACAGTCTGCTCTGCCCTTGGTCCCCCTGATCACTTCATCTGCTTTTGCCTGGCCTTGTGGCTGGCCGGACCCACGACTGGATTTCTTTTAAAACAATGCAATTTATTCCCAGAATAAACATGCTGTAGGATTGCTTGGTCTGGTACTGGTGTTTACTTCCAGCTGTCATCCCTCTCTGTAGTACTGTTAGAGCAGAAGGGGAAAAAACCCCCAGACCCTCCTGTTGTGCTTCAAATCCTTGCCATCCATCAACCAGGGGTCACAGTAACTGCAGATCATATGCTCCGGTCTCAAAAACTGCAGGAAATCAGTCTTTGTTACATGGAAAATAAAGCAGTCTATGGGGAAAATAACCATAAATGTTCATTATTTGTACAGGAAAATCAATTTGTAGGCCAATTGACCAAATAAAGTAATACAATTTGCTGGGAAATCCCCCAGGTGTGGCAGGCAGATCATGAAGTGGAAATGGAAGCAGTGTTTTTTGTAGGTAGTTTGTGGTGGTTTGGGGGTGGGAGGACTGTGTGAAGGGGGACAAAGCTTTAGGAAAAGGAATAAAACTACAGAAAAGAGTCCCTTCAGCTGTGCAGCCAGTTGAAGGAAAGGTACTAGTGAGAGGAGGAGAAGGGGAAATGGTCTTTTTCATGCTTTTGTATCACAGGGGGTGGTGGAAGGAGGTAGTGGTGGCACCATGCAGCATGTGGCACTGAGGACGGTGCTCTCCTGATGAATGACAGACAATGGTGAGGGGCCCCGGGGTACCACGTGCAGTACATGTGCTCCAGCAGCAGCAGCAGAGGAGCAGCAGGCACACAACTTCTCGGTTCTCCCTTCTTTTGTCATCTACCCAGCAAATCTTGGGCAAGTCATCGCCATTGTGCAGGCTGTGTGTGGAGTACAATCAGGTAGTCACCCCAAAATGGCTTTGAGGGGCTTTGGTGAGTCTCACATCAGTGGTAAATGCTTTTTGCAGCCTTAGCACAGAACCAGTTGTTTCTGAACAGTAACACCGAAGGCTCTGTGCCCAGGCAGCTCTTTGTCACAGGTGCCTGTTGACACTGGTCGAGTTAAAAAAGCTAGGGATCAGTTTGTCAGTCAGTCTCTTCCAATTGCCTGAACCAGATCCTTTGTGCTTCCTTAAGCGGCAGCTGTGTGCCTGTGCACATCTGAAGGCAGTGAGATTAGGAGGGAGAGAGGGACGCATTCAGCTGTTTTTCACTTGAAAGGATGCATTTATGACCCTAGCACTAGAAGGCATTGCTAAGGTATTGTAGTCCGTTCCTGTGATAGTTAAAAAAGGCCCACAGAGCTGCTTTTCCCCACTGGATGTGCATATATTGTCTCTCTGGCTTTGGAAGTGCAACAGTGCTCCTGGCTCTGCAGCGGCTTCTTTGTGTGACTTAGTTCATCACACTTTGCACCACTGTTAAATGGACCTCCTGCTCCTCACCAGCCTCCCAGATGTGTTAAAGCCCCTTAAATAACAAAAGCTTGTAAAACACGTGGTGCTTTCTAGATGAAAGTATTGCAGAATGGCGGGGTCACTGTAGCAGATGATAGGCTTATTGCCTCCAATTTCACTTGCTTTTGGCTCTCGGTGACGGGGAAGAGGCTCCAAGGAAAAGCTATGGCTTCACTCTTGTGCATGCAGCAGGTGTCAGAGCTTTTGATTTGTGAAAAAGGGTCCTTTCAGAGCCTTGAGCGGGCTCGCAGGGTACCTTCTGTTCATACGAACTCCACCAGTCAGACTCCACCAATCATGCCACATGTCTGAATGAACTGCACCTTACGCAGTTTTGTTTTGGTATTGATAGTTTAAAAGCATGAAGTCTACTTAGTAAACACCAGGATTTTTTTTTTTTTTGCAAAAGTGGAAGCAATGCCTCGATTAGTATTTGTAGTTTTCTTGTTTGCTTTGGATGTTCAGTTTGCTTGGCTGTTGGAGAGTTGAGTCATTCTGAGGAAGCTTTGTGGGCAGACCTGGCTGTTGCTCACTCAGTAAGTGGCAGCGCTCTCCTCAGATTCCTCTGATCTGCTCTTCAGTGCTGCGATCAAACTTGAAACACTACAGTATGTGGATCCTTTTATATCTTTACCAGCCTGAATGATCTCTGTGCAGATGTTAACTGAATGCTTGTGCTTAAGGTTATTGAAGAGGCTTATCTACTGTCCAGGGAGGATGGTGCTATGTTGCTGGGTGGTCCTGCCACGGGGGCAGATGTGGCTGATTTTTGGCACCAGCCTCCTTGGGCAATACTAAGATGCAATGCAAATCTCTGGTTCCTCTGTCTCCGCTGTGTGGAGCAGCTGCTGTTTCTTTGCTCTTGTCAGTTTTGAGGGAAACTGCTGGGAAATGTATTTCTTTAAAGCTGAGAAAAACTGTCCTTGGGTTAGTTTCCATCTCGTTCTGCCTGTGACAGGAGTGGTCCAGCTGTGGGGATGGATAGAAGGCCTTTCTTGGGTTAGTCTTACACCATCTTACTTACGAAGTCATCGGTGATCATGGCACACTTCAATATTTTGGAAGCCCACCTTTTAGGATTATGTTGGACCTGATGTTTCCAAAAGAACCAGCTGTAGCTCGCAGTAACTACGGCAGCAGCAAAAGCTTCTTCCATATGGACAACTAAAGAAGAGGAGGAACTGACTCAACAAATCCAGGTCTGCCTCTCCCATTAAGTGAAGATCGTAATTACTGAACTTTGTAGAACACACTGAACTGTTTAGATAAAGCCTCTTTTGGTTTCTGTTAAAGCAGCAACATGCATTTTGGGAGGAACTCTTTAACGTTTATGTTTGATCTCTGTGAAAGTTGGTCTTTATGACAGTGAAGACTTATGAAAAAGAAAAAAAAAAAAAAAAAGCTCAAAACAGAACTTGAGGCAGAAATTGCACTCTACCCAATGAAAAGCTGCAGTGGCTGGTCCTCATTCTTGTAGGACTTGAACAAAGCCTGGGTCTGTCTCCTTTTGGCCGAGCAGGCTGAGCGCCACACTTTGAAATCTCAGGAATCTCAAAAAAATGCTTTAAGCTTGTGTCTCCAGAGCAGAATGAAAGTATAAACCCCAGTCAAATTCCTCTTGATGAAATATTTTATGCTTGCTGGGAAAGGCTGTGTTCTCTTGGACCTGATGTAATGAAACTTTGGAGTGAAACATTAATACTGGAGGGAATGACAGACAGTTATTTTGTTCTTTTGTCTTGCTGTTACTCAAAAGGTACTTCAGTGAGGTGTGTGAAAAGCAGGGAAAATGTCTGAAAGCTTCTGTGCCCTTTTGCTCCTTGTCTCTTCACTAGAGAGGAGGAGCAGGAAAGGAAAGAAAAAAGAGAAAAATATGTAAGTTTTGCTTTTATTTAAGAGATGGCATCAGTGTACCACATTCTCTGCTGGTGTAAGTTGACTTACTCCATTAATAGTGACGTACATTGCCTGAGGACCTGGCTTCACATCTCTGCTTTCTTCTTTGCAACCTCAAACTGAAATGGACAAAGTTACTTATGTGGAACAGACATAGAAAACGAAGCCTAGGCCACTTTTCAGCCTTCTTCCAAAGAGTTTTGGAAAACAGGTAACTCCAAAGGACTGATAGATTTCCTATCTTGAAGGGAGAGTTACCTCCCTTCAAAGACTGGAAATTCCAGTTGCTTTTCCAGAAAAGCATAGATCTCACTCTATTAACAAATTATCCCTTAGGCTTTATAACTCACTCAGGGGTAATAAATGGGAAATGTTCCCTTCTGTTCACAGATCTTGTTCATCCGTTTCTTTAGGGCTTCTGAAAATAATGTTGTTAATATTGATGGGAAGAGCAGCAGCTCTTCTTCTGTACTCAGAAGTGTGACTTTCTTTTGGTTTAAAACATACATATTTTCTCCAATTAGAGTAGTACCTACAGCCCTGTTTCTGTGTGGAGCCTCAGACTCAACACATTATTCTCTGCTCCAAAGAGCTTACAATGTAAGCAGTACAGAGAAACAGGTACAGGTGAGAGAGAAAGTGTTACTAATGGCTTTTTCTAGCAGGGAGACTGAGCACAGTGGGGTCAGGTGAGTTGTCTGGGATCAACACCAGGAAATTGCGGTTAAGAGCAATTTTCTTCTTCGATGTACTTTCCCTCTCTCCAAAGATAAAATACCCTGAAAATGGGCCTGGACTGTCTGTGCTGGAATCGGTATCTTCTGTCTTAAACCAGTTGATGACAACTCAAAACTATTAATGAGGAATCGTCATTAGATCTCAGGAGCTGGCTGGAGGACACTGATTCCCAGAATCTGTTTTCCCCCTGGCTGCAGCTGGTAGAGCTGCCTGGCTGTGCTGAGTTGCCTCCTCACCTTGCCTCTAGCCATTGCCAGAATTTGTAAAGCACTTTCCTGAGACTCTGACAAAGAGTGCGACACGGTTCCCCAAACCTGCAAGAATCTTAGTGATCTGTACTGCCTTTTTTTTTTTTTTTGCCTGAGCATGGCTGGCTGTTCTCTTCTGCTCTGTCTGAACTTCAGGCCACCCCTCCTGTGCTGAAACAACTTCCAGTGTAACGCTGGTGTTACTGGAAGGAGATGATAAATAATAAACCTGTTAGTGGTCAGGTTAAAGGGAGGGACTGCGGCTGACAAGGGAGGAAGGCAGATGCGTCGGAAGGCTGTCGACTGTTGTTTTATTCATTTGTTCATTACTGAACGCTGGCACAGGAGGTGGGATGCGAGGCTGGAGAGCTGCTTCTGTCTGTGATCTTAGCTTTGACCGAGACGCTGGTAAGCGCAGGGCAGCAGAACTGTGCCTGTACCAGATTTGCTCCCGAAACAGGCAGCCTGGTGGTGCGTTGGCCCGAATGCCTAATGAAGGCCCAGGGGAGAGTGGAGGATTATGTTGGAAGGCAACTTGACCCTTTCTTAGGTGTTTACACTAATCACAGCTGAAGGTAAATGCAGACTCTTGTCAGTTACCCTACAGGGGGATGTGTGGGCTCCATTGCTGTGTAATTTTCCTAATTAAAGCCATTTGACTAGGTTTGTTATTCAAAAAAGTAAAAGAAAAATATTCTGAGAACCTCCCCCTTTCCTTTTCCCTATCTTTATTATCAATAAAAAGAGAGAGAAAATGCTGTCTGGACTTGAGGATTTCTTTCACATATGGAAAAGATTTAGCATTCTTCAGCTCCCAGCATTGGCAGTACACAAATGTCCCCTCTTACCTTCCCCCAACATTCCCTGTCCGCTCCCTATATTTCCCAGATCTATGTATACAGAAAGAATGTGTGTGCTGTTGCTTCTGCAAGGGTGTTTTTTTTAATCCAGTAGAAACTATATTTGAGAGTTGAGTCACAGGCACGTGAATCATCTTGTAAAAAGCTTTGATATTTTTATCGGTGAGCAAATTCTTTGTGCATTTGCATTTTTGTGCTTTTTTTCTGGTACTGATTTGGATGCTGAAGAGTTGGTGTCCGTAGGGACTGCACCTGCTCAGCCTCCTCCTGGGTCAATTCCCAATGGGATCAAATGTCCAGAGTTTGGCTGGCAGTTAATGTGGACTGGCAAAAGCTTTGCTTTCATGTGCATTTGTTTTTTTTCTGTGGAGCTTTTTGCCTTGCAGCTCTCATAGCAGAGGCCTTTCCATTGCTGGGATCAATTAAATGCTCACCAGGGACACTCTCTGCAAGGAATCTTTCCTTTTCTGGCTGACTTTGAATGTCACACCAGGGCGTTCAGCTGTTTTGACCTTGTTGCAGTAGCTCCCAGGGCAGGAAACCTTCCCTAACCCTCCCTTCCTGTCTCTCCCCCGAGCCCTGTGCTCTCTGCCCGTCATTCCATCTGCAGGCTCTCCCAGGGCTCTCATGCAACCCTTCGGGTTTTGGTATTCTTGGCTGGGAGAACACGGCTCCAGGGGAGAGCTATGAGGGGGTTGGACGGGTGGCGGGAGAAAGATTTTATTTTGTAACGCTACTGACCTTGCTTAGCCACACACAGCGGAATTTCCCCCCCCCGATCTTTGGAAGGGGAAGAAACATCACCACAGTTTTCTTTGCCATCTTTCTGATGGTCCTTTGCTTTCATGACAGAACGATCAGGCTTCCAGGCTTCATCACTCAGGTAACCTACCGCTGTTCCCAAGTTGTTGGGCTTTTTTTATTTGTAGTTGCATCTCTAGACTTGGGTAATCAGTAACTTTAAATAGTGTTGGTACCCATCTGATTTTTCCTTGGGGAAAGGAAATATGCCTGCCTGTGATTTTTAAAAACAATGCAACCCCCCACCCAGACAATACTTTGAGAGGCAATGAAAGCAATTAATGGTGTCAAAAGACCCTAGGAGGGTGAAGTGGTGAGTGACTGAGGGCTGGAGTGATGCAGGAACGGCTGGGTGGGTAGCTGAATGTGTCTGGGGAATAGAGGGTTATTGACTCAAACTCCAGCTGTGCTTCGTTAGCTGGAATCATAACCCACAAAATTAATCTTTAACAATGTATAAAGGGAAGGGAGTCCTAATACCTGAGGCTGTTCTGCAGTGCCTTCAACACTCACCCTTGCAAAAAGCTTTGGAGAATTGCAGAAACATTTTACTTTTTAGTACCCTAATTAAAGTGAGGGTAAATGATACTCTGTGTTCCATGCCCCCACCCTCTATCCAAGGGGGGGGGGGAAATCCTTGTGTTGTGAAAGGAAGGTGCAAGCTCTGAAGAAGTTTCCTCTGATCTGAGTCAGTGTTTGTCCTGAAAGCAAACGTCTTTGCTCTCAGGCATCAAAGAGGTTGTTGGAGGGTTTGTTGCAGGGAAGAGGAGAGTACCTGTGCAGTAACTCTGCAGCAGCATTTTGAGTGGCTAGCTATACTTCACCCCTAGACGTATGTGCGGAGCACAGGTCCTCAGTGGGGATCCTGTGTTCTCCCTGTGCTCACGGGGATGTCATCTCTTCCTTACATCACCTTCTGTCTGTAGTCCCTGCGCCAGGGAGCTGGCAGGCAACCTGGCTTTGCTGGACCAAGCTATAAGACGTATTTACCGCTGTGTATACTTCATCTTTTTGCTGGAGGTGCTGCATCTGTACTAACAGCTGTTAGCTCTACAGCTATAGAAAATGCCCCCCTGACCCGCTGGCCAAAACACTCCTACTAGTTTAAGCAAGCCAGCCGGCAAAGCGCACCTTCCCCCCTCCCTTCACGTGTGTAAAAATGGAGTTACTTAACAGGGGGGAGCTGGAGTCCCAAGATGCCTGGCTCTCTCGTGGCAGGGGATTATTGATTGGGGTTTTTTTCCCCAAGCATGAGACATCCCAATGAATATCAACAAATTGGGAGGCAGTTTTCTTTTTCAAAATATTCCAACTTTCTTACAGGGTTCATGGTTCAACATCAGCATCCTATTAAAGTATGAGATCACTCTGTAATGACACACAAATGCAAGCTTTTTAAATGTGAGATTATAGGGCTTACATCAAATATCTATAAGTCGTCATGTACCTCCCCATACATAGCAATGCCACTGCAGTCTCTGGGTGGGTTCTTGTACACAACACCACTCTGCTAAGTGCATACTTCACTACCTGCCACTGTGTGCCAAGTGATAGTTAACTCTGAATCTGAGTAACTGCAGGTATCTTGATAAACTGCTTAGTTCTGTAGGTACATGCCTGTCCTGTAAGCTGTCTGTACAACTGGCAAAGGACTTCAGCAGAAGCCAGGGTCATAGCAATGGTTCCTTGGATAGAGTGCTTCTCACAAATGAGTGGTTTTTATTTGCAGCTTGGACCAGTGCCCTTTCAAGTCAATGGAAAGACAATTGATTGTAGCAGGTTCTGGACCAGGCTTCTGGCTACTTTTGTGCTTAATTTAAAAGTAATGTGTATCTACTGGTGAATGCCTCTAAACAGATTAAGAAAGCGCAATTGATTCAAAACTGACTATAGGTGAACATAAAAGGCAAAATTGATTGGCTAAGTCTATTTTAATTTTCTGGGAATGGAGAAACGTATAGATAAATAAATAAATAAATAAATAAAATGCCCCAAACCTAATGGCAGAAATACAAAGTACAAAGTAAACACAACTTTATTGCTGGTGCTGGAATGCAGACGCTTACAAGGGCACCAGAACCACTGTGGCCCTGGTTGTTGTCCATGTCTGGGCCCTGGTCAGAACAAAAGTACTACTGTTTATCTGTGACCAGAGGTTGCGGCAGATGCAGATTCTGTTTTCCATTCCTTTTCATTCATTTGTCTTTTAAGGGAAGAAGCTTTCTGTGTGTTAGGTGATATCTGTATAGGTAGGTATTTGATTATTACATAATTGGCGCTAATGTGTGTATATATAGGTGTCTGTATATATGCAGCAGCTTTAGGTGTAGGGATACAATTTACAGAAAGGCAAAGAATAAGCATTCTGGGGAGCAGGGGGAAGGGGGATCCTGTGTTCCTGGTCTGGTGGGCTGTTTCTCTAGGTTTAGTGCCTCCCTGTTTGCTGCACTCTCACTCTTGTTAAGGCTGATGAGTCCCTGGGCAGTCACTGAGACCTGGTAACTGCTCAAAAGTACCATAATGACCATAAAATGATTTTTAGTATCTGATCAGTGCTGTTCTCTTTAGCCTGTGAAGTCACAGCAGAGAGTGAATTGCAATTATTTTGAAGCGGAAATTTGCACACCCTCCGTCCCCTCCCCCCGTAACTGTTATGATAAATTGCAACATCAGAAAAACTAAAAAATATGTGTGATAAAGCTCATGCTGGTATCAAACCCTAGCTTTTCAGCATGACAGAAATCCAGTGCAAATACTGACCTCCTTGCTTTTCCTTTCCTTCTCCCCACTCTTCCCTTTCTCTCCTCTTTGCTCCCTACTGCCCTTTTGATGCTGTGCTAGCTACAGTTACTAAGGTGGCTTCAGACAGAAGTGAGCTTTGCACATTTGCTCTATGCACCGGAGCAGAAAAGGGGGCAGGGGTAGAAATCCATCTGTACGTGGAAAAGGATTTAAAGCTGGGAGATGCACTGTTTGTATTGCATGTTCCTGCTGTGGACAGACAGTGAAAACCTCTTCGCAAAGGGCCATGTGAGTGGGTCTCTGCTGCTGTTTAAGGGGGGTCTGCAGGGGCAAGGGAAAAGCACTTGCTGTTTGTCACATAGATGCATTTGGCTCCTCACACCGTAGCAATTCACCTTGTGCAGGTGGGTCTCTGGGAGCCCCCAGCAATAATCACAGTACAGATATTTCCTGTGTCTGAGTCTGGGCATTTGGATTCACTACAGAGCCTGCTGCAGCTTTTGTACCCAAGTTTGGTACTTGGGATACTTGGAGATGTGGGAGTGTTCACCTTGTTGCTGTCCACAGGTGTGGTTTTCCTCTTTGCATCTCTCTCAAGAAGCAAGTGAAAGTATTTTTCCATGTATACACATGTTTTCCCATTTTTAAGCCAGTTTGGCCCACTGTGCTTTGCTCCCTTGGGTGTCTGCTGTTCACAGACAGCTGCGCTCTTGACTTGGACGTGCATCAAAATGGAAAAGCTAATGTGCCTCCTTGGGGTGATGCCTTCCAGATGGATTTAGCTATTTATCACAATGATTAGGGCTCCCCTTTAATGACCACAACTGGAATTTATTGACAGAGGTAAACAAGAAGTTTTTGTTTTGTATTTGTGGAAAGTTCTTAATGTGTTTAATTAAAAAAGCATGGGCTCTTCTATCACTTAGTCTTCCTCTGTCCTCCCCTGCAGAGAGCCTGACTGGCTATCCCAGGATGTTTTCATTTTGCTAGGTTTAGCTGCAAAGTTGGAGTCGATGTTTCAGAGAAACTATTATTAGTTAAATGTTACTCTGTACTTATTTGATCTGTTTCAGACACCTTCCTTCCTTTTCTTCCAATCCTTGCTAAAAATGGTTCTTTTCTATGACTTGTCCTATTGAAGGAAGTGTGCCTACATACCTGTACAAAGAATGTGCATGAAACTGTGCTTCCCTTTGCTTCGCTGTGGTTCCCCTCCTAATTTCATGATTTTGTTTGCTAAAATTTTAAATTCTGTGGGCAATGACATTACAGTCTCCCTGGATTTCCAAAGTATATCTTCTACTGTAAGTGCTCATATTAGGGCTCTCTGTCTTGGTCAATCACAGATCAAGCTGAATACCCCAAGTGCTAGAAACAAGGTCTATCACACAGTGAGACCTAAACCCCCAACAGGCTCTAGCTTAGGCTGCACAGAGACCTAAAACCCCAACATGCTGTAGCTTAGGTTGCACTAGGCTCATACCTTCTTGTGGATCAGGCACAAAGGGTGCCAGGAGCAGAGTAATCTGCAATAGCTTCTCACTACTTGCAGAAGATAGGAGGTTTGGACCAGGGTCGTGCTGTGCACGGTTCTGTACACAAATACACATGCAGTGGAAAAGCAGCTTGTGCCTCCTGGGAGTTTTCCTCTTTGTTTATTTGTGTCTTGTCAGAAGTGGATTGTTGAGGGAAGTATGCTGCCAGGACCACCTAGGGAAGGGATGTATGAGGCAAGACCTGCTAGATTCATCTGAACATGGAAACAAACAGTGAAAAGTAGCCTTAGTAATTCCCATTTAAATTGACGTGGACTGTTCACTGGTGTGAGAGACAAACCTGCTGCTGGCTGGCATAGGCAGTTTTGCCTTTGCAGTCCAAAGTGTTCTGGATTACTTGGATCCCATCTTCCCTGGGCTACTGGCAAAGGTTTAATTTAACCTATTCTGCTATGTTAATGTGCAACATTTGGTAGGAAATACTCTGGAGAGAGAGGTTGGTGCCTAATTCTGCTGCCATCTTCCTTTCCTGTTGGTGTGGAGGAGACACAAGCTAGGAATGAAGAGGTGGGGAGAGTGCATGATTTGAATATTAGAGCTGGAAGTACTAGATGTAAATATGCCTCTGCTGAGAAGTGTTTTGCAAAGCGAACACAACCAGTGCCCACCCGGCATATCAGTTTGAAACCTGCAATGACTTAACAGCATTGCCTTCACAGGGCAGCTGTTTGAGAGGAGCTGCTTGGTTCTGGGTTGCCTAATCAAATTCTTGTTTTCTTCTCTTTTCCTCCTGCCCTTTCCCATTCCAACTAATTCCATCCCGTGCCAGAACCGGGGTCGCCTGGCAGAGAAGAGGACGATCCCCCTACCTCCAACCAGGATCCCGAAGAAAGAGCTGACCTCAATTTTCTCGCACAGTGATGAGAGTGAAGAGAGTGATAAGAGCAATGGTCAACACCCTGAAGTAAAGCAGGAGGAGGATCTCCATATCAGTATTATGAAAAGAAGGTACTTTCCTGCTAGGGAGTGCTGCATTGCAAGAGCAAAGACAGAGAAAACTGGGCAGCAGGTGACCAGCCTTTGTAGGCCAATACTGCCCAGTATACTCCCAAAGGAGTCACACCCAGGGCCTGGAATTAAAGTGCAGATGTCACATTATAGCTCAGAAAGAGTAGTTGGGTCCTCTTTTCTACTTACTCATTCCGGTTTGAGGTGAGTAGGACTCTATGGGGCCTTGCACCTTGCATTTGCAATGAAGGCATCTGTACTTGCGGACTAAATTTTATTTCACCCTCTGTCCAGCATTCTGTATCTTTGTGTCTGGTGAGGCCAATGAATTGCAAGACCAAGAAGTCATCTGTGGGCCTTTTTCATAGCTCTTGAAAATGCACAGAGCTGTACGGGCTTGAAATCCTGCCTTTTGCTTTCAATTGTCCCCAAATTCTGATGTAATATGAACTGGATAGCTTAATGTTGGAGAACAAAGTGTGGCAAGGAGGTTGGGTAGTTTAATGTTGGAGAACAAAGTTTGGCAAGGAGGTAACAGCAGTGGTGGTGGTTGTATATTCTTCATTATAAATGTCAAAAGAGCGTAGCCGTGTCTCACTGATCCTCAGTGCCTGTGTAATCTAAAACTAGAAGTAATGGAGTTGCAGTAGGCAAAGGGTCACTCAGATACTGGGGCTTACTGCAGTACTTAGGTATTTTCATCGTGTCTTTCTCAGTACCATCTACATTCATCCTGGAATCATGCAGGTTTAAAGGAAGAGGAGAAAGGATTGTCTTGAGTTGCATTCTGGCAACTGTCACTTGGGCTGTCATGTATAGTCTCAGTGCCCATAATACTCAGCTGCAAAATTTTGGGTTCTCTCATCCCTCTGAAGAAATATGATGTTTAGAAAACCTGTAACTACAGGAAAATAAATACCTAAAGGCACCATGTCTCAGCCTCCCATGCATATCATTGCAACTCATCTTGATTGTCATCTTCCTCTGGTGCATAACATCACTCAGATTCTAAGACAAGCCCTATAAAAACAGAGGAGTGGAAACTGAAGGCATGTAATTGCTTTTCTTATGTTTTATGTGTTCCTTGCTCCTGAGTAGATAAGCTATTTCCCCCCCTTGCCTTCCAACAGATGCTGGTACATCAGCAACTGAGAGCTTGAAAGTAGGGAGACAAAACAGTAACCAGCTCTTCTCATAAAACCCGCCTGTAATTAAAGTCTGGGTTTATCATTGCAGCTGTCCAACAACCATGTTCAAGGGTTATCGCTTGGAAATGAAAAGGTGTTTGGGGAGTGCATCTGCACTGTGCATGTGAACAGGAGCCACAGAGGAGAGGGATCCCTCCTAATCAGTTTCGGTAAACTGCCCTTCTTCTCCTGCCCCTTATAATTATGCTTCTAATTCTGCAAAATTACAGTGCTAGATTGTCTCATTAGGAGGGAGAACAACATGATAACTGTATAATTGATATGCTGGGCCCCCCAAATAAAAAGTGCTCTTATCTTGAATCTTTAATTACTCTAATTACTTTGCCTTGTTTATTAGGAAATGAACAAAAAATATTTAATAGTTGTTAGCCAGTGGTCCCCCAGCTTACCATTTCTGTGCTCTCAGTACTTCTCAATCAGTTTGCCTGAAGGTCTCTTGTTTCAGCTTTGTCTTGATTCCTTAGAGGAGAGAGCCATGGTTCTTACCAGGTAGGTTAGGCTCTTGGTTTTGTGCAGTTCTTTTAATTTTCCTGGGAGCTCTGATACATTCTGTGGGGGAAAAGCTAGAAGGGCAAAGCTGGGGCAAACAGGCCAGGCAGCACTCTTGGTGAGTGCAGTGAGAACAGAAAAACAGGGCACGTAATTCAGTGCTTGGTGCCCAGGCAGGAAACATCGACTGCTCAAATCCCCCAGCATTTCCAAGCATTTTGGCCCTTACAAACGCGTCCCGCAGCCCTCCTGTCCCAAGGAGGGGGAGGACTGGCCATTTCCACCCGCCAAAGAGCAATTAATGGAAAGCGACCTGACCCCATTCCTGCACAGCCTGGCTGGGGGAGTAGGCTCTGGCTCTCTTCCCAGTGCCATTAGTGGCCCAGGGACTGGGGTGGAAGTTGTGATGGGGCTGGCTCCAGAGAGAGCAGCAGCAGCGGCATACAGGCTAGACAACTCGCAGACATGACAGCTGGGGCCTGGCAGAGACAGTGGCCCATCTGCTTTCTGTTTTTAATTCACCTGTTGTATCCTCCCCAGTTGGTGATGGATTGGTCTGAGGTTTTATTGTCTCCCACTGAGAGGAAGAAATAGGTTAAACTGCGATAGTAGGAGAACAAGGTCAAGGCCTGAGCAAACCAGTGTTTTCCTCTGGTACCCCTGGATGGCCCTTGTGCACACCTGCATGCATTTACCATTATAAACACTTGCATCGTGGCCTTGAACATCATTGCCTTTTATTTTTTCTCCATTTCCAATTTCCTTTATATTGACTGTTTATTTCCAATGTTGGCAGAAGGCTTTCTGCTGCTTTGAGGTCTGGGCATTGGTGAAGAGAAGACTCTAGGGATTAGAGTAGGAGTTGGAAGCTTAGTTTCTTAGCTAGTCCTTAATCCTAGCCTTTGGCAGTGATTTTCTCTGTGATCTTAGGCAATTGCCCATGGTGATGGCCTTCAGAGGAGGTGTGAGGCAGAGAAAACCTGCCTTATGATGTTCTTGCAGTCCTAGAAAGGAGCTGAGACCTGTACTGACCAGTGAAGTTAGTGTATTTCAGTGCATGCCAACTTTTTTCATGACCAAGTCCTTGCAAAGACTTCACTGTCTTGCATATATGTAATTAAGTTAAGGGAGCCAAGCCTGACACTGAAGCAAGTGAGCTTGCCTCATCTGCTTTGAAATCCAGGTGACCCAAGCTTAAAGGTGAATGTTTTCATCTTGTACTGAGACCCCTTGAGTCCTCTTTAGCCTGCTTTGCAGGGTGTGCTAAGTAGTCTTTGTGTTATGCCTCCTGTCTGGAAGATACAGGGCTTAAAATCTTGTCTCATATAACCAGAGGCGTCTGCTGAGCTTGATACCGTAGCTTGATACCCAGACTGTAAGCACTCAGCTCTGAAGATTATTGGGACAGCACTGCAGAGGAAAATCCTTTTTCTTTCAATCAGATTTCAGGTTCCTGAAAATCTTGCTCTTTTACAGCATTGCCTACATACAACAATTGCATTGCCTTAATTACTGTGGTTTGGTTAAGTTGTGCTGACTCCTGGTGAGAATGGTTGTCTGGCTACGAAAATAGCTTTTCCTATTTGGGGAAAAGAATTAGTATAGGGCATTTTTGTACCAATACACCTGTGTCACCTGTACGGTTATTTTAGTTGTAACAATACTGGCATAGCTGAACTGGTACAGGAACTGTGTACAGCAGACTTCAGTTAGAAACTTTGGCTTCATGAAGGCTTTTTCCTTTCTCACTCCCCAGAAAGCTAAACTAAAAGTTATGCTAGCCTGCTTTCTTGTTACTGCTTTCTGGTTTATCCTAAACAGAAAATAAGCAAATGCAGACATTTGAGACTACGAATTGCATTGCTTTGCAATAGTTTGGGGAGCATTAACTTCCTTACACTCTCTGGGAGATTCTAGTCAACACTGATGAATGCATTACCTCAGGAACAGTCGGTGTGCTTTTTCACACTGAGGTTCAAACTGCCTTTGAGGATCTTCATTATGTTATTCCAAGAATCTCCAAACAGAGGAAAGCCAGTGTAGCCAGAGAGTAAGGTTCAGCTTTAACAGTAAGAGCCTCATAGGCTGTTGGATTTAAACCCAGCATTGTCTTGTGGGTGCATGAATTTAGTTTCTATTTTTATTTTTAGAACGGCTGTTTTCATTAGTATGGGAGGGGAGGGAAAGGGAAGAGGAGAAACGTAACGATAGTGAGATTTAACAGGGACCTGTTCACACAGAGCTTTGTCTTAGGTTGGGAACTGTTCACACGGAGCTTTGTCTAAGTCCCCAGCAAAATGTGATGGCACGGCTAATAATGAAGCAGTAATACTTGAACACCTGTTTAAAGTGGTAAGAGTTTTTGACCTGACCTGTCTCTGAAGTAACCCTTATGGATTATCAGTAAACACGTACACTGGACTGAGCAGTGGGCAAGATAGGTGCAAATGGACATGTATGGAGAAAATGCATTTATAATTCTTTTGTTAAAAAAAAAGAGGATTGGGAGCAAAAGTAGGAGCTGATTGTACAATGAGAACACACAACGGGCTGGGTTCCTTTCAAATATTGCTCTGAAATAAAATCCGTTTTAAAATGACAGAATATTGTTATTTTGAAATGACAAGAGTTGTCCTGTAACAGGGCATCTGTGCAACGAGAAGCAGATTTCTGGAGAATCTCATACTGCCCTTAAGTCCTTCCTCCCTTTTCTCTGTCACTCCCCACCACACCTCCAAAGCTTTTCTGGCTGCATCAGCAGGATGACCACAGTGTCTAGCACCTGCCATGGGATTAGTGTTACTTCAACCCAGAGGACAGCATTTGAAATTAAGGTGCTTACACAAGGAATGGTGGAACAGTGTCGCCTTGCACCTATTCACACATGAGTGTGGAGAGTCCAGACAGAGGCAAGTCGCTCTCCCCTGTTCCTCAGCATTCCTCACCTCACAGACCAGCTTTACAGCATTCTCCTCACTCAGCGTCCATTTTCTAATAGTGAAATTACTGACCTCCACTAAGCCTTAATGGCTAGCGGCTGTCAGCCTTTCCATTGCCTGCCTCTCTAAGTGGAAAGCTATTTCTTATATCCCATAAGGCTTCTGCTCTTTGACTCCCTAATTGATTGAAGATCAAACCCGAGCACCCCCCCATGATATCTGTCACGTGCAGCTGCTTGTAATACAGAGCCATGAGGTCCCAGTGCCTTCCCAGCTGATGTGCAATGCGCACAGCACTCCCTGTGCCTTCCTTCTCCTGCTTGGCCTCTTCCTGAAATGCTGCCAGACAGTCCACCCATGTGCTGCCCTGGGACAAGAGCTGTGTGACATCCCTGCTCCTGGTGGAGCTCAGTTTCATGGCAGGATATGCCGAACAACACTGCTTTTCACCTGCTGCCGAAGCCAGTGCATGTCTGGGGTCTGGGTAAGCTGACGAGGCTCCTCCAGGCAGCAGACAACTGAGGAGCGACCAGACACATGACAGAGCAGGGCTCTGGGCTCCAGCCATGAATCGGGCTCTCAGATTAGATTGACAGCCCTTCTGCTAATTGGCATGACTCAAGAGAAGGACGGAGGCAGGGCCTCCCTTGTGGCTGGTGACACATTTTGCTGCTTTATGATACTTTTCTTTCACAGCTTTCACTGATTATTTTCTGTCAGCCCCTTCTTCCTTCCTCTGCAACCCTTTATTCTCTCTTCTCCTTTCTCTTTCCTTCCCCCTTCCCTCTTTTTCTCTGAACCATGCACCACAATAACAGTCACCATATTCAGTAAATATTTTAACGATCGCTCTGGGAAGCAGAGGCTGGACTTGGTCCAGAGTGCCAGGAAGCATGTCATTGACCTAATGAGAACATATATTTAAAGGAGGGCAGAGAGAGAGAGAGAGAGAAAATGTCTACTTACTTCTCAGGGATGCTGCAAGACAAAATATAATGAACAGCAAGAAACCCCTTCTTGCCTAGGAAGGAGATATGAGACCAGAAGGAAAGATGAAGTGTGACAATGAAAGCAAATGAAATCTTGACTCACAAGCAGTCTTGGCTGCTCTCTGTACCTCCTTGTATCTGACCCTTGCAACATCAGTTCCACGGCGGAGAGTAATGCCGGTGCCCCAAATCCGAGTCTCAGTCTGACTGCAATTTTAAGGTCATTCTTGCAGCCATCAGGTATGAGGTTTCCTGGAGGACCCTAGCCCTGTTCATTGCCTGCACAAGCTTCCTCATGTTGGCTGCCTGAAAATAGCGTGATGTGGATATAGGGAGACTGGAAGCTGATGTGGTGATACATGCGAAGAGTTGGGAGGAGCGAGGAGCTAGCTCTGATCGTCCAGCTGAGCAGGCTGCATAGTGCCACCTGCAAACAGACCTTCCCAAGCTGCTTACCTGCAGCACTGCGACCCGCATTGCACAGGCCTCACTGTGTGCCCGAGTGCGCAGCTTTTCCATGCAAGGTGGTGGTACCCAAGGCCTGACCCACTGAATTCCCAATGACCATGGTGGTGGCAGGCTGTGTTTTTTTTAATTAAGCAGAAGTCCTTCATTCACCTTTTTGCCAACACTGTCCTTTCACTGCAGTCTTCTAAATCAGAGGGTGTGCAGAAACCTTGTCAGTATTTTTCTCTTCTCTGTGGCCCTGCCTGTGCTTGAAAAGTGGAAAGGTACAGTGTCGGTCTTATAATTAAATAGGAGTATAAAGGGGCAGTTGTGGTTAAGAGATGGGGCTGTGATGGGTTCTCCTTGTGGCAGTCATAACCTGTTCCTGTAGCTGGATGCTGTCTAGTGTTCTCCACAACTTAGATGGCCTGTGTATGGGTTATGCAGCACGCACTTGGGACAGCGGGGCTGTAAAGGAATGCAGCTGGGTTAATTATCATTGATAACATACAGCTGTGGGCTGGCTTCAGGGGTGGGGGGGTTGGCTGTTGTAGATCAGGTGCAGCTGTGGCTGGTTCTGGTAATGGGTTGGGCAGCCAGTGAAGAGGGAGCAGCCAAGGAAAAGAGAGAGGAAGAAGTATGAGAAGAGAGAGCATGTCTGGGAAGAGGAGAGACTAGGAGAAGGCAGCAGAGGGGCTGTTATGAAGAGTATGATGGTACGTGATGGTAAAAGACCTTGTGGTAGCTAGCGAGTTTGGAGAGTGCTGTGGCATGGGGCGAGCCAAAGGGAGCAGCAGAAAGCAGGTTGACCACAGCACAGAAGCTCAGCTGCAGAATGAGGTTGCTACTGCCCCTGGAGTGACGAGATGTTAGGGGGATGCCTAACTCGCTCCGTTGGCCTCTTCCAGGTTGTCACTCTGGTGCTGAAAGCTTGCAGGATCTGCTAGGGTAAAAAAGAAATGACAGGGAAGGAAAAAACCAACATAAAAAATAAGAACTGTCCCAGCTGCTCTCTATTATTTTGCCAGCTCTGTCACTTTCTTTCCTGTGCTGGATTCTTACTCCGGTACAGGCTCCAGAGATACCTTCAACAGCCTCAAGTCCTTCCTGTTAAAGTGTTTTTGGGTCTCATACATGTATAAGCAATTTCAGTCTTTGCACAGACCAATCCCTGACATTCTTGTCCCTGCTTGCTGAACTGCCTGATGCAGTAGTTTGCTGCTGCCCCAGCTTGTGTACGTACCCCTCAGCCCGTCCTCCCTGCCCACAGAACTGTGCAGGGAGCCCATCTTCCATTGCTGTGGGGCCCATCTGGCCATTTTTATTAAACACTTGCGAACTGATCACACTGTGTCTGAGACCTTGGGTAGGTGAGGAGGTGGGGGAGGCAGAGTAGCACCCTTGATTGCCTGGCTATGGTTTTTATTTCCCCCCCCTTCTGTTTCTGTTATTAATTTGTTAGGGACCAGCTCCTGCTCACCGCTTTTTATACAACCCAAGGACGGGCTTGTGTAGCTGATAGTTTGCAAATTTTTAGTAATTTGATTTCAACTGGATGTATAACCCTTTAAAGCAAGACGTACATTAGCCTCGGAAATCTAATTGGTGATAACGGCATAGAGATGTGGAATGAGTGCTTGGTTCTGCTCCCTAGCCCTCTCACCTCCCACCCAAAAAAAGATTATTAGAATTTAATTTCATTCTCACCTATTCATTTGTCTAAATCTGAGTGTTTAATTATCCATCTCAGCAGATAGATATGTCTGCCTCTATGTGGATCTGAGCTATTCCTTTGGTAGGAGGTTTTTCCCTCCCCCCTACTTACAACTCTGATGCAGGAGTGTTCTTGCACTTTGAAGTTTAGCTGTGCTAAGTCTCACGAGACATGCCTTTGCCTAACGCTCAGGAGCACTATCTGTAGTCTGCCCATGTCAGTAGCTACAACAGACCACAAGAAGTTAAAATGTATGGAAGGCTGAGAGTTTAACTTGGAGACTAAACCCCAAGAGAGAGCTGGGAGCCCGGGCAAGCTTCTGCTCTGCTGCCAGCTCCCTTGGCTGCCTGAGCAAATCATCTCACCCTCTGTCCTTGTGTCCCCTCGGGCAGTGCCAAGGCTGGGAGGAGCCCGCCTGCTTCTTTGGCATTTGGGTGGGATATGGACCCTCCTGTTACGGTGCAGGTTATGCGGTCTCAGGATCTGAGCCAGAGAGCTGGAAGTGATGGCACTGTGGATGGGAGCTTCTGAATGAGGTGCGTCAGCTGCACAAGTAAAAGGAACGTTGCAGCCCTGCTTTGAAAGTCCAGTATGAATAACGCTTTTTACCGGCCTGGGTAGCGTTGTAGCAGATGTTATAACAACACGTCGTGAGCTCCAGAGCAGAGCATCTGTGGAAGCGAGAGGCAGGTAGGTAGCTGAGCGGTAGGGTGAGGCAGGATAGCTGGTGGCGTGGCAGAGCAGATGCTGTGCTGCGGTGTGTCCGTGTGTGCCAGCTGCACAGGCTCTGTGAGCCCGGCCGAGCACATGCAGCGCTGTGACGGGAGCACGTACGTGCTGCAGAGTGGGCTGTGGCCCCCTCTTAGGCTCTGAACACTGCCTGGGGGAAACGCATGTTGCTTTCAGAGGCCCATGGGGCAGCTTACCTTAAACACAGGTTTTCAGAATTGATTGGGTTTTTTTATTGGGAATGGGATCATGGAGTTTTAATCAGCCAAACATGGCGCTGAATCTACATACAGCTCAGGGCCAAACCCTTTCCGTTTTTTTGAGGGCACTGAAGAATGTTTTATGGACAGAGAAGCAGGGGAGGCTCGGGGTTCCATTCCAGAGCTGCAGTTTGAGTTCCAGTTGGTCCCACAGTGTTCGTTGCTGTGCATCACCTGGAGCTCTCCCCACTTCCAGTCTGCAGCTGCCGGGATCTGATCTGCACAGCACAAGGTGCTGAGCTGGAGTTAAAGGGGGCTTGTAAAGGTGTTGTGTATGGAGAAAATCTTGTACTCTAGGAAGCAGCGTGAAATTAGGCTTAACCACCCTGTACTCCCTTGTGAGCAGGCCAGACCCTTCTGGGCAGTAAGGGCTTTGGCTGCCTTAAATTTGCTTTGAACTTTGCATTCAGGTCAGCTTACCTGGAAAGCCCAAACATGTCCCAGAGTTTGACCAAACTACAGTTCATGGAAATTTTACTCAATGCCCTAGTTTGACCTGTCCTTAGCAGAAAGTTTTCAAATGTCTGAATTTTAACTTAGAAGAACAACTTATTGCTGTAAGCTCAGTAGCTGGGAAGTGCCTATTCCATCTCTGTTTGCAAATAAAATGTGGGGAAGATGGGAAGCTGGGACAGGTTTTCTAAACTGTTACATACGAGGAAGAAGAAGAATAGGAAAAATGAGGTACATGTGGAACTACTAAGTACAGTTCTGAGCATAGTTTTATCGGAGGAAGTTAATATCTACTAAAATCTAACGATGCCCTAAAAGAACTACTGAGAGTGCAGCCAGGCTGCTTTTCTGAGCCAGACTTGCAGGAAGAGCACAAAAGGCATGCTATCACATTAGTAAAACTTGCAGCAGCAGCATGTCCTGGATGTGAAATTATTTCCGTGCTAAGATTTGTTTTCAGTTGATTTCTGAACTAGGCTGAAGCAGGGGCAGCCGTTCAGGAAAGCACTTAAACAGACACTCAAACCTGAGTTAAGCCCCATTGACTTCACTGGTCATGCTTAAGTGTTTTCTGGCCCAATTCAAAGCACATTGAGATTGGAAGAAGGGCTCACTCTTAATTCATCAGGTTTTAGATTAGGCTTTTTCTGCAGTCAGGTGGTCTTCAGCTACACACTATTGCTTTTTCTAGTTAAGGACAGAGGCAGGAGTGCTGTAGGGATACACAAAATGCACAAAAATGCATTTGGCCTCTGATACTTGTGATATTTGCAGCCACTTATGTTTAATGCTTTTGGGAATGTACATCTGCAGGAGCTGATATATACGCACAGCTAAGGAATGAGCATGTTCACTGGCAGATGCTGAGAGATGTAGGAGTGCATTTGTGCAAGGATGCGGGCTTGCTTGCCAGTTTGGTCTCATATGGCTGGGATTCTCATCAATCACGCTGATGTGGAGAAGCAGTGGTGGTCACAGACCTCCTTTGGGTAGTGGGGGAGATCAGTGTTCCCCAGTATCAAGTGGAGACACCAGACCACATAAGGTCAAGCATTGCCTTAGCCATCTGGATTGGTGTAGATGCTGTCTCATAGCAAGGGAGGGGGGGGGGAAACCCAACAAAACCCCAATGCCCTTGGTTGCTCTGTGTTAATTTAGGATATTGTTCATCTAGAATCTTGCTATTCCTGCTTATCAGTGTGCAGAGTGACAGAATATGTGAAGTTAATTTCTGAGGTGGGAAATGGCTAATAAGTATTTACAGCTGTGGCAGGTGCGGAGAAGGGAATACAGTTCAGACATATTTGGGTTTTCTTCATAAAATGTCACTGCTTAGCTCTTTCTGCTTCCTCTGAACATGCCCTGTTAGCTGGGGCAACATCCTGCAGTCCTTACACTTATTAGGGAGACTGTGTGCAGCAAGGAGAGGTTCTCTCGCTGCTGTCCAGCTCACCTGCAGGTCTCGGACGCTCAGGACAGCCACGTGCGTGCCGTGTGGCCCGGCCCAGCACCCCACACTCACACTCAGCTCAGAAGGTGGCAGTAGTTGTGGTTGAGAGCTAGGGAGAGGGAGTTTGAGGACTCCGGGGGGGGTTGTCATGGTGGAGCAGATCTTTCAAGTGGCAAGAGGTGCAGTGCTCAACATGTGCCATTGATCTCTCTGTTTGTTTGTTAACCTCCCCCTCTAGATACCTTCTCCAAA
>JAVJGJ010000037.1:102859517-102889981 GCA_035590215.1 Microhierax caerulescens
GGAGAGAGTGGGTGCATGTGTCATGTGAGTAGAGGCTGGGAGGGAGCTGTGGATGTGGGAGGGAGGGCAATGTCTCTAATATGTATAATTTTTTGTAAGTGTCTCTGGTTCTTTTGGCTGTCATCTTCCATCTAGAGAGATGGGAGGAAGAAAAATAGCCACATTTAGCTTGGGCCAAGCACCTTGTGCGAGAAGGATGGGTGATTTAACATAGACTGCAAACAAACAGAAGGGAGACATTCCAGCATTTCCATTTAGTATCATGGATACGTTTTAGCTTGTTCTTCCTCTTCAGTGTTTGTATATCATTTATTCAGAAATATTTAGCAAGTGGATAGCGGTTTGCAAGCAGAAGCATTTGCCAGCTGAACTGCAATATCTGCTACAGTGAATGTCTTTTTGTGTTTTTCCTCTCCATAGAAGGAAAAAAAAGAAAGGAAAAAAGACTAAACTAGCCTACTTAGCAGCAGTCTGATGCAAGGATAACAGGCAAAATAATGCTGAACTGCTCTAATGCATTCTGTTTTCCCAGAAGGAAGAGAGCATTATTTCAGGACCTGTTAGTGAAGAGCTGAAAATTAGTTTTGTAAACAAATCTGTACCCTCAGCTCTGAGTAATGCCAATGTCCGGGACCATGGTGGGTTTCTCTCTAAAAAGAAAACTATTATTCAAATAAATAAAGTATTCTTGAATTCCAACAGAGATGGAATGGAAAAACTTACTTTTTTTTTTTAAGAAAACAAGCGTGGCAACTGATAGAAAACTATCAGTTATTTCAGTTCAACTTTCCTATTAATTCTGGAATAGATCTGCCAATTCCTACACTTTCAGTTTTTCCATCTGAGATGTAAGTTCTGGCCCACGCAAGTTATATCTGGCAAAACTGAAATCAGGAGCTCTGGCAGCTGCAGAGTCCTTTATGGGAAATGAGAGTGCTGTTTGGGAAGTGCTTTGCACTTAGTCTCTGCTCCCCAAAACTAGAAGAGGTTACCTAGGAACCCGAAGGGTAGGAGGGGGAGAACCCTTCTTGAAATACAGCTGTGTTGGGGCAAACAAAAGAATCTTGTGTGCATCCACACATATGCTCATACACACAAAAATCAATTATGTGGTAGCAAATAGGATTTCCTTAACTTGGTGCTTTTCTGCTCTGTTGCAGCCGTGATAACGACCTTTCCACTATCATCTCCAACCTGCATCAGAGCCGTCAGCTCGTTATGCCAGAGACCCAGAGCCGCTGTGAATTCAAGAGAAACAGCATTGACGTTGGCTTAGGAGCAGCAGGTAAGCAGCTGGAGCAGGTCCTGCTGGTCTGGGTTTGTTGACTTCCCTCCTCTCTCTTCTGCTCCTTCATTTGTTCATTTTTTCAGCAGCTGTTTTTTCTGTGGCTGTTTGTGTTACTCTTTGGAGTGAGCTGTATGAAAGCTTCTAATATTCTGGCTAAAGATTAACGTGGAAAAGATTTCATGGTAATGTTAAAGTCCTTTTGAGATCTCAGCCCTATGTTATTCTCAAATCTAGCGGTCTGTGTTAAACTACTGGCAAAGGAGCTTGCGCCAGCAAAGAAGTGAAATGTCCCCAGGGTTAGTGTCAAGTGAAGCAGAAAGGCCTTGCAGAGAGCATGGTTTGATTTGTAATTTCATTAATCAGAGGTTCCCCATGCTGCCTCTGTGCCTGCCAACTCCTTTGTGAGCATGATTGTAGTGCTTCCTTGCTTTTTGGGGAAGTTCACCTGGTTTCAACTTCATACGGTGAAATGAGAAATACTCCTCTTGGCTCCTGCATTGTGCCTCTCTGCAGGTCAGTAAGGGAGCTATGGACAAGGATACTTTGGTGAGATACTCATCAGTCAAGAACTGAGGCACTGGTAATAAACTAGAGATCTGCTTGCTGTTTGCAGAATCTACAATTTGCTTTTGATTATAAATAAAAATTGAGGACAACCTGGGAGTTACACTAGTTTTTATATGGAGTGATCCCAGTCCTTCCAAGTCAGAATTTGATCTCTTGGTGTATGTTAACGCAGGCCTTTCCTGAAAAATCTGTGTTTTGGGTTTTGTTCATATTTTCTTGTAAGTCATTCTATTGACTGTGTAACTTAAGCCCGCATCTTAAGGGAATACCACATCTAATACACTTTGGGAATGTCTTTGCAGGATATTCAGTAACACGGCAGGTACCTGGGTTGTCTTTGGTTTGAGAAGGGTTCCTTCTTCCTGCAGTGAAATTTGTACTGGTGTGACTACTTCTGCAGTAGTGTTCAGGCCCACATATGTATTGTGCTGAACTGGGGGATTTGTGACACATCTGTAAAGCAACAATGGGCAGCTACCACTCTTTGCTTTCACAGCTAAATCTTCATATCCTCTTCATTAATCTGTCTTTTCAGCCCCATTTTCCTACACAGCTCTAAGAGCCAAACTGGGCAGAGAGATAAGTTTTTCTGTATGATCTTGCTTGAGTCCATATGTCTCAGCTGACCCTGTATGTTAAAATGGTTTTTAATATTGTTTGCGTTACAGAAGAACTGCTAGTCTTGACCAGCATTGCTGAAATTCTTTGAGACCTGTTCCAGAAATGCAAGGGGTACTTTTAATTCCCGTCATTGTTAAGCAGTAGAAAAGATTAGATGTAGAAGTGGTCATTCTTATTTGCTAGAATTTACGTTTGAGGTTCTCTGCTTAGCTTCTTAAAAACATAGGCGCTGCACATGTGCACACACACATGCACATGCACCACAGTGCTTGGCTGTGACCTCAGCAAGTCTGAGCAATGAAATAGAAGAGGGCTCATTCACCCCAGAGGCCACCAAGCAAGTGACAAGAGTGTTTCAGGACGTGATAGATCTGGTGTGTCTTAACAAGAGTTGACCAGCAAAAGAGTAGCTGGGGGGATGGTGGGGAAATTAGGTATCTAAAGGGAGAGGAGGCTTTGTCACCTCTCCACAGGGACAGTTTAATTCTAATTTTCCCCTGCTGTCTGTAGCTGGGTTGCTCTATGTGCTTATTTGGTTAAGGGAAGACTCGTTTGCCAAAGCCTATGCAGAACCTGCCAGCTCTGACTTTAGAGCATGTGCTGAACTGGTACCTATGCCACCACCTCCCCGACACACAAGTTAAGGGAACAGATACAAGATGTGCAGGTATTTGTAGCTGATGCCGATTATTTGGTTTACGTCTTGGTTCTGTTTGTTTTCACTGGAAGGGGAGGGTGGTATAACTGATTGCTACATATATAATTTTAAGGGAGTGTTGGGTTAGTCTAAAAGGTTGGCTGTTGTTAAAACCATTTAGTTACAACAATAAGGGAAGAAGTGTTCCCCCAGTTGTCTACTGTTTGCATTGTACGCCTTCAAGAACAGTACTGTGTCATTGGGTTCTGAGACTCTTTCCCTCAAAAAGGCATTTAGAGATGGAAAGTGCTAGATAAATGATATTAACGCTGGCATGTTTAAAAACTCCCGCGTCACTCATGACTGGAAGCTGCAGTGCTCTCAAAGTAAGTTGGAATCTGCTGCTAAAATGTTTTCCGTTGCTGGTTTAGCACTTACGGTTTGAAGTTAGGCATACAGCCCCAGCCGGTAGAGGCTGGACGATCCAGAGTCTGCTCTGCAGCTCAAACTGCAAATTCTGCATGTGCATGGTGAGGGGTGAGTGCATCATGCTCTGCTAAAACAGGATTCAGAGGGGTTATGTGGCTTCTTGGCTATGCCTGAGTCTAAATAGAGGATTGAGAGTAAGGATAGCACTAATGGAAGAGTTTTGCTTATTGCAGGGCTCATGGGGTTAAGAAGAGGGTTGCAGTTGGCAGGGTTGGGTAGTGTATGATTAATTCTGTGAGGGGGTTCCTTGATTTACAGTTAAAACCAGGATTAGAGGCGGTGCTATGGTTTTGAACAGCACAGACTGGAAAATTAGGAGTATTACTGTATCTTTTATGGTCTTTGAAATGCAGGAAGGGGCTGAAACTAATGGAAAATGATGGCGTATAGTTAGTTCTGGGGCTTTCATGAATTCTGTGAGATAGGTGAGACTAGAGTCAGGGTTCACGCTAGAGCCGGGCTGATGTTCAGGTCACAAGGGGCTGAAGAGACTGATGTATTACTGGAAGGTATAAGGCCTTTGGTTGGAAAAGCAGCACTGATATTTATATCCTTGGAAGTCTTCTGGATATTTTAAAAGTGAAAACAGGTTACTTTATATCAGTGGTGGTGGTTATGCTTGGGAACAGAAGCTGAAGAGCTTTGTTTGGGACGGCAGGAGCCGAAAGACTTAGAAAATAACTGGGTCCTGAAAGACTCAGAGTTTGACCCTGACTAGAAGAGGATTTAATAACCCACCTCAGTGGGTGTAATAATCCATAGTGGTGGGCGCTAGCAGTTTGGAACAATAAGTCTAGAGGACATGTGGTCTTAGGGCTTGGGGTAGCTGGGACAAAAAAAGTCACCATGCTTTGGATCTTGGGAGGCCCAAAGAACTAGAAGGAATCTGGAGCCACCAAAAGCAAATGGCTAGGCTTTCTGTTGCATACGTAGGTGTGATTAAGACCAGTGTAGTGATTGCAACATCTTCATAAGTTTAGCATTTACAGAAGTCTGGGTTAGCAAATCTGAGAACTGCAGTGCTTTGAAAATACCATAAAAATTGGACAGACTGTTATTGCTAGTCTGCAGTGCTAAAGGAGAATGGGAGGTACGCTGCCAGTAAGTAAAGTTTCATCAGGTATCTTGGAGAAACTGCATAATGCCCTCCACCAGTTTCCAAGTACATTGTAGAGGTGCACGAGTCGGCCGAGGCACACAACAGCAAGTTTGCCCAAGATCAAAAAGCAAGTGGTGACTAAAGAGCAGAGCTCAGTTTCCTGCTTTGTCCTCCCTAGCTTCTCTGCCAGACCTAGGCAGTGGTGTTCCACAGTGACAATATGGACTAGGTATGGATTATGGGCTACCTCTCGAGATTCAGCATATGAGAGATTTGGGGGTGGGGGTGGCGTTTCCCGCTGCTAGTGTGTGTACTGAAGCAAGATGTCTAGATAAGAATAGCTGACAGCTTACCTTGTGTTTGAAGTATCCCCTGATACTGGACCTTTGAAGGAAATAAAGAATGCCAACAACAAAAACCTGCAAAAAAAGCAAAAATCTGGTGCTTCTCAGTCAGTCACCTGGAGATCTGGCATTGGCAGGGGTAACTGAGGCTTCTGCAATGATAGCAGAAGTAGGTGGCTGAGAGGCGTGTTCTGATAAAATCTAATTGCCCTATCGATTGGCTTCAGAGCCACTGTCAGCTGTGGTAATGATTGAGATATTCTTATATGTTTGATGCATGTTAGCTGTATCTCGCTGCTCTGGGCTCATGGGGGACCTTAAGGTGTTACAGAGATCTCTTAATCATGGAGCAAACTTGCATGTGTTGGGCCTGCTCCATGGCTCTACGGATTTATTACAATTACCACTGAGGCACTGGGATTTCCTTCGTTCCCAGGGGTCCTGGGTTTCAGGAGGAGCTGCGCTGTTTGTAACTCTGAAGGATTCTTAACTGGCTGAGATCTGCCTCACCAGTTCAGGATTTTACCCATCTGCACCCTCTCACACTGTTCTTCCTTCCTTCTCATCTAGGTTGACTGTTGACAGTATCATGTCCTCAGACATTTAAGAATAGTAAATGTCCGCTTTCTCTGCCTCTCTTTCTGACAGGGAGTGGAGGTGCTTGTGCTTGCAAAATAGAGCACGCTGGTTTCTGTAGTCCCTGGATAAATGCCTGCGCACCAAACAGTTGTGCAAATTTCAAGTGTGCCAAGTTGTTGTTTCCCACGTGGATTGAAAATGCAGTAAATTCTTGTGGAGGATCAGAGAACATAGTGTAAAGGAAGGGCACTTGCCTCTCTGCCATCTCTGTTGCTCTTCATCAATCAAAATGGTATCTAGCCCCTCTTTTGAAGTCTAGATTATGTCTACACTAGGCTTGTATCCAGCTGCTAAATTTAATCCTCTTCTACTTCTCTAGCCAGTATTGGACCTTTTCTTCATTTTTAAGAAATTTGTTGTTTGTTTGGTTTTTTTTTAAACCTGGGGCTAGCCAGTCCAGCTGCTGAGAGGTAAGGCTGGCTTTTGGTCAGAGAGATACTTGGCAGAGAGGAGAGGTGAGCTACTTCACCTAAGTGCTGACAGTCTGCAGGTCTGCAGTTGGGAGGAATGTATATAGAGCCTACCTGGAAAAATAAGCTTTGGGGATGCCCAGAGCTCCCAGGCTGGTTTACCTAGGGAATATGAATGGTCTGTCCTCTGTGGACCCTGTAGACCTGATTTTCTGCTGCATCCTTCTTTTCTGGTGATGTTCTGCAGTGGAAAGTGCTGGAGAAAGCTTTCCTTGGTGCTAATTAAATAGCAGTGATGGTGGGGATATAATATGCCAAATGGAGGAAGAAAGGAAAAGTATGTATAATAGGTCTGTATTTCCTTAGGAGCATACAGACGCAGCCTGCATGGGTGAGATTCAGTAAGAGGCTTAACAACATCTGCAAAGGTAGAGCAAGTATGCTCAAATGCCTCAGGGGGAGCATGCATGTGGGAGGGGAGGGCAGGCAATGAGCCTAATGAGAATATAAAAGTTGTTTCCAAATGGATCAGATAAAGGCAAGGCAGCAGAGAGGAATACCGCACTGGCACTACAGAGGGGCTTACCTTGAGAGTGGATGATGACACAAGGTGCTTTTAATCTTAATTAAGAGAGAGAGACACACACAAGGATGAGCAGAGCCAGGGCTGCTTGACAAAGGCACAGTAGCAAAGCTGACAGTTTGCACATCAAACACGGATTTAGAACCCCTTTAAGCAGCTAGTGGTATGTCTGTAAACAAGTTCAATCCCCTCTATCCAGTTTGGCTAATGCAGTCTGCCAGGGCCTGTGTAGCATGGGGGAGGACGGAGGGGGCCTTGCAGGGCTCTGTAGCTTGCAGAGGAGGCACGGCTGCTGTCTGTGTGTGTGTGTGTGCTTTGCATGCTGCTTTAGGATTTGAACAAGTGTTCTGCGATAGAGTCCTGGTCCCAAGGCTCTAAATAATTTCTCTCCTGGAAAAATCCTGTTAATTTCTCCTCTTTCTCTTCTCAAATACCCTCTGTTCTGCAGTGCCAGATTTCATGACTTTCCAGTTGCAGTAGGACTATTTGCATGGATAGAAGTGGAGGAATCAGGCTCACTGATGCTAGAGGAAGGTGGGTAGATCTTCCCTCTCTTCCTTCTGCCTCTCGTGATTAGAGTGGGTTGGTTTGATGTCTGAATATTGTCTGAGACAGGATGCTTAATGGAGACGTGGCAGAATATCAGGTCTTGCTCCAATTAGCAAGCAATTTGCTATGGTTCTGCATATAATACTTGGGTCTGTGCATGGCTTGAAGACCCCTTTCCCAGTGACTAGAGACTCCTGTGGTGTGGGAAGAAACAAAAGGCCAACTTTCCAGTGGTGCAGAGTTCCTGGAGAGCTTGGGCTTTTTCTAGGGGTTGTTGGTCAATGTGATGGAGATGAAAGACCCTGAGAGCCTTGGCCTTAGAGTAGTGGTGTGCCCAGTGTAGCTGCATGCTAAACTGCAACGATTCCTATGGAAATCCCACGTGATAGCGATAACGTGATATCTGTGTCCCTTGAGAGGTCCCACTTTAGGAGCCCTGCTCCATTGGAGGGCGTGTATACTTGGTGCTGTTGCAGTCCTGGAAAAGCAGTGCTTGTCTGCGTGGCTCAAAAAGAACACGAGAGACCTCCTCTCTCTACGATGTCATTTGTTCTTCTGTATTAACACTCCTGTCTCATCTTTCCACTTTATGCTCTGTTGACTAAGCAAGGGAGAAGGAAAAATTTCAGGAGTGAACTGTAAACAGATTCACATTTAACAATTGGTCTTGGAATTTTTATTGACAAGGCAGTGCTTATGGCTCGTACATGTGGATCCACAGCTAAACTAGTCGTCTCACTTTCTTTGCGCCTATCCCTGAACTTTGTGAGCCTGCCATGGAGGGCTTCCCCATGACTTCATTTGACTTTGCACCAAGACCTAGATCTTTCATCTGCTAAGGAGGAGTTAATATTGAGGGTTAAAAAGGACTGGGATCAGGATGTTGCAGCTAATGGTTAGAGACAGAATCACAGCGAATGGCTGTTTTCTTAGCATGTGATAATGAGCTAGGATGCAGACATGTTTTCATTCAACAAAGCCAAACAACAACAAAAAAAGCAGAAGCCTTTATTGAACTGCTGCCTCAAATTGAGCAGAAAATCAGCACCAAATGGGCACCTAGGAGTTGTAAGCCTCGCCACCTTTGTTTACATATTTTACCATGAAGGACAGTTGGCTTCTTGGCTTGGATCTGGAGGACTGTCCTTTCTTTGTGCTCTATTTAAGTTCATTTTTATTTCTTCTGAAGCCTTATGGGAGTGGGAGGTAACCAGCATCCTTCTGTAGTACAGAGGTCTTGGGAAGGTGAGGCAAAAATGGGAAAGCCCGACATGGAAGCATTTCCTTTGCTGTGCCCTGCAGCTGAACTTGCAGTGTAGGTTAGGGCATAGGATTTTGCCGGTGCGAGTGTTCCGGCTTTATTCTTGGCTTTATTGCTGCAGGAGGAGAAGGAGCCAAGGCAGTTTAGTGCCTTGTTCTTGGACTTCAATAAACCTTGCACTTGGCAGAGATTTGAAGCCTGCTTCTGGCAGCACGGTTCTTGTAGGATGGCTCTGCAGACACCTTTGTGAAGGTGGGTGATGTGTTTCAAGGTGTATGTCCCTCACTTCTAGGAGGGAGTGCGGCAGCTGGACAGGGCTCACCATGGCAGTGTGGGTAGCCTGGCCTCCGCCGTGCCCGCTGTGAACAGGGCAGGCTGGCCGTAGACGGGACAAGGAGTCTGTCGCTCTCTGCAACTTGGATCAGCCACCAAATTCACGGCCAGTACATGTTGAAACAGAAATAAACATTACTCTTTCTTCCTTTCCTTGCAGCTCTAGGAAGAGCAAGATTATCCTGCTTCCAAAAATAACCTCTTCCCCGCCCCCTGCTTCCAACTCCTTTCCCAGGTGCCTTACAGGCAGCTAGTAAAGAGCTGAAAACAGATCACTGATGTGGTGACATCTTGCTGTTGTTACATGTAGAGATCCAGTACAGATTGTAGTGTAGCACCTGACTTGTCCACTCTCGCTTGCTGCTGGGTGGAAGCACAGGGGGCAAAGGCAGTGAGCTGCTGCTCCTGACCCTGCCATAGGTCAAGCTGATACTCCAGAGCCAGGGTTTTGACACTGTTCCTGCTCCAGTGCATATGTGTAACTCTGTGTCATCAGGTCTGAATGCTGCAGCTTTAGTCCTGCAAAGCCTAGCCTTCTGCTCTTGCTGCACAGCAGGGGTAACGCTGTCCCCCCCCAAGCTCCTTGTAACTGCGTGTCTGGAAAGCTTGTGTTGTGATTAGATGCTCAGGTGGCAGGGACTGAGCTGCTGCTCTGCTCCACGTTTCTTTCAAGCGATCAGCAGGACACTCCATTGCTCACAGCTTCGTGAGGACTCTGGTGAGAGTGAGGGAGAAGTCCTGCTGAAGGGAAAGGGGTGCAGTGCTGTGTGTGTGTGAGAGATGTGTTGGAGCAGACACGTGAAAATGTTGACCCAGTCTTTTGGATTAAGACTTGAGAGAATCTTAGAACCATGGAATGGTTTGGGTTGGAAGGGAACTTAAAGACTATCTAGTTCCAAGCCCCCTGCCATGGGCAGGGGCACCTTCCACCAGCCCAGGTTGCCCCCAGCCCCGTCCAGCCTGGCCTTGAGCCCTGCCAGGGATGGGGCACCCCCAGCTGCTCTGGGCAGCCTCTGCCAGTGCCTCACTACTTTGAAGAATTTCTTCCTTATATCTAATCTAAATCTACCTGTTTTCAGTTTAAAACCATTGCCCCTTGTCCTGTTGCTATGTGCCCTTGTAAAAAGTCCTTCTCCAGCTTTCTTATCTGCCCCTTTAGGTACTGGAAGCTGCTATAAGGTCTCCCCAGAGCCTTCTCTTCTGCATGCTGAACGACTGCCAGTTCTCTCAGCTTGTCTTCACAGAGGTGCTCCAGCCTTCTGAGCATCTTTGTGGCCTCCTGTGGACTCGCTGTAACAGGTCCACATCCTTCTCAGGTTGGGGGCCCCAGAGCTGGATGCAGTGCTGCAGGTGGGGTGTCAAGAGAGCGGAGTAGAGGGGCAGAATCACCTCCCTTGACCCGCTGGTCATGCTTCGCTTGATGCAGCCCAGGATTCGGTTGGCTTTCTGGGCTGCAAGCGCAGATTGCTGGGTCACGTTGAGTTTCTCATCAACCAACACCCCCAAGTCTTTCTCCTCAGGGCTGCTCTCAATCCGTTCTCTGCCCAGCCTGTTTTTGTGCTTGGGATTGCCCTGACCCCCTTGCACTTGGCCTTGTAGAATTTCACGAGGTTCCCACGGGCCCATCCCTGAAGCTTTTCAAAGTCCCTCTGGATGGCACCCCTTCCCTGCAGCGTGCTGATCACACCACAGCTTGGTGTCATCAGTGAACTTGCTGACGGTGTGCGCAGTCTCAGCAGGAAAACAGACCTGAGCACAATAAGCACAGTTCTTTTAGAGCCCCAGGGTGGGCAAACCTGCCAGGGTAGCGTGTGACCATGGCTGCCTTTTCTTGAAGCCCTGCCAGCTCAGTCCCTGCCTTACAGCACCGCTCCAACACGTGTACCCTTTGGCAAAACTGGCCTGCTCTGGGCTGATCTAGGGTAAATGGGAAGGAAGACAAAAAACATTACTGTAATTTGTGAAAAGTCATGTATTGGTTTGGGTTTTTTCCTCCTGCTGCCTCTGCATATGCAGGTAAGCCCAGGTTTCCCCACAGAGGAACTACTTTCCCTCTGCTAAGCATGTCTGATTTTCTGTGATTATTAGCCTCTTCAGTGCAAATCAAGGAGATGGGTGGAGATTGTCAAGGGTTGATTTGCGTGTATATCACTGTGAGGAACAGACTCATAAATTAAACTGAAATCTGCCCTGATGATGTCCTGTCCCCAGATGCAGGCTTGTGGTTTCAGACCTGGTCGGGGGACTCAGCAGTGCCACACGTTTTATGTCAGACTTGGGGGAAGCCCTCCTAGGATGGAGGGCTGGGGATTGGAAGAATTATTAATGATTTGCTGTGAGCAGGAAGAGGGTCAACTGCCTATTTCATTAATTTTTCATCTCTGCACAATCTTTTTGTTCCCAATTCCTTTTATTTCCTTTGATCTTCTCCCCTTTCCCTTCCTGCTTATGTTTCTTTGGTTCTCAAACCCTTTATTGCCACTTCCTTTTCCATTCTTAATCCCCATCTCACACATGCACCCTTCTTCCTTTCCGTTTCTCTTCCTTTCATTAGTTCCCTTCTCCTCCTCCCTGTTCTTGCTTCCCCACCCTCCCTCCATCTCCAAGCTCCTCGGGAAGAAGACAATTTGAAGGCTTTCCGCTCTGCTCTCAGCTGAGAGGCTCCTTCCCTCAAGCCAATCAATGCCAGCCTTTCAGCCCCAGTGGGGCTTGGCAAACATTAGATCAATAAGTTATTAGCACCATTCTGTCAGCTGTAATGTGGAGATTGATCGGGGCCGGGGCTCCTGCATGCTGCCTGGCACTTCCCCAGCCTGATAAAGATGACAGATTAAGGGAATAAGAAAAAGGAATTAAGGAGTCTGGCTGTCAAAGCTGTCATGGACTGGAGGAGCACTGTTTTTTTCAGGGGCTGAATGAGTGCAATTGGACATTTAAATGGTGCTAAGGGTACAGCACCACCAGCAGCTCTGTTGGAAATCACTATCTTCAGCATTCACTTTTCTAGAGAAATGCTGGAAGGCTTGGAGAAAGCGCAGCTGGAGGAGGTGGAGTAGCTGACCTGGGTGTTGGAGAGAACACCAGGTTGCTGGCACAGACCACGTGCAGAAGCACCTGGGAGCGCACAGGGAAACGCGAGTGCTGTCCCTGCTGCATTGCCTTGCCTGCCCTTTGACATGGTTAGATGTCGTCTGACATTCCCCAGGACTGAGTGAGGTATCAGTGTCAGACAAGTGATGCCAGTTTCCATAGCTTTTTATTACAGATACATAAATTGAGGCCAAACGAACTTTGCCTGAGAGGTTTGTGGTCCCTCAAGAAAAACCTGAACCTTATTGGAACCATGCTTAAGTCATCTGATTTAACAAGGTTCCACCTTCTTCTGTCTTGCCTGTTAGAACACGCTCCTTCCTAGAGCTAAAAAGTGAGTCTCAAAAAAGCCTGGACTTCCAGCCCACCCTCCCAGACTCATTTTTTAGATTTTTTCTGGAAGGGAGTGAGGATTCACAAGTTTGAAATTGCTAAAAAGCCTCTCTGCAGCATATAAAATTAATCCAGATCTCTCTTAAGTGCAGTATATCCTCTCTCCAGAAGTGTTTTTCATACTATGAATATTTACCACATTTTTATGGCTTGGTGCATGCTGTAAAAATGGATTTTGTAAGAATCTGGGAGACAAGGGGATGCTGGTGCACCTTCCCTAATAGACGGCCTCTTTACAGACAGACAGGAGGGTGGCTCCAGCATGACCTGTACCTCCTTCTGTTTCACTCCTTGGGAACTGAAATATTGCATGGTTCTTTTAGGTGCTTGGCTCCAGCTAGGCAAATTGAGCACAAGGAGGTGGGAAGTAGCAGGATACTGTTTGCATGGTAGGAGGAAAGGCAGATGGCCTAGTGGTTAGAGCTGAGAAAGAGAATGCAGGCTGCTTCTCATGCCTAGGAAACGATGGTTGATATGTTATACATTGGAAATCCTTCTTCTCAACTGCTGTCTTGTTGTGCGCTCCCATAGCTTTCACATATGCTGTAGTTTGCTCACATTTAGGAAGGGGTTGGTGGTGCTAGGTGTACCTTTGGGATGCTACTTTCTATGTAACACACTTGGATCAGTGGGTGGTGGTCACTGACTCTTCCCTGTTGGGGTCCTTCTCTGCTATTGAGATTGAATGCATGCCAAAGTTCTCTCAAAGTGAAGAGGAAAGAGAAAAACCTTTGATTACTCACTGTTGCATCCTCCTTGCTTTGTAGTAAGAGACCATTAGTGTGTCCCATTCCTCCCTCCCCTTTGTGTCCCATTTTACTTCCTGTTTCAAAGAGCCTCTTGTCACAGGGAAATTGAAGCGTGATGTTTGAGGAACATTTGCAGATACCTTGGTCTGGGCTAGGGACAGTCCTGAGCCAGGAGTGCCCGGTTTGCTCTGCTGTTGCACTATTAAGCCTGGTACAGCAGCTAAGCAAAAGGATGCTTCCTGCCCTGGAGAGCTTGCAGTCTAAATCTAAATGACAAGCAACAAATAGATATAGATGTGGAGGCATAAAGGAATGATGAGATAACCCAGTGCAATAGCTAAGGTTTGAAGCCTGCTGCCTGCCATGTCTTTAAAGCCGTTAAGCTGACCTGCTGGGAGGAGGATGCAACCTTTATTTTGCAGCTGGTTCAGCATCCCTTTTGCAGACATCCAGTGGTATTTTCCCCCTTCCTTGCTAGACCTAACCCTCCCCCATGAGCTGGCATGTACTTGTATTGTTCTAGAATCCCAAATCCCAAAAGCCCATGGCTCCCCTTCCCCCAGCTTCCCCAGTATTTTTTTTTTCCATTCTCATTGCCCTCAGTTAAATTATGGCCCGTTATTCCCATGACCTTGTGCTTCACTCTCCCTTTGTTGCATTGATTCCTGCTGGCCAGGGATGGGGCCGATGTGCAGCCAGATTCCACACTGCTGTGCTCAGCCTCCTGTGTAGCCCCTTGTACGCCAGCCTTTGTTGAGAGCAGCTCTGGGCCTGCTGAGACTCAGCAAGCTGGTGCAGCTTCTTACAAAGGCACAAGCCCATCACTGGGCAAGTGAGTCTCCAGGGTCCCTGCAAACCTGTCACATTCGGCACAGGAACAGACTGAGCAGCAGGACTGGAGCACCAAGCGCTGTTTGAGCAGAACAGCTCCTCTGGTGATAGCCTGTTTGTGCCAAAGGAAAGGGGAGAGCTGAATAAACTGAGATGCTGCCAAGACATTTCAGACTGGTCAGTGGGAATTGTCATCTCCAGGGTTTGAGTTTGATGGGGGAGTTAAGAGCAAAGGAGGATGTTTTCCTCCTCTTAAAATATGTGAAGAGGGGTGAAAAAAGGACTTTCTTCTCGTTAGATGGCTATCTGAGCCTGGGTGATTTCCCATGGAAGTTGGCACAGTCCTCTGTTTACTCAGGACTTCGGGGTCCAAGAAGCTTTCAGAGCAAACCCAGCGATATGGATAGGGTGTGTGAGATAGGTCTCGATCTCTTGCCATTGTACTGTAGCACAGCACAGTGCAGAAGAACTTGGTGCGGTCCCTTGGCCATAATTGGCACTTTCTCTATAGTCCACCCATTTAACAACATTGGGAGGGCAAACATTTTGTGACCACCTCGCATTTGTTCATTTCCCTTCTCCAGGTGAAACCCTGTGCTCAGTCGCTGGGACACAGGCTCAGTTCTCATCCTGCTGTTGATGCAACGTGTGTCCTTGGTGCAGCTTCTCTGCTGCAGGTTCCCTTGTAAAGAATGGAGATAACGTCCCTCCATCTTTGGGTAAACCTACAGTTAGATTTTCTAATCTAAGCTGACTTAGGCTCCCATGTCCTCTCTTCAAAGCTGATAGTGAGGTTTGGGATTTTTAGATATGTTGGTGAACACGACTGTTAAAGTCACCAAGCTCTGATGAGTGCTGGGAGGCTGAGGATCAGGGGCAGTGCAGGAGTACAAAGCACTGTTACTTCCAGGTGACGTTTCCACCTGTGACCTCTGAGCAGTGTGTCTCAAGTCCAAAGAGGGCTGTGATTAGAGAAAGGCACATTGCCCTGGCTTCTACACAAGCTCGTTTCATGGTGCCATACCCGCATCCTTTCTTTTTATAGTTGCAAAGCCACTGGGTGATACTTCTGTATGGGGAGAGAAGTACTGTCCTCCTCCAGCTGACCTGTCTCTATTCATGTTTCACTGTAGTAATGCAGCAGGGGAGTGCTGGAGCTTCTCTTCCCATGAAAGAGGGAGGAAAAATCCACTTCAATTTCTAGATCTTTGGGGAAAATATTTGACTATTTCCAAAAAACCTTTCAGGATCACCTTCTCTATTGCCTTGTCAGGCTAGCAGGAGCCTTGAATGTAACGTGGGATCTGGGGACCTGCATGGGAGACCTTGCGGGGGAGGCTTGTGTGGTCAGGGCTGTGTTGCACTGGTGGCAGTCAGTGATCAATATGCTTGGGGCATCCTCTAGCACCCTGTACTTCAATTATTGCCTGGACTAGCTTCATAACATTACTGTTCTACTGATAATGTCTTTCATTTTCAGCTTTAATACTAAAAACTGCCCTGATTTGGCTTCCTTTCAACTGAAATACTTTCTAGAAGGCAGGCGAGATGAGGCAAAAACAGGGATTTGGGGAACAAAGGAAAAAAAAAAAGGCAGGAAAAAACTCAGTCCCCTGCAACCGTCCCTCCCCACCCTGTCTAAGGTGTAGTGTTGCCTTTTGCAGATGCATGGGCTGAGCAGGCAGTTCAGGTCACTTTTGGCTTTCTGGTTGATGAGTAGCAATGTACTCTAAATGCACAACCTGTCTTTGAGAGGGTGGTAAGACATCCAGAAGCTACACTGCCAACTCATTTGCAAAACGTGTTTGGTTTTGCCGCTGCTGTTGCTGCAAAGTCAGAGGGAGATGGACTGTGGATGCTCCTATCCCAGTGCCTTCAACCACTGTCCTGGTGCTTTTGTGAGTGCGAAGAATGGTTGGGTGAATGGTATGGGGGCATAAAGGGATGAATTTAGAATACAGGGTCCTGTAAAAGGGTATGGGTTTAGCAGGTGTAAGTGGTATGCTAAAGCTGTGCATATGATTTAAGATGTGAAGAGGGAAGCATTGGTGCTGTAATATAAATACATTGCTGTTTAGGTAGTACCCCAGAGTCTGTGAGTTAATGAAAATGTAACCAGGCTCTTCCCTTCTTTGCAGCTAAGAAAGCGGGGTATGACTTCTTTTAACATAGGGCTGGAATTTGAAAGATTGATATTCAGTCTTGTGCTCTCCTACTGACTCAGTAAATTTGGGATGGATTGTTAGATCTTTGTGCCTTCATAACTGGCTACTGATGATAATTACTCCCTTTTCCTTGCCTACTGTATATCTTGCTGATTTAGTCCCCACATTTCGGGGGGTAGAGGCAGTCTCGGATGCATCCCAGGATTTTGCCTTGAAAGAAGAGGGGAGGGAGGGGAAAAAAAAAAAAAAAGAGGAAAATTTTCATTCTATGATCTGACTGCCATAAAAACTGCTGGGGGGCAACCCAAATATAAACTTGGTGTGTGGGATTTGGTGATTTGGTGCAATGTGAACCTGAGATGCTGGAAGGAAAATGCTGCAGATCACCCTAGAGATTGATACACTAATATGGGATCTCTCTGGAGGGCCAAGTTCAAATCTCAAGTGCAAGACATCTGGGACCTTTTGCTGTGGCATGCTGGTGATGGCAGGCTGTCACAGCCGACTGTTCATGTAGCTGCCAGCACACTTGTGTGCGTGCCGAGAAGTGGGTGTTTTGGAGACTGGTGGGGCATGGGTCTGATGGAGTTGGTGCCGCTTCAGAGTTACCGCGTGATCTTGGTCTTCCCCTGCACAAGTGCAGCCGTGTGGGAGTGAGATGGGACTTGCAACCTGTCCTGCTGACACGTGTGGGAATAGCAGGGCATGGCGCTAGTCAGAGCGAATGTCTGCTGGCAGATGGGTGCACAGGGGTGGGAGTGGAACAGCAAGAGAGGAGTGATAGGAGAGTAATGAGGTGCCTTGGCAGAGCTGTGAAATCAAGGCATCTTCACTGCTCATATTCTAACTGCTGTCACATGTAACTGGTGCTTCTGTCACCAGTTCTTCCATGGAGTCTCTTCTGCCTGAAGTACATAAGAACAAGCCCTGTTGGGTTTTGCTGCCTCCTGCCCAGGCTGGGAGGGGTGAGCAGAGCAACGGGACTTTTGTTGTTTCAAAGCCACAAATCCTGGATGAGAATACTTCTGAGGAGGATATATGATCTTGGCCTCCAGCGCGGAGGGTCTGCAGCATCAGACTAACATTTCCAGGAAAATCAACATGAAGAATGAAGCATTCCGTGGGGAGGGAGCTTGTGACTCTGTTTGTGCCGTGTGGCCAGGTACTTCCTAGCTTTGACGCTGGCTTGGCAAGCTGATAAGTCTGTGGCTTTGGAGAAGTTATTTAAAGGGTAAACTGAGGCAGGAGTATTGATAACATTCAAATTGTATTGAGAGGCTGACTCAACAACTGGGATGTGAAGCACTGAGAAAACTGAAGTGCTGTCACTGGCTGGCAGTCCTTTCCCATCTGCTTTCCAGTTGCCACTGTTTTGTTGTATTTACTTTGCTCTTGGTTATGGATGATTGCGAGCCTCTGCAGTTGTCTCCGAGTACCGGTTTTGTTAACAGGCTGGGTGACGGGGTCATGGCAAGATAAGATTGCAGTCAGCTTGTGCTCTTTAAAACCTTGAAATGCCACTTGTAACTTTGCAGAGTTCCAGAATTGCCCTTTGGATAAAGGCATTGCCTGGCAGGCTGTGCCCTCGGCACGTTAGCTGTCTGCTCTCGGTGCTGCTCAGCCTGTGAGCAGCCACAGATCTGTGCCCTGGATCTCTTGATAAATACAATGGCAAGGCAGGAACCTGGGCTTGCTTAGCTGAATTCAAAGTAATGTGGAGCGATTCTGAGTATGAGGGACAGTTGTTTGGCTTAATATGTCCCCTGGAACATAAATAATTTTGTTGTTCTTATAAATAGGACCAAGGGAGTTTGTAACCTTTCTTAACCAGCACACTTCGCACAAATTGCAGAAGCTTCGTGTGCATGTTGACTCACAGGCAGATGCAACATATAGTCACTCAAATATGGTGCTTGTTTGTGAGATCATTTTTTTTTCTTTTAAGATGCTGCATCTTTAACAAGCCCTTGATAGATGAGAATTTGATGCTTGCAGTGACAAACAGTCTCTTCCTTCCTGCCCATATGCAACATCATGCTTTCAGTTTCCCTAGAATTATTATAGGAGGATATTGATTTTAAATCTGTTCAGGGATGCTGTAATTGTATATTAGATATTTTGTGTTGGTTTGTAGGGCTGCAGTAATGCAAAAGGCTTGAGTGTTTCCGTACAATCTAGAGGGGGAAGATTGCTAAGGACCTTGAGGTTTTGAAGGAGGAGGGGGGGAAGACGGGGGGAGAGAGATTGCGAGGGCGAGCGAGAGAGATACGGTGGTAGGAAGATCCAGAGATCTGTTGTGCTTTTTTTGTGTGTTGTTTTTTTCCTCCCCTTTCTCTCCCCCGGTTGCTTTGCATCAGGGCATGAAAGGAGTGGAAACACCAGGGGGACAAAAGGCAACAGAACAAATGATGAAACTCAGTAAGGAAATCAACTGGATTCAGAATTTACAGCTTTAAAATGTTGCATTGATCAGTGTATGAATAGTCATTATGTGCTTTTGGACTGCGTGATTAGGAAAGCAGATCAAGGCTCTCAGGATGATGATTTTTCTTACTTTCATTTTTTTTCCCCTTTGCTTGTAATGTATATGTACGCGTGTGTTTCTGTGCGAGAGAGAAGCAAAATGCCAAAGTCTCTCTGGTTGCTTCTGCAAAGAGGAAGGTACAACCTTATCTGATGCTCAGGTTTCTGATCTCTCTTCTAGATGAAATTTTAGGCAAGAGAAGAGTATGTTCTCCCAACAGCAGCAGTGAGTGTCCTTTAGAAAGCAAGAAAGCCAGAAGTGAGTCCCCAAAGGGTAAGTGCTGCTTCTCCCTTCCCCCATCCCCTTCCCCTTTCTTTTCCTTTAAGAGTGGAACTTAATTGAAATTAAGGAGGGAGGGAAGGGAGGGTTGCAGGAGGCTGTGGTGTTGGAGCTGTAAGTATCCGGCACTAAGGGTGCATGAAGGAGGCTACCAGTGGACTGTGCTTTCTTTATCTAATCGGAGGGAAGCTTGCAATGGGAGAAAGGAATTGCCTCTTAATTAGAATAATTGCATTGTGATGGAAAAAGTAAGCTGCAGCTTTTGGGGTGGATTTTAGGGGTGTTTCTACTTTTCAGGCAGAATGTCTTGATTACGTGTTTAATATAAAAGATACACACAGGCTTATCATGCTGGCATCTGTTCCTTTAAAGGGAAAAAAAGAAGCCTAGCAGGGAGAATAGGGCTGCCTAGTTCTTTCTTATGCATTTATGGCACTGTTCCTATAGAGATGGAATCTGCAGAAGGTTTCTCTTTAGGGATTTTATTTTTTTTTAAGATCTCCTGATTTGTCTTATGGTTCTTTCCTATAAACATGATTTTAAAACTTTCTTTATGACTGGCAAAGTGGAATGGGTAATGGAGCCTGCAGTTAATGAGTTTGTCTCAAGGTTGCGCAAATGAGGTTTTGCAGGCCGTTCACTTAAGTCTTTGTTGTTAAGTTCAAACTAATTAGCTGTCAGTAATACCCATCTTGATCACTGTGTCTAACCTGCACTCTTTGGCCACTAAAACAAATACAAAAGCAGACTAGCTGTCTGAAGCTAGATCCTGTTTCATGGGTTTGGAGTCCAGCAGCTGAGACTCTTCAAGGGTTATGTTCTCAATAACTAATCCAGGGAATCTGGAGGATTTTTTTTGCAGCAGTTTGTCCTGAAGCCTTCTTAAACTACATACCTTATATTATGCTATACAAAGAAACATTGTAAGGACTTCTGCTGCATCCTAATTTCACATAGTGTTCCTGTATATTGTCTCCTCTTGACTCCTTGTCCCTAAATTATGATCTGAACGGCAGCATACTCTTGAGAGGATGCTGAATGCTAAGTGTCATTCATTATAATATTGCTAATGTTACCTAAGAACATGCTAAATCTTTTCTTTCACATAACCTTCTCCTGCCTGTTAACTCTTCGATACAAGTAGAAGTGCCTTAGCTTTTTACTGGGCTTTTCTGAAAGGTGTAGAGAAGAACCCTATATGCTGTTGCTCTTTACCTGTTTTCCTTGATTTTTTTTTAATCTGCCCTATTCTTGTTATCCTTGAAATGTTTCTAGCAGATGTGCAGGTAAGTTCAAGCAGGATGCTTCTGTAGATTCAGAAATGTGTTTGTTACATAGGGGCATGAGACTCCTGTGACACACTTGATATACCTGCTGTCATCTTTGCTGTTTCTGCTGAGTCTGTATCCTTTGTAATTCCAAGACAGTTGCATGCTTAGGAGCTGAATCTTGGTAACAGCAACTTACGTGGTCCAGGTGAGAATGGGCTGAACTTTAGTCAACCCATCTGAAACCAGATGGCTGCAATTGGATTCACCCTAATAAAGTGGCTGAACTTGCACAAATGGATGTTTTTGCCATGGGAGCAGCAGGGTCAGACAATCACATTCTATTTTTTTCCTCTGGCCTTCCCAACATTTTTGTTTACTTGAGTGAGTTGAGTGCAGCGTGCGGCAGACAAGCAGCCCTAGGCTTTGCAGTCTGCACTCAGGATCTAAATTGGGCTCCGTACCTCTGAATGACTCAGGACTTCCCCAGCTCATTAAGAGAGGGGTTCCTAGGAAGCCTGAGGAAGCCTGGAATAAAAGCAGACTTTCATTTTCTACTCCCACTTTCTTCTCAGAAAGCCTTTCCTGCCCTTCATAAGAGTGTGAGACAGAATGGAAATTCTGAGCAGGGCCTTTCACTAATCTCCCACATTACCTGTTTTTTATTATATTGGAGCACTGGTGAACCCCTGTTCTCTCCAGTACTGTGGCGGGCATTTTAGGCCTAGGCTGTGCTGATGCGAGGATACCGTCAGGGTAGTGAGGGGCTGAATAGGGGCAAAGACTTCAGTGCTTCTGCGGCCTTTATGCGCACACCTCCTGCTATGAGAAGGGGGCCAAAGGAGGGCTGTAGCCAGCGTTTGTGTCTTAAGCCCCAAAGACTGAGAGCACCTTGCAGCTGAGAACTGCAGGAGACTCCGTCTCCCGCTGGCAGCCGGGCAGTGTTCCTGTGGCACAGGTGCCCTCAGGGGCCAGGAGGGAAATGATCCTTGTGTTCCCAGCTCTGCACTAGGGAACTGGTTGGAAACGGAAGGATCCAGTATTGTGACAAGCTGTTTTCAAACAGGATGGACCCTAATAGCTAGTTACCTGGAATTTGGGAACTGCTGCTGTCAAGTAGTGTGAGATTGTGCTAGAGCCCCAAGCTTGGAAGGGGCCCAGGTGCTGTGAGTGTAGTTTGTGATTTAGCAGTGGGAAGGGAAGCAAGGACTGATCGGAGTTTTGTAGCCTGTGCAGCCCCACATTGTCTGCTGGTAGGAGGCAGGTCTGCAGCGTCTCCCCGGGATGCACCCTTCCTTTTGGTCCAGCCTGGTGGTGTGCCTTGGGTGGGTGCTGGTCCTCTGCCTTTTACGCGCTCCAACGGTGGTGTGCAGCTCGGCCTGGGGACTGTCCCCCTCTCCATCACACGCTGGCCCTGGATGCAGCTCTTGCTCAGGGCACAGCTGCATTGTCCCTGAAACAGCCTTTTGAAGAGGGGAAGTGACCCCATGCCTGCGGCCCACCTTGTGCTGCTGTGGCTGCACCTGACAAGGCAAGGAAAACAGAGGCAGCCAAGTAAATCACTCCTTCTCTCTGACTGAGTGAAAAAACACCTGTAGGGCTGGAAACCCTTCCAGCGGGGAAGCAGTAACCTTCCCTTCCCCCCTCCCCAGTGCTCACAGTGTGTGCACCAGAGATCAAAAGAGAGCCCTATCTCAGTGGAAGCAGGGCCGCACCAGCACTGCTGTCAAACAGAGCAGAACGTTCTCGTGTCTAATATGGAAATGCGAGCATATCAGAGGCTCGGAGCGAAGGCTGTGCTGGCAGGTCACAGAGGAAGCTTTCTCCCCAGGAGACAATTCCCCAAGTAAAACCCTCGCTCCTGCGGCAACAGCATGTCTGGAGATCTGCTGCTCCGATTCCTTGAGACATAAAATAAAACTGAATGATTGCAAAAAGAGAGAATCAGTAAGAGTATTTGGGTTCCTGTTTGAACTGCTGAAAAATAAATCTGGTAGAAGCCTCATCGTTTGGGAAGATTTGAAACCAGGCTGGACTAAGTACTGGAAGACACACGTAGGGACAATATTGCATTTGCCCCCTGTGGTGGGCTGATGAGCTCATACGCTGCTCCTTCTGCCGTTCTCTTTTCTTTGCTATTGTAGATCATTTAAAAGAAAACAAAATCTTACTGCATCTTTGGTTAATGAATTAGGCCAGAGACAGAACTGGACTACAGCTGAGCAATTCAGATCCCACCTCTGTCAATTTGTTCCTCTTCTTTGGCGGAGATGCCTGTGTGTTGGTTGGTTTGGTAGCTGTCTGTTTAGGCCAAATGAAGAAACAGTGTTTGGCCCCATTCTTGCTAACAATCTCACTGCCTCTCAGACCCCTGTGCTGAACGTGGGGCAGGGGGCATGGACCCTCTCTGACTTGGTGAGTGACCGTTTCTGCAGCAAAGACCCTAAAGCTAATGATGAATACCTGGCTTTGAACCTGAGTGAGATGCTTTTGCAGCAGGCTCCGTGAACTTTACTGTGGTTCTGTAAAGGGAGCCTGGGCCTGTCCTGGGTTTGGCATAGCGAAGGAGAGGGGGCAGGCAGGCTGGGTGCTCCTGTCCTGTCTGGGGTTGCTTGGGGAGCACAAGCATTATAAAACCTTGCTGAAAAGGCTGTGCAGCAATGACGTGTCCTTCAGGCTGAGCAGAAAACCTGCATCCTCTGAGAGCCTTGAATTCCCTTTGGCTGCTGCTGCTGCTGGGATGCTGCAGCACTGTTGGAGGGTGGGAGAGGGGGGGTCCCCTTGGCTGGGACACACAGGGGAGCATGCCAGAAAGTGGGAAGACCTGACAGATGCCTGCCTCAGCTGTGCCTTCCCAGTAGCCATGCCAGAGTCCATTTCACACCTGGCGGCTGGGAGAGATTTGGCAAGATCAGTCTCCCGCATTACCCCCTGGTAATGACAAAAGCAGACAGCAAAGCTTCAGCAAAGCTGGAATTACTGCTGGCTGAGTCATGTGAAATCTTCCAAGTTTTAAGTGTGGAAATCCAGCCTTTCCCTGGATGACTCCTTCCTCTTAGCCTCCCCCCTTGCCACCCCCATTCTCCTCCCCTCCTTGCACCTGAAATCTGCTCTGCGGCTGATCGGATAGAGTTTACGGTAATTAAGTGTTATTAAATCCCCTCCCCCCTCCCTTTTTTCTCTAATGACACAGCTGGGGGGGGAACCACTGTGTTTTTCTAAATCAGGTCTGTGGCATGCAGCTTTGCTCCTTAGCTTAGACCTTTGGTTAAGAGCATCAGAAGGGAACTGAAACAGTTGGTGCATTTCTGTGTTCCTGGGGGAGGTGGCAGGAGCAGCAGGAGTGTGGAGGAGGATGTGGGAATCTGGCCCATGAAGTGACTTGGCGGGAAGGGGACCTGGGAAGGAGTTCTGCCCGCCACCCCCTGCGTCTTCCACTGGTGTCTTGCAGGCTTGGGCACTGGAGGCAGGGAGTGGGAGGCAGCAGGCATGCATGGCTGTCATCTTGTGCAGCCTCCCTTTTTCGGGTCTGGTTTTGACATGTGGGGGTTTCGCAGTGCAGGGTGGGGACCCAGCTCCTCTTGCTAGCTGGCCTGAAGCGGGCCGTGAACCTGTGATTCACACAGGAAGCCTGTGGTCCCTGAGATGCAGATACATGTTGCTGGGGCAGAGATCGGTGGTTGCAGATATGGCCACAAATTGCTATGCTGATTGAGAATCCTTGCTGAGCTGGGTGGCTGGCCTGAGCTGAAGGAGACTGAAGTAGATCCCCCCCCCCTCCCTTGCAGAAGAAGCGCCTCAGGAGCCAGCGATGCAAACCTTTTTAACTTGAACCTTTGTGCAGCTCAGACACTTCATTATTGTTATTATTATGATTATTAGCCCCCCCTATGTTTTGGGCAGGAAGTGGCTTCGTTATGGCACATGAAGATTGCATCCCCAAAATCTGAGCCCCTGTATGCTTGGTTGTGTAATGAGTTTGGTGGCAAGTGCTGCCTGCCACTGAGGGCCTCTCATTCCGGCCAAGGCAGAAGTGAACCGGTCCCGAAGTGCTGCAGCAGGGCCACGTGTTACAGGTACTCTGTCTCTTGGACTGTATTTGTTTGCCCTGGGCTCTTTTCTGATAGCTACCTTAGGGGTCTTTCTCTCACCTGAGATCCGTGGCTCTTTTCCCAGCAAGATGTCCAGTGCCTGCATATTCATTACAGTGCTGATGCTGGTGTAAAGTGGCCTGTGCTCAGAGCCACCACCTTGAATTGGGAGCCAGTCTAGCCGCAGAGTCATCCCTGAGGGACTCTGTCTGCAAAATGAAGTGAATGAAGCAGCACGGATCTGGTCACACGATAGGGTGGTCTTGTCACTCACTGAACACAGTGGTGGTCTTGTGACTGCAGCATGGGGGGAACCCTTCCCCTTCCCCTGTTGAAAAGGTTTTGCCCGTGGGGAAGATCCAAGATAAAATAGTGTTAGAGCAGCCACCACCAAGGCAGTGAACAGTAATTACTCTGAGTTCTGCTTACTGTAAACAGAAACCCTCTGTGAGTTTATCTCCCTGATTGTTAAACTGGCATCCCTACAGCCCAGGGTGCAGGCAGGCCCTTCCTCAAAGCCCACCCCCCTGAGCTGTGCAGCCATTCTGGGAAGATGGAGAGATAGGCACGTTGGGCGTAATTTTAACGGCCTCAGGGAGTTTAGCCGTATGTACATATCTGAAATTTTGTGACATCCCTGCAAGACCTGGGCAGGTGGACTGTCATCACCGTCTGTTGTGCAGTTTTCAGCATCACCTACGCTGGGTGCCTGAACATCTCTCCCATTTATTGTGTCCTTGTGGGTGTTCAGAAAGGTGGGGGAAAGAGGCACATGTCTGATCAGGTATCAGTTGAAAACAAGAAAACACGTCCCCCAAGATGAAAGGGTGAGAATTCAGTGAACTCTTTCATCCTGCCTGTCCTCTTTGCCACCTTGGGGATAGACAGCTTGCTGGTAATTTTGTGTTACTATAATGCAGTGCTTGTTGCTTGGGGTGGGGGGAGTTGTTCATGATTTTTTTGGGGTGGTATGGCAATTGAAGCTGTAGACTTTATTGTACATGTGTGCCCATGTTTGGAGGTTTAGCAGGTTGTAGGTATGTCTTGACCACATGTAACGGTACATCTCAGAGCACAAGGACAGCTGCAGCTGGCAGCTTGGTGCACCAGGTTAGTTCAGTGGGTACAGCAGAGAGTTCTGGGAGAGTGTGCTAATATCCCTCTGCCCCCTTTCTCTTTCTTTGGCACTGTCCCTATACTTACGTGATTTTCCACTATATTTTTCTCTGGAAAAAAAGACCAAATCTTTCTGCTTTACAGAAAACTCCCACACACCTCTGCTTGAGGACTCGGTGACTCAGATGACCCCAGAGGAGCACTACAGGCGCATGATGTCAGCACTGAATGAACATGGCACCTTTGAAGAGCAGCAACAACAACGTCTCTACCAGCTGGCCAACAGCATGGCAGTGCCCAGCCATGGAGGTACAGGCTCATACCCATGGGAGAAGAGGGCACTCACTTTACCATTCTGTATAAGTCTTGTAAGGTGTCCCTAACCCCTGCGTGCACGTGAGGAGGATCTATGGGCTGCAGTGTTGCATGTTTATCATGCAATGAATAGAGGTGGTGCTAAAGAGTGTCCCTAAAGGGTGCTAAAGAGACCCTTTCTCCCACCATCTCTGTGGGGTCATCTACCCTCAGCCATCTATAAATGCGAATACCTTCTGTAGCTATCTCAGGGTCCATGCGTTTGCGTACTGGAATATATCAGTTGCACCATCGCTACTTTGTATTTTGTAATGGCAGTGAGGAGAGACCTTGTCTTCCTTTTGTTTCAAGAGTTTGTGTCAATCTGAATATTCAGAATCTGTGGTCTGTGTCTTACTTGGGTCATAGTGTGGAACAAGGGAAATGAGTGTTGACATCATGCAGGGAGGGCAGATGAGAGGTAGGCAGTGGCAGACACTCCTGCTATTTAGTGATAGGACCTGAAACAGCAAGACGATGTTGCAGGATTTAATTAAGCATTGATGGTGCTAGGCTTAGAAAGTTTGTGCAATAGAGTTGCTACACACAGGCATAGCATAAATTGGTGTTAAAGACCTTTCACCTTAATGAGACTTAGGTGTCTTGTGATTTTACAGAAAACTAAAATATGTAGGTGAAGCAAAGTTGCAGTGAAGACAGCTTAGCAGGCTAATGCTGAAGTCTGTGGGACAGGTTCACCCATGGTATCATCTACTGAAAGCAATTATGTTTATATCACCAAGGATTGATCTGGTCCTTTGCTAGCTGAAACCAGGTCTGCTGTGGAAAAGTGAGGGGAAGGATTAGAATCCAGAATGCTTTGGGTTGGAAGGAACCTTAAAGATCATTTAGTTCTAGCCCCCCCTGCCAGGGGCAGGGTTGCTGAAAAGGAGGGAACCTCTTCCATACCCAGTGTATGCTCACTTTGTGAGGGCTTCCTCAGAACATTGCTGTAAGGACCCTGTAGGTCGCGACTTCCAGCACTAAGAAATAGTCCCCAGACCTTCCCAGTATGGTGGGCTTCTCTGAGGTTGAGCTGGGTGCTAGGAACACCTGAGGGACCCTCTTTATTTAAGGCCTGAGGCGCACACTGCAAATGGTGCCTCTCTACCTCCCTGTCTGCTGTTTCTAGGTTTAGCAGCACAGGAGTGTTTCGGCACAATACCTCTGTTCAAGGAAAGATGTTGCCATTCTGCTCTTTAAAAGGAGGTTGGTGCTTGTGCAGTTACGGTAATGCAATGAGGAGAAAAATCTGAACCCTAGTCCTGCAGCAGCCTCTTCTTTAACAGATACCATTGTCCAGTGATGCTGTCCTGGGACTGGAGTGGTGTCCCGAGGGGACAAGGGTGCTGCAGTACCAGGATCCAGTGGGTCCCATGGGAATCGAAGGAAGGCTTGCAGGTGGCTTTTGCCTGGGCTGTGGGGAAGCTGGCTTGTCCTGTTGCCTGCAGCATCCCGCGCTGTGCCTAAAGGGGGCGCTAGGCAGTTGCAGGTTCTACCCTGGGAAAGCGCTTGGCAGAGTGCGGAAGCTGTGAGCATCCCTCCACAGGCGACGTCCTCCTCAGCCCCCTTTGCCTTCCCTCGGGTGAGTGAAGGCTGCTGGCGCTGGCTCTGCTTGGTCCAGAGTAAAACTGTGCCTTGTACCCCAGTCCTCTGATGCAGGAGCTGTGGGTGCAGGAAGTAACTGAGCTGTCTGGGTCAGGCAAAGCCAGGGAGACAGAAGAAGTGATGCTGTTCCAGTCTTGGAAGCAGAGGGTTGAAGTGTCGTCAAAAAGCAACACTATGAATCTGTAGCCCCTCTGCTGCATCCAACCCAAGGTGTGGAGGGTTGACCTGTACCTGCCTGGGTGATCCAGGGAAGGAGTGCAAGCGATGTTGGCGTAGCATCCAGCAAGAACTGGAGGAGAATCTCTGGTCTAGAGTGTAAATCCCCAGGGCTCCTTGTTAGTTTAATGAAGAGGCTGTCTTCCTTTCCACTCCGTTTGATTTGATTGGCTTCTCTGGGGGCAAGAAGGCAATTCCTTCCACTGTGGAGTAAGGATTTGCTTATCAGCAAAGGCATGACATAAACCTGTGCTGAGGCACACTGGTTGGCACGTGATTCTGTGTGTGGTGTTCAGCTGTCCGAGGCATTCACAGAGCCGCAGAGCTCCTGCAAGCATGATACACAAGTGCGGGGGCAAAGCCACACACTGTAGGTCTAGAGTTTCCACACATGCACGCAACTAGCACAAGCACAGTACGTGAGAGGACAACATCTAACATGTACCATGCACAGAAGGGCACATGCAGACATGCAAATGCTGCATATTCAGCCATGACACATAGGTCTGTGTAGACCATGTTGAATACAACAGAGCACATACTCGACATGAAATGTGTTGTGTGTGCTGGTATTGTGACAGACAGTCAGGATAGAGCGCTTAACCTGGGCACCAGGTGGCTGCTGGACACGTGGAACATGTACGTCCAGGCAGAGTGTGTGCTGCAGAACAGCTGGTATCACCCCCTTCTCCCCCCATGTAATGAGCAAAGTAGCTCATTATATTAAAAGCCTGACGTATTTTTTATGATTATGATTAAATTGTCTCATCAGCATTTGTTAGGTGAGAGGTCACACTGAGGTTTTGGGGTGGGCAGAGGGAGAGAAGGAGTCTGCACAGACTTTCGTGTAACATTGACAAGACAAAACTTCATGTATTTTGGATTGTCTCCACACGACAGGGCTGTGGTTGGGCTATAAATTATTAGTGCCAGTACAAAGCGCAGTTTATCTGCGGGCTCACATGGAGGCAACAATAACATTAATAATTTAAAAAATGTTAATAATTTAGAAATCTTTTTTTTTTAATTGCTTTTTGACCCCCCTTCTCCGCCCCCATTCTCCCAGTGGCATTCATCCCACATTCTGAATTCAGTCTGTCTCTGTGCCTGGAACCTCCATCCGCCAGCGTCCCACTGTCAATCAATCTGATTTCCCAACTGTCAGAGTACAGGATTGTAAATAACAGATCGGGGAGGGGGGGCACTGTGTGAGGGGTAGGGCCACAGGGGAGGGAGGGGAGAGAAAGAGGAGAGGAGAGGGTGTGCATGTGGGGGGTTGTTGCGGTCATTCAGGATCAATGCGGCTTCTGGAATTGGCTGCATGCCAGACTTCTAAATTACAGGCGCTGTGGCAATAAGGAGTGACCTGGGTTTTTCAGATAATTAATTTATAAACATTGAAGGTGCATGGTCCCTGGCTCAGAGGATTCTCTAGGCTTTTTATGTGATCTGATAGAGTTTGTTGTTTCACTGTTTCTTATGTATTTTGCAGTTCAGAATTGTACGTTATTTTAATGTTTGTCCCCTCAGTTGTGGGGATGTGGGGACAGGGATTGTGTGTGCATGAATGTAGCTGGAAAAGCCCAGGTACCAATGTCCTCCTTACTGCCCACAAAGCGTTTCCACCCCAACTTGCAGCCCCACCACGGGGCTTCAGCCCTGCCCGAAATATTTGATGAAGTGTTTGGAGAAGCTCAAGCTTAGCTGCGCACATCTTGTGGCTAATAGGAATATGGATGGCTGGGATTTCCAGAACCAAAGAAAAACAGCATGGTGGCATAAAGGAAGGCAAGGAGATGAAAAGTATATCGTTACCAGGGTCATGCAACACTCTTAAATTGCCTAGCTTTATGAATCAGTCGCAGGGAGAGGACTAATATGCTGTTGGATGCGGAGTGCTTTGAAATCTCCATAGAGTAAGCTGATCCTGACCAGGGTGTGTTTGTTAAGATAAATCTTCCTCTCCTCCTCTCCCCAGCTGTGTTTTGGTTTCCTTTTGCAGAGCGGTGTGCAGTGAGTGTGTGAAGGAGGTTTCCTTTAAGTGTGTGTGTGTGTGTGCTTGCTGTGCATCGTGTGAATGGCAGCAGAGGTTTTGTCGTGGGATATAAGCAAGTTGTGTATGGGGTGTTTTCAAATTCGTACAGGAACTAAGATGCTTAACTGTGAATGTAGCATTCTGGAAAAAGCCTCTGCCAGTGCAACTGCTACGGGTGTCCGTGTCACTAGACCTTCTCATAGGTCTGTCCAGCTTTGTTCCCCAAGAAGGCAAGTGCGGTAGCACGCCAGCTGTACTTGCATTGTCTGTTCTTCCTTGGAGTGCACCGTGATCCCCACTAACGTGTGCTTGTGGTATGTCTGGCCATGCCTGCATTGTCCGTCACATGGCACCCGTGTAGGCAGTTTGTCTGCACTGACACCCACCTTGGAAAGACTGTACACACATATAAGCTGTCATTGCAGTCTGCCTGTGCAATAAATAGGTAGAGGGTTCTGCGGTGGTGCCGTGGCAGAGCAGGTTAATGAGGGGTGCATTTCTTTATGACCTGCAGCTGATGGGCTGATGGAGGTGCTGTGCCTATGGCTGGAAGGGACCCTTTTCTGTACCCCATCCTCACCTGCTCTGTGGCCCAGCCTCAGGCACGGACCTTGCCGGGGCCAGCTGCCCCCCCTTGCCCAGGCCAGGGCTGCAGCATCCCCCAGGCTCTGGGTGGCTGGCAGGGGGGTCACGGTACTCAGGGAGACAGCCCTCGGTGCTCAGAGGCATGGTGGCCGCAACTAAGCTGCCCCTGGTAGCAGGGATGGGGCTCCCCCGGCTGGGTGAGCGGCAGGGTGGAGCCCGGCCCACGGGGTGGGGGCTACCGAGGGAAGCGGGGCCTCGTCCCCTGCTTTCAGCAGCAGCGGGAGATGCTGGATCGCGGCTTTTGGGGGAAGCCGCTGCCCGAGGGCGCTCCGGGGGCGGC
>JAVJGJ010000037.1:102898847-102972255 GCA_035590215.1 Microhierax caerulescens
CGGGGGGGGGGGGGGGGGGCAGGCAGGCAGAGACAGGCAGACGGGCAAGGGGTAGGGAGAAGGAGGAATTTTGGAGGGGACTCTCAGCCTGTTCTGTGCTGTGGGTCAGTGCGTGGCAGTGTTTTGTAGTGGCAGTTGCACGGAATGAGGATAAAACTGCCTTGGGAAGACCTAGGGAAAGGACAGGAATCCTTTCCTTGCCCACCTTATCCACAGAGAGTCCTTGTCTGGCTTTCCATAAGCTATGGTAGTAGTCCATCCCTGACTGTGTGGGGTGGGGGCATGGATGGCTAGGATTGTCACATTATCCCACACTTGCATGTCATCCCCACACTGAAAGGGGGAGCACGGTTGTGCGTATGGTCTGTTTTTTGCAAAGTCACATACACCTTCTTGCTCCCTTTCTCTTGCCCTCCAGTCTCTCCTGAAGCAGATTTTATAGGGAGATACTGTAAAATGAAAATAAACGGCACAGCACTTGGCTTTGCCTCTAGATGCCCTGGTGAAGGTAATAATGTTGTAAGTGGCCATCAAAAGGAATTAAGAGACGTGCAGCCGGAAAGCAGAGATTTGGTTGCAGGCTCCCAGGACAGATTTGACTAATGGAAGAGACCTTGGCTCTTATTCCCTTCCTGCCCCATTTTTTTTTTTTGGTCTTAATTTTTTCATTTGCTTCCCCCACGCACCTCCCCGCAACAAGCAAGTGCTGCCTGCCTTGCTTCCAGGCATTGTCCTCTTCCCCATCCCTCAAACCTGCCTCTTTAAGCTTACTTGCCACCTTACGTATGCGCTCCCATTCTGGCCACCATCACCCACCCCTTCTCCGGTCGTATTCCCTTCTATTGACCCCGTGGCATTTCTTGCCCACATCCCTCTCCCAGTCTTGCCTGTCTGCATCTTCCTCTGCCTCTCTTACAGCTTTTCCATCCAGAATTAAAAATCACCACTTGTCCCAGCTAGGACGTTGATTCTTTGTGACGTGTACCAGTCAGTCACGCCTTTCAGTCTTCGTGGACCCACACTTAGGTCCCAAAATACAGAATGCCTTTTCACTTGTGAGGCAGTTGAGATAGAAACCCAAACTCGCCAAGGGGACAGGCAGGTGTAGCATCTTCAGCCTTACCTTTGCTATCCCTGGGCAGCCAAAACCCCTTTGAACAGGCCAGCTGGAAGGCCACAGAAGCAAACATGTCAAGGTGGGAAGTATGTGGGACCTACGGAATTCTAGCTGCTTTCTTCCCCTTCTGGTTCTGCTTCTTTTTCTGTCTCCCTTTTAAAAGTTTTGCATATGGGTGAATATGTATCTTCCTATCTCAGAACAGCCTCTGGCACAGAATGCAGGTCACCTGCAGAAAGGATGTTCTGCCTGAGCCTGGGCCCCCTGGGCACTGTGGATGGAGCCTCCAGGTTTTCAACATGAATTTATTTTCTGATTTCTGCAGGGAGATATCCCACCCACCGCCTCTGCTTTCACCCCAGAATGCACCCCATATTGCCCTGGGGCCCCACTTGAGACCTCCTTTCCTTGGGGTGCCTTCGGCTCTGTGCCAGACACCAGGTGAGTGCGTAAGAAATGCTGGTGGTCAGCCAGGGGACGTGGGTAGTGGGAAGGCACAGGCTGTGACAAACTGTCCTGTAGCTGAACAGCCCGGACATACTTTCTGTGTTTCCCTGTTACTGTTGTGCTGAATTCACCCTTGGTTTTGCAGTGATAGGAGCAGGTTCCCTTGCTCTGCTCTCTCTTTTAATCCCCACCAGCCTTCCTGGTCCCCTGTTTGAGCAGCAGGCTGCGCTGTCTTGGGAGCGAAGGCATAAATGGGCCCTAGAACAGAAAGGCAGCTCCCGCTTGCCCTTTCCTGCTCAGTTACCCCTCTGGGGAGCTGGCCCTGAGTTAGTAACCCAAGAGTCAATGCTGAGATTAATAACCCCTTGGTACTGTTCTCCCTGTCCCCAGGTTACGGGTTCCTGCAGCCAGCACAAGCAGAGATGTTTGCACGGCAGCAAGAGATGCTACGAAAGCAAAACCTGGCAAGGTAGAGTGTAGAGGGCTAGCCTGCCTGCGTTGGGGTTGGGGCTTTCCTTCCCTTTCCTAGCAGCAGGCAGAGTAACGTGGGGTGCTGTGCAGGGTGAGATGTGCCCAGGCGAGACCAGTGGAAACGAGGTGTGGGTGTGGAGGTGACACCGTGGTCCTGCAAGCTCGGGTTTGGCATGGCAGGGTGTTAGCACGTCACTCACGGAGCCCTCCTGCCTGACGTTCCCTCTTTGCCTCTCCCAATTTAGGTTGGAAATGTCAGCTGAGATCATCCGCCAGAAGGAGCTGGAGAATCTCCACAGGCAAAGGCTACTGGCTGGTGACCCGCTGAGCCTGCATCCTGGCTTGCCCCCGGACCACCCAGCCCTGCGCAATGTGCACGACATCCCTGAGGGCCACCCGCTTCGGGAGGAACTCTCCCGGAGGAATGCCATGCTGGTGCTGCGGCACAATAACACTCCCCTGCTGTCGCTCAACCCCAGCGTCCCCAACAGTGCCACTCCGCCCAAGGAGCAGCCCCGGCGGGGCAGCCGTAAGTCGGCACACCACCGCGCTGAGCCACAGGGGCTGAGTGAGGCCAAGGAGCTGGCAGAGCCCCGCGTGCGGGACGGGGTGCTGGACTGTAACGATGAGGAGATGAAGGACTCTGAGAGTGATGCAGACGTGAGCGATGAGAAGCCGGAGAGCCTGAAGGCTGAGAGCAGCAGCTCAGCTACTGAGCTTAAGGAGTGCAAAGAGACGGGCAAAGTCTGTGAAGGGGCCAAGGAGCTGGGTGAAACTGCTGCTGTCCAAAATGTCCCCTGCAGCTCCTCGAGTGCTGAGTCCCCCAGCCATTTGCTTGGACCAGGCATCAACAAAAATGAGGTGAAATATCTCCCGCCAGCCTCCATCCCAGCACCTCAGCCACTGCCCTTTGGATTCCCTTACACGATGAACCCGTACTTCCATGCAGGTGAGTGCCTGTTGCTGAGTTACTAGCTGGAGCAGCGACAGGTTTTGCAGCATGCCAGAAGTGGGATGCTTCCCCCTTCCTGTTCTGCAGTGTGGTTGCAGCTCTTTTTTCTCTGCAGGGAACCAAGCACCTTCTTTCAATTAGTATGGACTCCATTTGCAATGAAGCAAATCAAGGGTCATAAAGAGGGCCAGCCGGGACAAAGTGAATCCTGAGCATGTGAGATTTCAATGTGATGGACTACGGGATCTCGCAGATGCTTGAGCCTTCTTTGGAAGCCATGTTTCAGGACAGACACCAGTAAATAATGGAGGGCTTCAGGGAGAGGCAACAAAAGTTATTGATGGCTGCAAGGTGCTGCCCTACAAGTGAAGGGCCAGAAGCGTTGTCTCAGGGAAGGTAGCCTGAAAGGCTATAAAGACTGTTGGGCTGTGCTCATGTGATTGCCGAGGAGTGGGGACCAGAGGGGCCAGGTTGGAGAGAAACACCCAGGTACAGCAGGACAAAGAACCAAAGGAAAGCTTGCCAGGGTGATGTGGATCTGCCCTGTGTGGGCAGAGGCCGCAGGCTGGGAGCAAGGCAGAGGCTGTTCTGCAGGGAGAGGTGTGGACAGCACTGGGGATGTGCGGGGCTGGAGGGTGCCTGGCTGGTTCCCACATGCTCATCTCTCCCTCTGTGCATTGCCATGGCTTGCAGCGAGGGAAGTGAAGGATTAAGGCTGCAGCATTTTCCTGCGTGCTGAGTGTCCCATCTGGCACGTTTCCAGGGTAGCATGTGAGACAGCACCTTTGGGATGGGGTGTCAGAGTACCCTGGTAGTGACCTGCACATCTGGGCTGCCCCATGCCCTTGGGGGTGTCAGAGTTGCCGCTGCTGTGCCCCTTTCCTCGGGCAGAGGTAGGTGGGCTCTTTCCCCTGCCCATGGTGTGTTTCTCAGTCTCACAGGCACTGCTATAGCTGCATTGGTGCTTGTTGGATGCGGCAGGCAGGCAGGGAGGTCACTGCCAGCTCTCTGGTCCCCAGCAGTGCAGTCCCTTGGGCTGTGGAGCGGGGCAGAGGCACAGCTGGAGCTGGAAGGGAGCAGTGAGTGCAGGTGGTACAAAGTGGGGCTTCAGACACCGCTAGCTGGTCTGCCCTGGGGTCTCCTGTGGGGAGCAGGGTGGCAGCACTGCCAGCCTAGCCCAGAGCCAAAATCTGCCTCAGCTAACTACTTGGCTGAGCAATTAGCAGGAGGTAGGACCTCAGAAGAGGGAGAACGGGGTGGGGCGGGGGGGAGGCATGGCATGTGGGTCGCTGAGGCTGCCTGTTTTCGATGCAAATAGCTGCTGCGGTTGTGAATGCGGCTGCCCATCACTCATTAGAGCTGCCTTCCAACCAGGAAGGAGGAAGCGATTTTTCTATGACAGGCAGGTGGCCAACATGATAAATATTCTTGCTGCCTTGGGCTGCTGAGGCTTCCTTGCAGGAGCCTTTTTCTCCTGGCCATTAAAAGGGGAAACACACGGCTCTGTGGCACTCATCACTTGTGCGAGGCTCTGCAGGGAGGCCAGGACTGTAGATGGGTTTCCTCCCTCCCCCAGCAATGCGCGAGTTACTGTAATAGGCCATTTATTATTATCATCACTTCGAATTTATATTATGATCGTGTCTTGAGGCCTCGGCAAAGATCAGGGCTGTGTTTCACTGCCCAGTTTTCAAGCACTTGTGATTTGTGGAGCCTGTTCCAGGGCTGTAGGTCTTTTCCTGAGGGCAATTTTGCTTTTGGCTAGCTTCACATGCTGTTGCGGCTGTTAATATTGCCTGTTTGCGGGAAAGCAGCACAGAGTTTAGGCCCTGTTTTGCTTGGCACTGTACAACTCCATGGCAGAAGCTCTCTCCCTTCTCTTTGGAAGACAGGGCATCTTGTTCGGTGCAGCACAGCAGGCTGGTGGGGGTGCTGGGAGTTCAGCAACCGAAATCTTGAGCTATATTGATCCAAATGCTGCGGGGATGGTGGGGTGTGCTGGGGTAAGGTGTGTCAATGAAAAATGTGTTACTTCGGCCCTTGGGGAATACAAAGCACCTACAGACGGAGGGGCAGAACTGCACCCATCTCTCCCCTGGTGCCAGATAATTTCCGTAACCCCTTTTTGCACAGGGACTGCTCCTTTGGCCCGGATGGTCACTATGCCGTGCTGTATGCTGGGGGCTGTCGTTATAAAGTAACGACCTAAACAAGGCAGGTGAGGTGGCAGGCCCAGAGGAAGAGCCAGAGGGAGGAGAGGAGGGAAGTGGCTGGCTGGAAATGACTGCTGCATTTCAGGCAGTTCCTCTGGTCTTCCAGCAACAGGAGGCTCCTCCTTTGGAGGCACAGAGCCGTTTTCTGTCCCCACTGGGAAAAATATCGATGAGGCAGCCAGAGCTGGGTCGATTCCCTGGGCTGCCTTCTGGGGATCTGGCGGCTGCTTGATGACCTCATCTTGTCAAGGTTTCAGCAGCCTTGCTCCCCTCCTCCTCCCACCGCCCTCCTCCAGCCCCGTCCTTTGGAAAAGGTGAAGGATGGAGTGTGCAGGAGGCTAAAATCCTTCTATTGATCTGTAGTCTGGAGAGCAATTAACGCAAGCCTTCCAGTGCCACTCCATGACCCAAGCCCTCTCTGGTGTGTGGGAAGGAGTGGGAGTGCGTGCACAGGGTGAAATGGGGAAGGGGTTAGAGAATGGTAGCAAAACTGATTAAACCCATAGGTGGGCTGAGTTTCAAGTGGGTTTGCTTTGTGCACTGGTCTCCAGTTGGCACCTGAATTGTCTCCTGTGATGCCAGGACCAAAAACTCGCCCGTCTCCGTGCAGCAGAGGCAGCCCCATTGAAATCTGGCTGCCAGATTTGCAGCAGAGGTTTCCCTTGCTGTGCTGACCAGAAAGGTTGCTCTCCCTGACCTGTTCATCGTTTGGCTTCTCTTCTGAAGCAGCTGGATATCAGGAGGAGGGAGGGAAATTATAAATGGGATTGCAGCGTGGATGGTGAGGGCTTTTACGTGGACACCTGTCTACAAGACACTGGCCTGGGACGATGGATTCTTTTCAGTTCTTACATGCTGGGCCCCATCTGGTGAAATGCTCTGTAATCCATTACCAGTCTCTCGGACCATCATTTATCATAGAGCAAGACAGAGGAGGCCTAGCAGGGAATAGATGCTGCCCTTTATGCATCCTTGCAGTCCAGCAGGATCCAGTGACATGTCATTATTATAATAGAAAGTGCCTCCCTTCTAGCCACTTGGCACCTATTTATTATCATTCTCCACACTGCCAGAGCAGTGGTGAGTGGGTGCAGCCATCCACAGAGATGGAGCAGATGGTGCAGTATTTTCCTGAGGAGGGACAGGAGGAAGGACAGGAACCCTTCTGCTGTAGGGATGTTAAAATTGGAAAGGGCCAGTGACTGGATGCAGTGTGCTGAGGGCTGGTCCTGTACTAGTTGCAAATTAGATACACACTGAGGCCAGAGGGACCACTGTGGTCAGCTGCTGTGTCGTCCTGCAGCAGTCCTTCCTGGCATTATTCCTGCATCTGGTGACTTCAGACCATTGGAAGCAAAAGGGCAGGGGGGGACACTTGAATACCAGGCTCCACAACCTTGACTTCAAGGATGCTGAGGACCCAGAATGGCGACCGAGTCTTTGGAGCTATCAGGGCTGAGCTGTTCCACAGTCATCGTGAGGTTTTGGGATTCTCTGCAGGGAACGGGAGTGTTTTGCCACAAACTTCAGTCAAAATAGGTTTCCACCCTCTAGCTTTTAAGTTCTGTGGTCAGAACCTGAAGTATTGGTATTTATCTTCCCTCTCCCAAGAATATTTCCACCAGTCAGTCCCTGTTTCCCTGTTATAAATGGGAAGGGAAAACAAAGTCTCTGAGATAAATATTTTGGCTGTATTGCATTTGTCTGTGTGTGGGTATGTGGAAAATATTTCTTGTTCCCATACAGCAGGCCTGTCTTGCACTCGGTCTTGGACACAGCAGGTTACTGTGTGCGTATCTGTGTGCATTTTGACCTCTCCCTTCCTTTCTTCTGGGGGCACGACAAGACAAAGGAGAGAAAACCACAGAGGAGAAAGGCTTCTGTGGGAGAAGCAGTTGCTACTCCAGCTCTGCTGGCAATGTCTGTAACCCTGCAAATAATCCCATACTCAGTGCAGTTCTGGGATCACAAGCACGTGTGCAGGAGAGGGACTGTAGGGAAGCCTTACACTTTTCCCCTCATCCCTGCCAGTTGTGAATGCAGCATCTGGGCTAAGTCTCTGCCCACAGCGGTGGGGACCTGGCAAAGGGCAGCGTGTGCCTGGCAGGGACTCGCCAGCCTCTCCCCGTGCCGGCTGATGTTAAACCCTGAAGATGGGTCTGGCTGGCTGGTGACTGGGGAGTTCATTCCCAAGCACTGTGTTGCTGCAACTCAATCCTTGGCTTGCTTTTGGAATAAGGAAGTACCTAATTTTAAAGCAGTTGGCTGTTACAGTCAGATCCCCTCAGAGATGCTTGCTCTGGCTGCAGATGGAGATGTCTCGCCCAAGCGTTGACTGTGCCTGGAATAATTGAGTTCAGTTTCACTTCCTCTGTTTTACCAAGCTGCAGCTACTCTTCCAAAAAGGAGAAGGAGAAGGAGAATTACCCCCACCCAGAGAAAGAAAAACCCTCCCTCAAAATGGCAGAAAAGGAAAAGGAGCTCTTAGCCATTTGAGCGTTTTGTGAATTTTAACATAAGCAGCTGTGTGTTTGTCTCCTGGAAAATGGAATGCAATAGGAACGGGAATGAGGGCTCGTGTCCATCTGTCTGTCTGGTAGGTGGGGGTGGCGAGGGGGAGGAAGATGCTCGCTGGCTCTTTGGCCGTGGCTTCTGCCTCCACCTCCCGTGCTGACAGATGCCAGGCTTGCAGGACAGCCAGTTGTTTTCTCTGCAGCTGTTATCAGACACACAGAAGTATTTGAAGCTTTTTATAGCTGGAAAAAGAAGGGGTATAAAGTGAGCAAGGGGCTGCCTGGCCTCCAGGGGGACGGAGGGTGGCGAGGTGAGGGGCAATGGGCTCCCCGCGCTCGGCGAGTCCCAGCCAGGCAGAGCTGTCCTGGGGAGCAGCAAGCAGAGCATCTTGCGAGCCCTGTGCCTGCACGAAGGAAAGATTGTGGTAGAGACGAAGGATGCGAAGGAGGTGCAAAAAGTGTGATTGCTGCCCACAGCAAGCACCCCGAGGGTCCTGGGCTGGTAGGAAGCGCTCAGCAGAGAGGCCTGCAAGGACGTGTCTGAGTCACTGCGGTGAGGGGAGAGGGAGAGAGAGCCCCATCCCTGCTCCAGAAGAACAGGTAGAGCTGGCAGAGGTGGCAGGCCTCGGTGGGTTCCTGGCTCTCCCTGCAGCTCCAGCCGAGATGTTCTGGCCCTGGGGCTGGGGCCCGTCTGTTTGTCCTGGCTGGGCACGTGAGAGATGCGGACGTGTCCCCGTCTGCTGGGGGCATGTGGAGCTGTGGCCCTGGTGGCCCTGGTGTTGCGCCCGGGGGTGCCCGTCGCCTGCTCAGTGCTGGGCAGGGGGGTGGGCTGCAGTGGCAGTTGCAGCAGCCGTTGCTGTCTCACTTCCCGAGGGGCGGTGGGAGGGCGCGTGGTGCAGTGGCAGGAACGGCTGCAGGGCGAATGTGGTGGAAATGGTTACAAAGCATCTGACTGCTTCTTGCGCAGGCTGCTGGTGTTTTAGACACATCTCATTGGCATGATGACTTCCTCCGTAAATCCTGTCCTTTTCCTGTTACCCTGGACTGGGCTGGTGGCTTTGCCAGCTACCAAGTGGGGACTGGGCTGGTGGCTTTGCTGTTGGCTCTTTCTGTGCCTCTTGCCTCTAAACTGGTGCGTTCCCCCAGGGAACTGGCCACTCCTCGTTCTCCCGGCTCGTGCTCCCTGCCGTGACTTTGCTGCATCCCGCTTTACCTTGTCACTGTTGGCAGAAATGCTTTCTGACCTGCCGTGGCCAGAGCAAAGGAGACAAAGCAAGGGGTTGCGTCTGTGGTGCCGATCACACACCTCAGGGAAGCACCTTAAGCCTGCAGGACAGATAATTTTGTCATGATAGACCCCTGGGAGAAACATTTTTTCTGGTAATTTCTTGCTTCATGCCCTGAAACGTAATAGTGTACCCCCTCATAAACTCTTTCTCTACCCACTATAATCATGGATATTTACATCCCTGTAAATGTCCTCCGGATCATGGTGTAAATGGCATCATGCAGCAGTGAGTTCCACAGGCTGATGGCCTTCCAGCCCGCAGAGTGGTGGTTTCTGGAACTAGGTTTCTTCATTGCTTGTTTCTGCATTTTTTTCCTCTTACATGCTGCAGTCGATACCTGGCTGGCATTTCTCTCGCTGTTCTTATTCTCTGTGCCTCCCTGCCAGCTCCTCTCGGCTCCAGCCCAGCTTTCTCCCCGTGTGCATGTCCTGTGCTGTCAGGCACGGGCAGCGCGGGGGTGGGGGGGCTCTCGTCCACCCTTTTGGAACCCATCACCTTTGTCTCTGCTGACAGGGCTGGGACCTGAACCGCTGTTGCGTTTCGGAGAATTGACATATGAGCTTGAACCGAGCCGTGCTGTCTTTGGAGTGTCGCAGGGGCTGGCAGGGGTCATCCCATCACCCGTCAGATGCTCGGCCAGGAGAGATGCCCAGCTCCTGTGGCGGAGCAGAGGGCAGCACGCTCTGAGACAGGGGCTGTGTTGGGGCAGACCGATCCGATGGATGCTTCAGGCTGGGGTGGATTGAAAATGAACACTTTGAAAGAGCAAGATTCTCCAGTGATTCGCACTCCGGCAAGGCAGTGGGCCACCAGGGAGAGGCATCGGGGCCTGTTACCATTCGGAGCACGTAGCCAGGAGAAGGGTTGAGGGAAAGGAACCCACAGGGCAGTCAGTTTTCCGCTTTGCAGTGCATGTGGAGAAACACTCCTTCAGGGTTTTTCTTTTCTCTCCCCTCCCCCAATTTCTTCCCCACAGCTGAAGAACATTAAACACATGAAATGCATTAGCTAGGATTTTTCCTTTCCCCTGCCCCCCTTTCTAAGCTGGGGACCTCCAGGAGGAAGAGGCCTATGAATTGACCCTGCCCAGTGCTTTAATTGACAGGTCATTAAAGATGAATGTGTGGCTAGAGAAAAATATTCAGATTGCAGGCTAGTTGTTGTCCGTGTGGGATTTTAATGATTTATGTTTCTTTCTCCTCCCCTGCTTCTTACCCTCCCCCAACTCCAAACAATCCAGGCACCATGGGAGGTCTGTTTCTGGATGGTGAGGAAAGCCCAGCGCTGGAAGACATCAGCAAATGGACGGTGGAGGATGTATGCAGCTTTGTGTCCAGCTTGTCTGGCTGCACTGAGTACACTCAGGTAAATCTCGTAACAGCCCCAAGAACATCATGGGAGGAGTGTCCTCCCTGCAGGCCCCTGTTCTCTCCCTCCCGTCCGTGCCTGTTTGACTTGCAGTGTCCTTCCCAGGAGAATCATTTAGGTTGGAAAATATCTTTCCGATCACCAAGTCCAGCCGTTAACCCCGGACTGCCCAGCCCACCACAACATAAGCAGGGCCTACAACATTTTTTTTTTTTTTCTCCTGGATTGCTAAATAGCTACTTGCTGCCAGCGAAGACCCTGAGAAAGGTGTGTGATGGGCATCACGGATGGATGGCAATTAGCAGCGAGTACAGCAGGAGAGGATAGGAGCAGGGGCAAAGTTAGGAGTGAGCATTCGACTGGCAGGGTTGATCATGGTTAGTGGCTTAGTATCACTACCTCTCCCTGTCTAGGTCATGCTTTTAGAAGCTGTCCTGTGTTCTGTGGCAGGGTGGGCATAGTGGTGGCTTTGTGTGGAGTGGCTGTACTGAGGGACAGGCTGTCACATAGTTCCTGCATCAGGGTGGGCAGCTCGTGGTACCAGCCAGCCTGGCAGAAGGTGCTGTGTTCTCTTGCTGCACACACAGCGCTGTGGGGACAGAGTGGGGTTGCGAGAGACCCTGACTGCGTAAGTGTCAAAGTAACCTCCATGCTTATGCTGTAGAGTGATAGTGACTGTGATTTTTAAGCTCATTATAGCAGAGTTGAAACGTCCATCAGTAATGGGGGCTTCAGAAAGCCTGCTCAGTGTGAGATCATGAGGTGCAGTACAAAAAACAACACTGTGTTGGTTTTTTTTTTTTGCTTCTGCATCTTCTAGAGTCCATTATAAATGCCCCATTGAGAGAATGCACCAGCTGTGAAGGCACAGATTGCTGAGCTGTCTGGGACACCCTTGTGAAGGGGCTCTAGTGTGCGTAGAAGGGAGGGACTGAAAGTAGCAGAGATACGAGAGGCAAAGGGCCAAAGTTCAGGACAATCCAGCCTTTCAGCAGAGAGACATCCTAGGCTGACAAGGTCTCGAAAGGAAGGAGAGCAGGAGTCAAGCTTTCCAAAGATGCCACTTCAAGAGAGGAGACTCCCTCATGGACAGCTAAGGAGTGCAGAGCTATGCTTTGACATCCAGGCTGGCGGAAATCTGACTTCTAAAATTCTGCCACCTCCTCCCCTTTGGCCCTTGCTGTCTTTCCCTCTGCTAGTTGTGTTAGGCAAGTGTCCTCTCCCAGAGCATACGCCCTGCTCCCAGCTGTTTGGGAAGGTGAAGCTCAGCATCCCTGCCTCTGCTGGGACCGCCTGTTAGGAGAGCACTGTGCTTACCTGGCCCTTGGGAAGTAATTCCCTGTAGCCCAGGGTTCCTCAAACTTTTTAACCAGGGGGCCAGCGTGTGGATTAAGTGGCAGGCAGTCATCTGCGGCTGCTTGGTTTCCCCCCCCAACCCCTGGTGGAGGGGTGCGGGGGGGTTCTGTGAATACCAGGGGGCCGGATTGAGGACCCTGGCGGGCCGTATCCAGCCCGCGGGCCGTAGTTTGAGGACCCCTGCTTTAGGTTATGCTGATTTGGTAGTGTGCTATGGGGAAATGTGTGTGCTTTTGCATCCCTCTGGAGGGGATGGGGAAGTGGAAACCTGGAATTGCCCCACACCTCCCCTTTCCTGCTCAGGTGATGGGATATAATGTGTTTTCAATCTAAAGTCTGTCCTTCCTTGCCCCCTAACCATTATGCTAATCCCATCACAACATGCTTTGATAAAACCACCTATAAAACTAGTGCACTTTGGAGCAAGCAGCTGTGCCTGCATGCGAGAGGCAGTGTTTAGGAGAGTGAATGCTTGTTATGGGGATGGGGTTCATGTAACATTCCCCAAGAGGAATGACAAGAGATTTGGGATGTGCTTGGGAGTGGATCAGGCTGACTGGGTGTGTCGAAGAGAGACGGGTCAGTTTCTGATGATGCAGAAAGGGCTGCTTAAAAAATGATGGTGGATGGATGGGTGTTCACAGGAACAAGAAGCAGCAGGTGTGCAGGTGTAGAAGCTGGTTCAGGAGCTGGGCTTAGTGAGGATGATAAGGGGATGGGTGGTGGGTTCAGGAGAGTACATGTGGGTTGCATTGTGTGTTGAAGACAGCTCAAGCAAAAGGCTCTGAAACCAAAATATACAACTACTTGCATTCCTTATTACCCCCCACCCCAGACAGTGTGCTCTTGCACTGGTGGTATTGCAGTTTATCTGCATTCCTGCACTGGGGAATGAAATTCAGAGTTGCCTGGAAGCTTCTGAATTAGGCCAGTAGGAAATGTGCAGAAATCTTGTAACACAACCACCTTGCAGAGGGATCATCCATTTACACCTTCCATGCCAGCTCCTGGTATACCAGTGGGGAAGAAATCGATAGCTCGCTGAGACAAAGGTTCAGCAATCTTCTCAGTGCATTGCAAACAAAATGTTTTACGATAATGGGAGCTGCTATGAACAGCCTCCTGTCGTGGCCTTGTTATGTTGCATTATGTAGGGGGTGCATGGCTTAAGGGATGATGTGTTTTTATGTGCTAGGGTTATATGCTTAACAGGTTTTTTACTATGTGAAAATGCCAGCGTTCAAGGGTGACCCAGCTCCATGGCTCTAAACTGCAGAGCTGTCTGTGTTCTCTTCTCCAAAACCACAGCTGCCGGGGAGGTCTGGCACTGGTCTGCAGGCCTCTCCTGCCAGGAAAACCCAACAGGAGTTTGGTGGTATGCTGTGCATTTGGAAACATGTCTCAGACAAACAAAGTTTCAGCTAAACCAAAAGTTGCCATGCCTGATTTCAGCCCTTGACAATATTCAGCTTTGTCCCTGCAGTGGATCAAGACCTATGGGACACCCAAGGGGGATGCTTTGGTCAAGTTAAGGCTTTTTGTGGAAGGTTTTAGTGCAGAGCAAAAGGAGGCTTTTGGCTCCCAGCCACACTGGCTTCAGAGGAAGGAAAAGAAATCAGTATAGTAAGTTTTGCAAGGTCAAAGAGCAGAAACACATGCTGCAGTCATGAGCAGCTTTACTTGTGGAGTCCAGCAATAAAAACCACTTGCAACAGCTCAGCTGCCTTGGCTCTAACAGCCACTGCCACTCTCCGAAGGGATGGCTCTGGGCTACGGTTGGCTGCAGAAGCAGCAGCCATTAGAGTAAATCGAAACCCCCTCCCCTGCCATAGTGTTTAGCAATAATAATGCTATGCATAAGCCATGCATGGAGAGAGACAGCAGGATCAGGCCCCACAGACAGTTCATTTGGGCAAGCATCCAGCATGAGCTGGGGTGGGGAAAAAAAGCTGTGGAGCAGAGGTGTGGTTTAGTAAGAGAAAACCAGCATCTGACTGACATCTCGCAGAACCAAAGGGACCCTCCTGGCTAAATTACCAAGCGATGGCAGTTTACTCTTGAAGCATTAAGCCTGTGCGTCCAGAATAAACAGCCAGGGGAAGCTGGTGTAACTGCAGCCCTGCTCTATATATGAAGAGTGGAGCAATAAGACCACGTATCCAGACCTTAACCTTTATAACGCAGTACATGAGGTGGAAAACCTTTGTATGACCCTGTCATTTGAAACAGAGGCCAAAAAAGTATTTTTTCCTGTCCCTAAGAATGTGTTAAAATGGTACAGTTTTGCATGGCTGGGGGTATTAGAATGCATTCATATGAAACTGCCATTTTACAAGACTGTGCTAGCCCTGTTGTCCTTTCTGTGATTACGCCTATGCACGTGCCCGGGGTCACTCAGCTAACCAGAAGGGCTAAGAGACTTGCTGTATTGTTGATGGACACTGGCTGAGGGGCCAGTGCGGCTGGCTCAGTAGGCTCATGCCACATTTAGTGGTACCGCTTGGCTACCTCAGGACAGTGGTACTGCAATATTTATGTTGCTAGAAGTGCTGAGGAAAAAGAAAGGGCCCAGTGCTGAAACAGGCGGGATCAGAGTCTGGGATAGCAGTCTGGGTATCGAGAGCCACTGCCGAACGGCATGGCTGGCTGCATTCTCCCAGCTGCTCGTGTGTCCTAGGCATAGTTGCAATATATGACAGGCAAAGGAGAAGATTAAAAAAAAGTGCACATGAATCTAACCTGCAGATGTGCCTCACAGATCTGTTTATGTATTTTGCCTGGAGACTGTTTTGGAAATTAGCAGCTTTTGAGAGGGAAATGCATTAACAAGCAAGTTCCTTCTCCATTGCATATGCCTCACTGAAGACTGCAAATACTTTTGAAGTCTACTGGGTCAACTTTTTCCAAATATTCAGAGAAGTGTGAGTGTCTAGGATTTCCCAAAATTTAGATACTTACCTTTCCTCCTATGTCTTCCGCCCTTTATGTAGTTGGGATAGGACCTCTGGGCACGTCATTCTTCTTCTCAAGTCTGCCGTTGTATGCTATCAGATGGGCTTACTTCATAATGTTGCACTTAGGTCAGCTGCTTTGGTTGCTAAACCTGGGGATGTTCCCCAGAGAAAAAATTTCATGCCCCATCCCACCATAAAAAAAAAAAAAAAAAAAAAAAAAAAGTAATGCTTTATGCAAATTGGCCCAACCAGCCCTAATTTTCCTTCTCACGTGTCTCCTTTTACTTGTTGGCTCCTAGCTGTGGATACAGGATTGTATACACCTCTCATATTAACAGGGGTCTGCTTCACCACCGAGGCTCTTAGGAGCTACCCCTTCTACAGCACCCTTCTGTGCAACGGCAAGGCAAGCACATCGGATAAGTCACTGGTATTTCTAAGCCTGGACCTGCGTTCTGGTTTCTTCCAGGTATTCAGAGAGCAGGCTATTGATGGTGAGACCCTGCCCCTCCTGACAGAAGAGCACTTGCTGAACAATATGGGGCTCAAACTCGGACCTGCGCTGAAGATAAGGTCACAGGTAGGAAAATGGGCTATGTAGCAGTAAGTGGTGCGCTTTAAAGTTGTCCCTAGTCGGAATAGGGCTGCCAAAAGACCTAGTCTATTGAATATAATTATTTAAGCAATAATTGTTCACTTACTTATTTGTAATTATGGTTTCAAGAAAGCTTGATATGTCCTCCAAAATGTTCCATATCCTCACCTGGAGCCAGTCAAACAACTGTTTCAGGAAGAAAACACGGGTGGTATTCAGTGCCCGGGGCAGAAGCAAACAGTTCAGAGTAAGTGGTGGGAGGGAGTAACAGGGATGCAGTGGGCATCTCCTAAAACGGACCAGCTCCTGCCAGAAAAGACACTTTAGGCTGTTCCCACAAATACCGGCCAGGAAAGGAGAAAAGCTGTAAACTCTGAGGCAAGGCAGATTGTTTAAAATCAGTTGAACCTGAAAGTAGTTATCCTGAAGTACCTAGAGACTGCGTAAAGCCATCGCAGGAACCCGCTGTCTCTTTTTTTCTCTAGACTGGACACAAGGCCTTTTGCTGCTTGTTTTCCTCATAACTAGCTGGCTCTTGGTGCTTCTCCTTTTTAGCGAGCCTTGAAGCACAAATGCATTTAACATGTCTCAGCATCATCTGTTGATTACCTTCCCTCCCCAGTGAGTAACGGACCAGTTCTTTTCCCTTCTCTGCTGTGCTAGTAATAGACTTCTGTAACATTTTTCTCTCTTGCTAGTCATAGCTTACTGGTCTTGCTGATGGGCCATGCCGCCCCCCTCCCACGCTGCACCACTTCCCCCACCCCACCTTCCAGCTTGTGCTATTTGCTTGTATTTTGATACACTGAAAGTATAAATTATATTTGCCTCTGCTGAATTACTCAAGTTCTCTCTTTCAGGGAACTGTATTTCAGCCTCAGCAGACTAGTTTGCTGTTGTGCCCTTATAGCGATGGTGATTCTTCTTAAAATACCTTCCCCCCAGCCCCCTCCCTCTATGACTCGGCTCCCAGGTCCCTGCCTGTAGAGCGCTACTTTCCTAAAATTGCTCTGCTATTCACCAGCAGTCATGGCAACTTCCATTTGAGTTGCCTCCACTTCCTCTGGGTTGGATTCGAATCTAGAAGAACATCTCCGCTAGCTTCTTTATCCATTTAATGATCAGAAAATAGCTTCTGACACGTGTCAAGAACAGGCTGTTCTATTATATTCCCTAGGGTATTATGTCATGCAGATAGTTATGACAGTAATGTGCATGTGCATGCACACATACATGGGTTGCACAGACAGTCACTATTCTGGCATAGTCTCCCTAACCCACAAGCTATACATTTGTTACATTATGTTAAAACAATAAGAGCAACTTTACTGTTTTCCCTACAGCCCTCACTGTTTATGAGGGGGCTAATAAAAAGGTTCTGTGGGCAATTGTTCCCTGTGGGTCAATTCAGTAGGAAATAAAACTCGTATATTTCTTAAAAAACAGAGAACCCCAAATAGCTCACAGACATTCCGAGATTGGATTTGGCAGCGGGAATATGAGATATGGGCTGAAACTAGAAAAATCCTGCTTCGATTTAATCAATAGTGTTTAAAGTTCTAGTATAAGGCATGGTTGAGGGGGAAGTAAGCGGGGAGCAAAGGCCTAATGTTGCTAACTGAATAATGCTGCAGTTGTCTGGTTTGAACACAAGCCTGTGTTTCTCTTTAAGCTTAAATGTGAAACAGCTGTGTAGGTGCTGGAAAGTTGTGGGGCCTTTGGCCCTTGCTGGGAGGCGAGAACTGCTTCAGGAGTTTTATTCAGTGCTGCAGAAGGGAGAGGCTGCAGGCTTATAGCTTCCTTTGCAGTTAACAGCAGCCACCCTGTAGCCAGATTGTTTTTTTCTCCCTCACCCTGTTGTCCCAGCCCCCCTTGTTTCCCCCTCTTAAGAGCAATTCCAGCTCTTCAGCTGTGGACATTGTGTACTGTCCGGCAGTCCGGGACCCTGGGCTGGGTTAGCAGAGGGAGAGCAGAAGTGTTGCATCAAATTGTCCATCCAGTGGTGCCTGTTAACAAGAGACATGGTAGGAATCGGTCAACCCTCTTCACCTGATGCACCTTCACCTGAAGGCAGCTACAGCCAGGTGTGTTCCCAGTGCCTCGTGTAGCGGAGATGCCTGGGACCTGCTGCTCACATTCACAACAGGGGTGAGCTGGGCTCCGTGACAGATGAAGAGCACCATCACAGTTGTGCATGCAGCCTTGTCTAGCTGGGGAAACAGGCTGCAAGTTCCCATAGTCTCCGGATGAGATGGTGAGATCCAATTATTTCAGAACAGAGGCTGGACTTGGTTCAGCTTTAGATTGCACACCCATTCAGCCCCTACCTCAGCAAGGCCTTCAGGCCTTCAGTCTCATTCTGGCCAAAGACCACGGACATATGCAAAACACGCCACAGGAAAAGCGGCTGCACTGCAAGTCCCAGCACATCCCAGCCTGAGACACGATCTATAGGGTAGACCCTGTAGCTCCAGCTGTGAAACAGAGCTGGGGAGCACTACTGTAAAAGTGGTAAAAGTACTACACAGAGTCCTTTAGAAAAAAAGCGAGGAGGAACCCTTCCCTGGTCTTCTCTGTTAAGTCACCACCAAGGGTTGTTTTGGGGCTTTTTTTGTAGATTGGGAATGGTAGCTCTTCATTCAAATGCTAGAATCTAGCTCTTCCATCTGCAGTTCACTGTGGAGTACAGATCCTGGCCTTGCTGCATGAAAATAGAGCCTCTGTGGGTTTCTGAAGACAGTTTGTGCACATTGTCATTCCTTTTTGCCCTCTCCCCCCCCCCCGGCATTTATTTATTTTATTTTATTTTTAATAGGTTGCCAAGAGAGTGGGCAGAGTTCTGTACATGGCAGGCTTTCCCATGGCTTTCCCACTGCATCCTCCTGGTTTACGGCCACCAGAGCGGGACCTGCCCCCAGCTGACCTCCGGCCATCCTCCACCGGCAGCGTGGCCTCCCCCTTCAGCAGCGGCCTGCCCTCCGCCAGCCGCGTCTCACCAAAGCAGGAAAATGGGAACCCCTCCATCATTGCTGGGATCAATGACACCACAAAACCTCCATCTTAACTGCAGGACAGCTCTTGACTGCTTCTGGAACTGAGATTCAGTTGAACAAACTGAAGGTAATGCATTTTGAGAGACCAGGAGAGCCTCCCTCAGCAGTGTGAGACACAGGAGTGAGGAAGGGAGGTTTTTAATTTTTGTGGATGCATATGTTTTTTGTTTAAAGAAAGAAGAAAATCAAACAAAAGTTCTAAAAACTGTAAAAAGGGAAGGAAAGAAAACTATCCAAAGATGTACTGAGACAACGCAAGTAAAGAGAAAGAAAATGTTTCTAGAGGGTGGCAGCAGCATTCCCATGCCCTTTCACAACCCTTCTCGCTCACCGGTCCGAGATGGAGAGCCATGGACAGGGAATGAACGTTCTTCTTTGCCTTCAAAGAAACATGGCTTTCAGGAACTTCTGGGTATGACTCCAAGCAGGCAAGTGAATGGGCACTGCTCCTCCCAATGGTACTCAGCACCCCTGAGCAAAAAATCCCATCAAAAATGAAACCAACCACCTTCCCAGCTATATCCTCCTCCCTGGAAACGGTACTCAGTTCTTCATTCAGGTGTCTATGCATCTCTAGCAACTTTTAAAACAATACCAAAGACAGACAAAAAGAAGAAAAGAAGAAGGAAAAAAAAAAAAGAAAAGAAAGGCAAGTTCTGGTCCATGTTTACTTCAGTGTGGATGGTACGGCACAGGCGGCTCAGCGCTGTCCCACAGGCTAGGTGTGCCCTCTTCCCTGGCATGTTGTCCCTTTCAGCACACACAGAGAACGGACTCTGCCTGTGCTCCAGCCCTGCATAGGTGGGGTTTTTTCCTATTAGATGTTCTGTTTTAAAAAGAAGAAAAAAGCGTGTGCTTTGGTGGGATGAAGGGTCACAGCCCTCACTCCAGTGTGGCCCCCTCCCTCCTTCACGTGTACAACAGACTCATTTATACATCTGGGGTGGGTTTTTTTGTTTGTAGGGTTGGTTTTGTTCTTTTTAAAGCCTTGTTACAGAGGTGGATGTAGTTGCACATTCTGGCCTGCTGTGGACCATGAGACAGATACCTGTTCGTTCCCTGAGGAGGGGGAGGGATGCTGGGGGATTCAGGCTAAAAACAATGGGTAGAGTTTTTACTACTGTGAATGAGATGGTGACACCTGGGGGTGACCTCCTGTGACTTGTACAGTTGTGAACAAGCACATGTGGTACTGTCCTCTCTCTCTCTCCCTCCCTCCCCCCGCCCCTTTTTTTTTTTTTTTGTTTAAACGTTGCACGTGCTACCGTTTTTCTTACAAAATAGCTTGGTGGTACATTAGCTTCTTTATATTGTAAAAAAAAAAAAAAAAAAAAAGTCATTATCCATCACATCACGATAAAAATGCTTTCCAGCAATCAATTAAAGAAAAACACTTAATTTACAAATGGTACCTAGCTTCCTGGCCTCCTTGCAAGTGGTTGTTTCATGCAATGTCTCCTTTCTTTCACTGTGTACACTGGGGCCATATGCCTTACTGCTGGTGTTGGTAACTCTGCATGTGCTAGCACTACTCCATTACTGGCCTAAAAACCCATCTTCGGATTGGTTCACAGCTGCCAAAAGGCAGACAGAATCTTGCCCAGCTACCTTAGAGAAAGGAGAAAAAGCAACTCCTTTCTCTTTTGGAAGAAAAGGTAAGTTAAAACCTTTTTCTCGCCGTTGGGGCCTTGCAAGTCATCTCTGCAGTCATAGCCCAGGCTCCTTTTGTAACTGCCTGAAGACAAAGCCTTTACCAGCTGTAGGGAACCTCAGTCTTGAGCATGCCCAAACCCCTAATGAAGCAGCTGGTGCTCTGGCATCCTCAGAGTGGGCTATAAATAATAATAATAACAACTATAATCATGATGTCCATAATAAAACCCAAATTACTAATTTCTGAGGTTACTTCCTCTCCCTTACAGGAAAAAGTGTATCTGGGTGCATGTCTAGGAAGGGCAGGTCTAATAATTACTGTAACTGCAGAAAGAAGCCCTCGCCATCCCTATTCCTGCCCCTAAGCTCCAAAAAGATGTAACAAACTCTGAATGAAGCTGCATGAACACTGTACTACAGCAGTAATTACCTGTGTGATAACGATGTCTGGAAGCAGGAAAGGAGCAGCTCTCATAGGTGTAGGACAGGAAGAGCCTAATTACCTCTTTACATACACCAAGTTGTTACCGCTTACACGTGGGTAAGAGGGAGACCACTAGTCAGGCTATAGTACATGTTGATACGTTTGGGTTTGCATCTGCAATAAGGCAATGTTTTTGAGCTGTGGTTATTCTGAATCCATGAAAACAGAACTTAAGAAAAAAAGGAAAAGTTGTTCTTTTTACATGTTTTTTTAAAAAAGCATCTTTTCCTCTGGTGTGCAGGAGTAAAGATGCCTGGAGGGGAGCATGTAGGCAGTGCAGAAAGCAGAGATGGCTGTGTCTGTGCAGGTGGCTTGGCCACCCCTAGTGCTTACAGACAGCTATTGACCTGACTGAATGGTGGCAAAGAATAAAAATTTTATTTATCCTGGCCCTCTAGCTTCTTTTCTAAAAATCTGCATTAACAAATAACAATGATCTCAAAAGGCACAGTTAATTTTCAGGAGTTACTCTGTGAAATATGCCCTAAGAATACTTAACAGCAAACACCCTCTATCACCAGTTTATTTTCCAAATAAATTTGTTTCCTAGCTGCCAGTCCTGCAAACTAACAAGAGATAAGCTGTTTATATTTTCCCAGCAGATCACAAATTGCATTTACCCACCTTGAGCTACACAATGTTCTCCCACAAGCACCACTCCTAGAGGAAGATATGTAATGAGCTGCATCTAGAAGCTGCCCAAGTGATGCAGTGGTTGGCTTTGAGGTCATAAAGAAAGGCTGGGTGCCCAAGACAGCCTGCAATCATCACGACTGTTTTCAGGACTCAGGACAAAACAGTGTTCACCATCAGCAGCTAGGACCAGCCTTAGAAAGAGGTGATTTTATGTCACTGCGGATAACTGCATCTGTTTACAAAGCACAGGCTCAGACTTGTCCATTGTTTTTGCTAAGCAAATGTATCCCAGGCAAATCCAACAGCCATCACAAAATGAAAGTACGCTTCCTACATTATTAGTTTTGCCTCTTACTCCTTCCCGCCTGCACAACCTCCCATCTCTGCGCCCACCCTCCTTCATACCCTAAGGCACTCTAAGTTAACTTCTTTAGCATACTTACAGCTAGCTTGATTGAACTGACTGAGCTGCTTCTGATGTTACTGATGAAGGTTTTGCAAAACACTCCATGCAATCCTTGAGCACTTCTTGGCAACAGGGAGGGATTAGTGAGGGTCCCAGAGCAAATATGAGGTGACGCATGTGGTTGGCTGAACAGACAGGAGGACCCTTAGACAAAAGAAGTTGTCCTTCCCTTGGTCAGTTCACTTACGCTCCAGCAGGAGCTGAAACCGAACCTTATGCTATTTCAGACTTCAGTGAGGGCTTTTTTATTATCTGTGATGAGCAGTTTTACTGGCCTTGATGTAACCACAATTTTGAAAGTCCAAGTAGCATCTCTGCTGTGTCACTGAGAAAGTCCTTGATGGCACCTGGGGCTGGCCTCCCACCCTCCATGCTCCCCAGCTCTTACCACCTCTTTGAGAACCAGCTACAGGTGCTGAAGGCTGGGTGATCCAATACACAGCAGCTTCGTAAAGAATAAGCTTGGAGGGGGGTTGTGGCTGTAAGGGTGCTCAGTCATCGTCAGAGAAAGCTAAGTCCTCCACAATGTCCTCTTCTCCTTGGGCTAGCTCTTCGAGGTCAGATCGTGACATCCCCCGAGTGCAGCTCCTTTGCTTATGTGACCCTTGGGAAACCCAAGCGGCTTCCTTGCCTTCCTCTGTGGGTGGAAAGAGTGAGAGGTGTAAATCCTGCTTTACTGGGAGTGAGAGTGAGGTGAGTCAAGGCAACTCATTGCTAATTAATCCCAGATGCTCATTAATTATTGGCGCCACTGCAGCTCCCAGATAGTGGTAGGAGAGTGCTGCAGGCTGTTCAGTACAGCGCTGGCTCTGAAGTACTTGGGGCAATAGGAGAGGAGACCAAACTAACTGTTAGGAAAGGAGACCTAACTGAGGCAGAAACACAAAGGAAGAACTGGGGGCAACGAGACGGGCCTCCAAACCTTCAGCCTGCACAGCTCAGGTTAGTCTTCCTCACTGGAGATGTCAGGCTAGGCTACTGACAGAAAGCTCTCAGTAACAGTAACAGCCAGACTCCCAAATGCAAAACTAGCCCCAGGCTCCCTCCTTTTTGAAATTATATTTTAAAGGGGGAGCACAAGTGAGAACTGGTTTCTAGGGACCATACATGTCCCCATTCCCAGTGCCCTTCCTTTTCATTCCAGAAGTGTGGCTTGAGCTTCCTACACCTTGCTTCCAAACAGAGCCCTGCAGACCATCTCTTTTAGGCTCTATGAGCAAAGCATCTGCTCAGCACAAATTCCTACCTCTGGTCTCATGCCCACAGCCTCTCACCGGCTGTGGACGGTGGCAGCAGTAGCTGTGGGATGTGGCTGCCTCTGCTCAGCACTTCCTGGATCAGCTGCCAGGCTCTGCTAATTCAGCCCCCTTGCCGGAAAGTACAAAAAGCTACCACCCACCCACCCCCTGCCCCAGATCAGGGGCTAGATGCTCACTGCAGTTCCCATCCTTCAAAACCACACTGGTGACACAAGAGTATCAGGACCACAGAAGTGCCTCTCCAGGGCACTGAGAGCATGTGCATGCCCTAAGGCTCTGACCTGCTGGAGGGTGGGAAGCTTGTCACAGACACAAGCCTCTTGCTATTCCATCACCCAACCAGGCTGCATGCATGCAGGTGTTTTGGTAAAAAGCACAACAGGAACACTCAGCACACACAGCTTAAGACTTAGAAGGGGCAGATCTGCCTGTCTGCCCTGCTTGATTGATGTCTGAAAAAGTGCCACGGGCCAGAAGCACCCAGGCCTGAATGTGGCTGCTGCTACACCAGCGTATCCGGGCTTTAAGAGACCCTGCTGGCTCTATATCACGTTCCTACAGCCCAAAGTGAAGGAAGCTGCTATTGGGGCTGAAGGAAAGGAAGATCAGAGTTCCTGTTCCCCCCGACACCAAGGAAGGGTGCTTTTCCTTCAGCTTGTCTGAGTACTCCAGTAGGCAGAGAGGGAAAACTCTCCCTCTTTATCCTTTACAGTCTTGTCAGAACATGCATCAAATGCCCATCTATTCTCAGCGCTGAGGTTTGGGTGTGCATGCCAAGCCGCAGCCATCTGCCATGCTAAATCACTCAGATTTTGCTCTCACTTGGACTCTTTCCCCCTTCCTGCTCTCCCTGCTCCCCAAACCAGTAAAGAAAGCCCGCACACAGGAGCTTTGTGGCTGTTCCCCACAACCATGCATCACACCCAATGGCATGCCGGGGAACAGAGGCTTGGCACTCTAATACAAAGGCCTAAGCAAGCGGCACACAAAAACCAGCACATGAACACAGCAGTCAGAGCCCCTGGCAGGTCCAGCTTCCGTCTGCTACGTTAGCAGAGCGACTTGGCAGACGCCGGCAAGACTGAGCTGAATGTGGTTCGTTGCACTCTGTGGGGGTGCCGAGCGGGCTCGCCAGCTATGGCTCTGTGCGGTGGGCAGAAGAGAAAGATACCCCCTCTTCAGCTGCAACAAAGCCTGGCTTGGCATTCTGGCACAGCCGCGGTGACAGAGCTGGCAGCTTTCTCAGTAGCCATTGAGACAGCTGTTCTTCTGGCCCGCTGGGAGCATGCAAACCGATGGCGTCTCACACCGACACCCACACTCTTTGCAATCCTCTCCCTGGGCAGTGGCTACGAGTTGGCAGAAGCGATCAGGACCAAGCGCAGAGCAAAGCCAGTGGTTCTAGCAGGGACTGTACACTGGCAAATAACCCAGAAGAGTGCAGGACTTTGACAAGGTCTCCTGTCCTGGGAAGACCTGTAGAGAAGCAGCAGCTAAAGGGTTACTGCTGCACAGTGCCCCATACCCCAGCACTGCTCAGATGAAAAGTGAAAGTGTACCCTCCACACCCCCACACATGTGTAACCTGCAGAGAGCAAGGGCAGCCTAGAAGCAAGGTTTCAGTACCCTGTTGGGGTGGGCTGTACTTCAAGAGTTTGTTTGAGCCTCCCTGCAGGAGGCCCATGAAAAAAGATGAAAGGGACTGGTGGCTTGTTAGAGCAAGGCCTGCAAAGACCTTAACCCTTTCGCTCTCTTCGCAGCATAAACCCAGGTCTTCCTGTCCAGGGCATTTGTGTGTCAGTGTAGAAGCCCCTCCTGACACCGCACAGCTCAGAACAGCAGCACAGCAAGAAAAGAGGAGACAATTCCTTTGCAGGGGAACCCCCAGAATGCAAAGGAGTAGTTACCAGTGCTGTCAGTAATTCCCTTCCCCTTTGGCTAACTGCACTACTTACCATCTGAGTCTTCCAGTTCTTCCTCATCCTCCTCGATTTCATATGTTCCTTCTTCATCATCATCATCCTCCTCACCATAGTCCTTGCTGCTTGCTTCTGAACTGTCATCTGATGCCTGCTTGGCTTTGGCTTTACCTGCAAGTATTTTTACTATGTAAATGGAAATATAAAGAGCAGCACACGAGCATACCTGCAGGCAGGATGTAAGGGGCGAAGTACTGCCATCCCAACATTCATCCTCAGGAGTACAGTCATATACACACTAAAGGGGAAATTCACCGTATTTCTCCAAAAGCCACGTCCCCGTGCACTAGAAGCCCAGAGAAGGATGCATTTCATTTCAGAGGTACCTGCTAGAGGAAGGCCAGGATGCACAGAATCAGAGAAATCACCTCAGAAGCTCGTAGCAGGGTTTTACTGCTAAAGCCCAGGACATGATGCTACCTGGTACTTATGGAGCACCACTGGCACGGCACCCAAGTGTCCATCGCTAACCTAACTGCCTGCCCTGTTCAGAGACATGAAAGCTAGGAGAAGAAGACAGAAGAGTACAATGAGAAGAAATGGGCCTAACAAACAGACGTGAACCAGCAGAAGGAGTAAGTCACAAAGCTGAGACCAGAGAAGGATTGGTTCCACTGAGAAATTGTGCCTGCATATATCCACCTCCACCCCTCCATGGTTATATATAACTGAACACAGGGGTAGACTCTCTGGTTCAGGGTATCCTTGTAAACCTCTTTTAGCTTTATTCCTCTGTTAGTCACAACAGAAAGGTCTAGGAACAGGTATCACTGCAAATTCCCTCTGTAGATGGCTAGCCACATCGTCCAAGGCAGCCTGGGAGGAAGTATTAAGAGCCTCTGGGTGCTTGACCTGGGGGAAAATTATCTGCCTCTGAGCCTCTGGAACTGGACTTCTTTTACTTGTGTAGACTTCACTTCACTGGAGGAATGCTTCTCCCCTCTCCCCTCCTGAGGACAGTGTGAGTCACCAGGCATTTAAATGACAGGATACAAATTCTCTACTGAGGGAGCAGAAGAGAACCAGCTTCCTCTTGCCTCCTTCCAGCCACCATCCCTGAGCTAAGCCCAGCTCAGTGCTGCAGGTCGCTCACTCTTGCTTATAAAAGATGCTGAAGAAGCTATTTATTCACACTTCAGACTCTGCTTGGAAACTGGCTGTACATCCTCCTCACATTGTGATTCTTGGGCCCCATCATGGCATCTATTTTTTGCCCATCCTCCCTCCTCAGCAGCTGCCCTATGTTACTCACTGAACTGGATACAGAGCCATTAATAAGCTGGCTGCTAGCATTCCCAGCTCCCCGTCATCACCCTGGTTGCTCTGCTTTCACCCATCTGTCAGCTCTGCCAGCATGCAGCCTCTGTGCAATTGCCCCCCAAGGGATCGGAAGCTACATCTCATGGACAGAGTGCTCTCAGGCACTCGCAGCCATGCGGAGAACACCTGCTCCACAGGAGATGGATTGCAGCGCTATTCACTGCACCACATCATATTGATGGGCACCTGAGAAGATCAGGCAACAATCGAGGGGCAAGCTCTCATCCATCAAGTAGCACTAGCAAAAGCACTGACAGATCCAGCTACCAGCTCATCTTAGAGTATGCAGAAAAACCAGCTATAGGGCAGGAATTGGGTATAGGGTCACTCCTATGTGCTATAACACAGGCAGCAGGCCACTAAGAGGAATTTACTGAACTTCTCCAGCCTCCTGCTCCCCTCCCACTGGTGGATACACACAGGGGCCCCAGTACAGTCTTCAGGCAGAGCTCAAGCTTCCATCTTCTGAGGCAGAAGTGTACCAGCCAGGTTTCAGAAGACAACGCTGAGGGTGCTGTGGTTAGCCAGTGCTCCTCCCCTCTTCTTCCCCACTCTGCCTCTAGATCCTCAAGCTGACAGCCCACAGCAGGAATTTTGCCACTGAAAAGGGCCACGATTATTCTGCTAGGAAATGAAAATGTCTGACCTCTCTTTCCACACCCCTGGCCCCCACCAGTCTGGCATTAAATTGATGTAATATGATTATGTGAGGGATAAATGAAGAAACCTGTTCAAGTTCATTAAAGGCACACCAACACCTAATGTGGACAGATCACTCATTACAGCCAGGCCCAGAGAGACGCTGCAGCTGCACTCCCTTCTCGCCTTTAATTGCCTCATGATGAGGCAGTCCAGCACCTCTTTCTAAGCCATTAATAATTTCTGGGAGCAGCCGCCTTTCCTCCCAGAGATCTGTCAGCTGGTAAATGGGAGGAACTCATGAACTTCCCCACCCCCACATTGATCAAATGCACACTCTTTCCTCTGCATCTCCTGGCTCTTTCTGCCCTTGCCGGCTCGGGGGTTCCTGAAACATGCAAACTTGTTTCTCTCCCCGCTTCAGACCTTGCAGAGACCCAAGCGAGGGAGTCTCTCCTGCCTGCCAAATGCTTTCTCCATTGCAGAAGACAGCTTGTCTTGATATGATGGAATTGTGTTCACCACCTTTCCTGCCCCCTTGGAGAGGATGTCGGGGGCACACAATCCTGCTGAAGTGAGCAGGCAGCTTCATCAGCTCCACTCGCACAAGCTAGGGGGAATCTCCCCTCAGATCCACAAGATTAAAAAAGGTTTGCAAATTCATCATTTGCCTTCCTTTTCCTGTGCAGCCATACCTGCTGCATGCATCAGTATGCTGCTTGCCATTTACTCCCTGGTGTGGCTGCACCACAGCCAGGTGCAGACCAAAACAAAGGAACCAGAAATAGACAGCTGACAGGCAGCATCACCTTGTTAAGAAGGACCACTGTGACAGGGATCCTGGACACGTGACCTCCAAGTCCTGTCTCAAACTACACTCCAACTGTGTCAAGGCATCCCTCCCTCTCCTGCCTCAATTATTACACCTGAATTTTTCATACTGACTCACTGAGCTACTTGGGACTACTCCTCCCCAGCGGGCTATGCAGCAGCATCCCCCACCAAACTTGATCTTGGTTGAGGTGTCCCAATGCAATGCAAGATGCACTGACAGGGAGCTAACCGGTGTTCCTAACTTCCAGGTTCTGAAAGAAGCCAGTATGGATTTGTGTTGATGAACTTACTGAACAAATTCTGAAGAACTGTACACCACCCTCTCTGTCCTTTCAGGAACCCCTAAAATAAACAGTAATGCTGGTACTGACAGAGCAGGGGGCCCAAACCACACAGAAAGCCAATGAGACTTCTATAAAAGTGACACCAGACACAGAAACGTTCGTTATTGCTAGACTTGCTAGGATTCAGAAGAGATTCATCCATTCATTGTTGGATTTGGCAAGGCCTGAGAAGACAGAATGAAGATTCAGAGGGATGGGAGGCTTTTTCTACCAAGGACCTGTGGCCTACAGCAAAGGCTGAAGTCAGGATTTGGACTCGGGAAAGAAGACAACCTGCAAAGCTTACAGAGCTAGGGAAAAGGCTGCTGCTGTCAAAGATAAATGGCTTATCGTGGGTTTGGCTGCTCTGAGGCTGCTAAGTCTAAGGTTAAAGTATGGAAGGATCAGAGAGCTTAGCTACTGCCGTGTCCTGCAGGACCTGAAGGACTAGGAAGAAGGCCTGTGCCAAGGGGAGCGGATGGCCTGCTATCAGCCTTTCACCTCTGGCCTAACGCAGAACTGGGGTTAGGATTCAGACGATGACAGACCTCTAAGAGATAGGTTTATGTCTGGATCCTACATGGTCCATTAAAGCAGACTGATGGCTGTAGCTAGCACAAGATGCTGATCAATGAGTTCAGTGGGCAGTAGGCTTAAAGAAAAAGAAAAGTGTGGGTTTTTTCTCCAAACAATATCTACATTAAGGTTGTGGTAAGTCTTACTGTGTTACCAGAGGATGCTGTGGAAGCCACATTAACAGGAAGGATCAGGCACAATCAGGGAACCAACAGGTCCATCAGTGGATATTAAACAAAACAGTCTCTCCGCAATCCTCAGTTCAGAACATCTCTGAGCTGCTGAACGCCCTGTAACCTTCCCTGCCCTGAACACACTTTTTCCTCTTTCCTAGTTACCTCCATATACTGCAAGAGCACTGGAGGTGTTTAGCTTGCTACTGCTTCTTCATGCATCTACCTTTTAGCCCTCTCCTCAACACGTGCAATTATAGTGCAGCCCTGGAGCTGAAGGGCAGAAAGATTCAAGGCTGTAACACCTGACTGGAGCTGACTGTCACAGCTGAATCACTCCAAGGATACCTCCAGGAACACCTGCCCTGTGAGAATCCATTACCACAATGTTATGTCCATACTGATTCTCCCCACAGGAACCTACCCCATCTGAGTCTGCTCCCCAGCCTGTGCCGCAGCCTCTCCTACTTTCTGGGAAATCTAGGATGGATGCTTCCTGTTCAACTCCAGGGCAGTCCCCAGCAGCCCCTCCTTGCCTGCTTGAGGGGTGCTGTGCCGGGAGGGTTCTGAAGCAGGTGCCTCTGCCAGCTGCTGCTCCCCAGTGGGAGGAGAGCAGGGCTGTGTGGTTCCCATCTGGGAGCAGCACACTGGGGCCAAGGGCTGTTCAAGCTGCAAACACCAATCTCCTGGTGGCCATTTCCTGCAGCAGTGCCAGGAGCTGGATGCAGCAAATATCCCTTCTCTGCCACAGCACAGATGAAAATGGTGGAGGTGGACAAGAGGGGGCCACTCAGAACAGAAGGGGAGGTAATATACAACTGCACTAGTACTGCTGGAGGACAACAGGATCTGCACATTACCCCTGCTCCCACATGCAGGGTCACTTTTCATTGCCTCCCCTGCCCGGAATGAATAATGGCAAACCGTAAGAGCTCCCCAACCCTCTCAGTCTGGGAAAAGCATGCCATTCCCTCCCTGCCTGGGACTGGAAAGAGCTTTTGAGAAGCCTGCTCTGCTGTGAGAAATACAAAGATCTTCAAAAGTGCCTAAAAAGCAGAAGTTAGTTAATGAGCAAGATGTTTTGGCTAGTAATAGTTAACCCAAGAACACTCTCCAGGCCTACCCTCTTCCAGAAAGATTAGGGACAGTGTAAACTGAAATCAACATTTCCCTGATACAATACCTAATTTAAATAAAAATAAATGGTGAAGTGGGCTTTGAACAGCAGCTAAGTAACAGAAAACTGACGATTAGGCTTTTAGCAAGCAGTTTTCCACTCTCATGAATTTGGTCTGGAACCTGACAGGCCAAACAACTACTAATAGGAAGAAAAACATCCTGTCAACATAGGAAAGACTCTACCAAGCCAAATGCTGTGGTAGGTGAGAGATGGGAGCCCTTTTCACTATGCTTCCATACCCAACATTCAACCAGAAAGCCACAATGATGCTGCACCAGCAGCAGGTTCTGAAATTCAGATTTTTATGTAGTCATCATCAGGGGGAAGAGCATTTTCCAGACCAGGGCAACCATGCTCACAGATTTAACCCATGGGGCTGCCTAAAAGGATGAGTTCAGAACAGATCACTGCAACTATCTAAGTAGGACTTTTCTGACAGGGAACTCTTTCCCTTCCAGAAGTTCTTCCCTCCCTCCCCCTTCTCCGCAGAGACCTACACATCCCCAGGGCTCTGGAACTGGCTCTTACCAGTAAGAACTTGAACAGAGTTTTGGGTGCTGCTGCTAAGTCTTGCTGATGAGGAAAGCATGGATGTCTCTGGGTGTGGCTGACCTTTCCAGTAAGTCTCCTATTCTTTTCCCACATCAGCTTGGCACTCCTAAATGATGCCCCTGCTTCCATTCCCAGAGCAGAGAGGGCATAGTCCACCAGCCCCATCTCTTCCTATCCACATCTGGAAGTAGTGTTGTGTCAGAAGGGCTGATCTCTGCTCTGATAACCTTCCCAGATCCCCACAACATATTAGAGCCACAGCTACTTTCATAGCACCAACCTGTCTCGCCCTGCCAGTTTTCAAGGAGGTCAGCATCACTGGGCATTCTTAGCTACATTTCTTGTTTTCCTCTCCCAGAAGGTTCATCCAGGGCAGTCTTATCTTCCTGCCTAGATTTCTGCCATCAACATGTCTCTCTTGGAAGTAGTCTGAGGCTGATTCAAGATGAACCAAAGTCCTTCTATTGTCCCACACTCTCCTTTTGCCTTATTTGAAAAGAGGAGATTGTTATGCCCAAAAACCTCACAGGTAAAGAGGCAAATACACAGGCCATAGCAGCTGCAGGGCATCTGGCCACCCAGTAGAATGATGGCCACAAAGACAGGGAACTGCAGCAAACTGAAGGCTTCTCTGACTTCCATCTGCAGCCAGCTCTGACATTTACTGAATGCTGAGCACGGCTGGGAACATCTCACACCCCACACAGAGTAAGAACAAGAGCTCATTGTATGCATCTCCCAAGACACAGGCGCTTTTCCCAGCTTCCCTGTGCCCTGTCCCTTTCTCACTGTGGAATCACACCATTGCCTGGAGGGGACTTCACCCTATACTACAGTACAGACCGAGTGCTCTGCTGCCTTCCACCCAGCATCTCATGACCCACGGTGGGGCTGAGCCCAGTTGCTCCTTGAGATGAAAGTTGCCTTCAGGGCCTGTTTCCTCCCTCCAGAAAACACCCTACTAAGAACAAAGGCTATGGAGAGGCAGCTGACCCAGGAATGTTGGAAGGGAAGACTCATTACTGACACTGCAGTGCTGATGCATGCTCTGTGACTAGATACCACAGCTGTGGGACTCCTACAGACAGAGCAGGGAGAGCCCTTTGACAGATCATGTGGACCTTAGTCCTCATGTGCACTCTCTTCACAATATGTCAGCCCCTTAAAGCTGCCCAAGAACCTAATGGACAGATGTCACAAGCACATGCAGAGGCAGGGGGCTATAAGCCATGCCTAACAAGTACATTGCAAACCTTCACATTCAGCTGATTTCTACAGTGACCAGGCAGCCACCAGAAACAAGGTAGAAACTGCATACTTCAGGTGCCAGACAGATAGCTGTCACAGACCTTGTATTGGATCATCAGTAACGTCCATCACAGACATGCCTCAGAGTCCCAGTGTTCAGAAATCCATCAGTCCAAGAAACCTCCCAAGTGTACATAAAAGTCAGTTCCTGGGAGGCAGAAGAAGAGACCCTGGGTTTCCCTGGCTCCCAGTAACCTGCCTTTGGAACTGCAGTTATCACTGCCTTTTTAGAAACCATTGGGATTCTTCTAAGGCACTGACTCATATGGCAGGCAGTACAACCCCAGATCGCAAGGATGTATCTCAGCAAATCGTTTTGATGTCACACTGGTCTGTCAGTACGTTGGTGGGCCATGTGCTCACTTTTGCTCTCCTCCCATTCTTTGCTGGGTCTCCTACAAAACTTCACTGACTTCAGCCTCAAGCCATCAAACAGGAGTTTTCCAACCTTTCCTTCCTCCTATGTCACAGATGCCTGTGAGGGAGACCATGCTCATTGGTGCTGTGGTAAGTCTCAAGATTTATCCTCACACCTTACAATGCACCCAACAGACTAGGATTTTATCTGTATATTAAAGCTCCAAACAAGAAAACTCCATATTCCTGCAAGTTGCCCTACTATATGAATAACAATGCATTCAGAAAACCTGTGAAATCCCAAACACTGCAAATTATAGAAAGAAAACTTAAGTTTTTCCTCAAACTATGCAGTGAGCTTCCCAGGCAGGTTCCACAATTTACTGTGGCCCCCTCGTGGTCACAGCAAGAGAGTGACATCACTCCATTTTCTGCAGGGGCTCTACATGTCTCAGCTCATCAAAAATACTTGCAGTGTCAGTCACTATAAAATAAATAAATCAGAAGTGCATGCAAAGAGAGGATAACCATTCTTCCATCAAAGATCCTTGTTCTGGTAGCCAGCCCCTGCGATAGCTATTGTTTGCAATGACATATACAGCAAAGACCCAGCATACTGTCAGGTAGAACAACATTCTTATTCCTCTTTTATCAGTGCAGAAACAAAACATGGATTTGTGCACCTCCACTCGTGGTGCAAGAAAAGTGAAAACACTTTCGTGTTCTCCAAGGTGAGACTTCAGTCCAGAACCTGCACAGGTTATAAGCACAAGAAGGAGAACTCACTCTTTGGGAATTACATTATGAACCATGGCTGCTACTTTGAAGCCTTTGAAAGCAGGGTCTGTGTTCAGCCAAACATCCCCTGGTTCTTGGGCTATCGTGACAAAACAAAGGTGCTAAGGAAAGGACAGATGATGGGTCATGTACAGAAAAAGACTGCAGGACTAAAACTTTGAAATGAGCTGGACTGACAAAGTAGGAGAGGGAGATAAAGATGAAAGCCTCCCAACCCCCTTCTGCCTGTCACTTGAAAAAGCCTCCAAAAAGCATCATCATCTTGCTCTCTCTCTCCCTGTCAGTGTATCTTTCAAACCGAACATGGCCAGCACACATCCCCCTGAGGACAGAGCCCTACAGAATTCTGGACAAGGAGAAGGTATGGGGCTGGGCATACCTTTTATAGGGAATCCAACATTCTCCTCATCAGAGTCACTGTCCAGCTCAAAGAGGTCCTTGAATTCCTTCTTATCTTCCTCCTTGCTTTCATTTTGCTTCTTACGCTTAATTTCTGGGAAGTTCAAGTCTTCAAGCTGGAAAAAAACAAAACCAAGAGTAAGAACAACCTTAATTTGTACTTTCAAACATAAAATGCTGAGCTTAAACACAGGAACTTGGCTTTGCCCAGTATGTGTAAGCCACACTGCCAAGAACGTTTGGGTCTGCCTTGCTGCCAACTAGGGGAGCAACAGAAAGATTTGTGAGTCAGTTACAAAGTGAACGATACATGCAAAGCACCACTGCTCTATTGATCTTTACTCAATAAAGTCCTTTTGCTAATGGGCCATCTACTGCTGGTACCTTAACATGGATAAAAATGCAAGGCATCCATGACACGCTGGCTGTCCTAGATCTCTGGACTGAGAGCCACACAGACCCTGTGAGCTTGGGCAGCCAAGCACAATTAAGCAAGACTGTGCTGGTCATCTCTGAAGTGGCAGATTTCCACCAGCACCAAAACCTGTGACAGCTATAGCAAAGGCACTGTCTTTGCAGCTGCAGATTTCAGCAGTTAAATGGCAAGGTACTGAGGATGCTTAAGGTCTGTCTACACCATGGCTTTCCCAGTTACTAGCCCGTTACTAGCCCTTATGGGGATCAATGGGCCAAGAGCCTTGCTGCTGCAGACAGGCAATATCAATGCCATTAAGTACTTGCAATTGACACCACCTCACTGCTCTTTACACCTCTCCGGAGGGGGATTAGGGGGAGGATTTACTTGCAAGGCTCAGGCCAGCAGGGCAAAGATAATCAGAATGCAAATTAAATCCCAAGTGCTCTCTGAACATCAACTGCCCGCTGCCCGTTCCTGGCTGCACACCTCCTGGGAAGCACTCATGCATTAGCACACATTAGCTTGCTTGGAAACATTCACCCTGTGAGTAATAACTCATTTGCTTTCCCACCCATCAGACCACCCCTCAACACACTCTCCTCTGACCACATCCACTTCAACCCTCCTGTGAGCTTCCCCCAGCGGGAACAGCAGCAAAGCACAGTCTACGTAGAAAGACAGCTCTCAGCAGACAGAGTGTGTGTGTGGGGAAACATTGAGAGACACAGAGACCTGGATTTGCTCTTGCAGCCAATTCCAGCAATTTCTCCCAGCCTGTTTCATGGTTATGTTCCCCAGCTGGGCAATATTGATTCTGGGAGCTGAGCACTTACAAGCAATAACCTGCAGCACCAGGCTGGAAAGTCAAAAACTGACCAGAGAAGAGGAGAGGGAAGCAAATCACCAACCACCATTTGCAGGGTTCTAATCATAAACCATCTTCCCACCTGCTCTTCTCCACTATAAGATGCCTTTCCTTCCACCAGCCCTGAAGAGTCCTGCTGAGCAGTCTCTGTGCTGGGAAGATGCGTGAAGAAAGCAGCTCATGACTGGCTTTCCAAACAGCAGTCATTGCATGCCAGAGAAGAGATCTGGGAAGCAAAATGCAGCAAGAACAGCAATCCAGAGTCACTGCCAAATGGCTGCCCTCAGCTGACCTAATGACATACTGTAACCATTCTCTTTCCTAGAGTGGCTATGCTTCAGAAAGCTCCATCATGGGGCAGGGGAGCTGCTAGGGTGAAAACATTTTCCTTGGCCCCTACCAGTTTTGGTGGACAAGACTTGCTTCACTCCTCTCATTTGTTCTAGCACATAATTTTATGGAAAGTCGAAGGGCAGAGGGAGATGCTCCAGAAACAGAGATTCCATGAGAGGCTCCAGAAATAAACCACAAAGGTTTCAGAAGCTAAAATATATCAGCAGCTATGTTTCCAACCCAGCATTAGGCTGTGATCACAAACACAGTCCACATATCTGATCCCTTTCAGTTTATACATTCCTTTGCCTCTGCAAGTGCCCCAGCCAGGTCACGCTGCATCATCCCAGCCTCGGGGAGAAGCACTGGTGCTTTCTGCAGCTCAAGACCTGGACTACCATGTCCTTTCTCAGTAGTTTCACATGGGTCAAGGCCTCTCATGTCCCAGAGATGTCACTCCTCAGGAGTACCCTCCTAGGTACTGGGAACTGTACCCTGTAGCATGTCATCAGTACAACTGAGCCGACTCTGGAAGTTCTCAAGTCACAGGCAGCACCTTTGGGCCTTCTTCTGCACCAACAGCCACGCTACCTGCAGAATCCCTGTCTGCAGCATGGGTAGTTATCACTCTTCAACAACAGCAGCAGTTAAATAGGAGCCCAGTGATGCCTAACTAGGAAATAACTGAGGTTGAAAGTGTCACAAACAAGCAGAAACCCAGTTTTGACAACAAAAAACTGCTGCATCAACTGCCCAAGTCACTGTTGTCTAGTCCTGTTCTCCATGACCGCTGTCGCTGTTATTCCTCAGCAGCAGTAAATAAAATGCAAAAATAATCCAAGGTCTTACTTGCCCTCCTCACACATCCTGAACATGGGATGTCTCCATGGAACACACCACTTTAGGTTTAATGTGGAAATGGAGCTGTGTATGAGTAAAATGTCTCATGAACATGATGTGGAACAGTCTTCTCCAATTCTCCTCCAATTCAAGGCAGCAAAAGAGAGAGACTTATCTCATCATTGTGAAAAATTTCTCCAGTATCCTGTGCAGGGCATGTACAGCCGGGAGCAGAGGCTGTCAGTTGGGAATTCATATTTTCCATACAGCCTGGGAAAAGTCCCCATTTCCAAAGGCAGCCTACAGTTTTGGGTGACATCAGTACTGGTTGAACCCAACCTGAGCATATCAAAAAGGACCTGGAATGATGCTGAGTTGTGCTACCTCCAATATTATAAGACTCCACAGGAATGCCTTCAAGATAGGTACCTCAAAGTAAAGGCAGTAGAAAACTCTACTAGCTGCGGGGTGATCACAAAGCAAAGGAATGAGACTTGTATTGAGCCACAGCTCACAGATACAGCCTATGTTCATCACACAGTATCAGTAATTAGGTAATTTGGGGGCCAGTCTTTTAATCCCCAGCTAGAGGGTTACTATCTACTGAGTCTCATGAAGCCGATTAGTCTACATCCCATTAAAAACCATTGGAAAAAGCAAATGGAATGGGCAGACAGGGTCAGCGTTGTTATATAAGGCAAGCTGCAGCTCATAGCAGCTGAAAGCCAGGCTGATTTTTTCTGTTATTATTTTTTCCCCCCAATGGCTGCTAATGGGACATGGATTTTCTCAGCCCTAATGGGCCTCATGGTGTTCACTCTCCTGCTGGGGCTCACAATGCTGCATCATTAAGCTAGCAGTCCCCACCGAGAGAGACAACAGCCCCATTCACCAAGCAAAGATGCCAGGCAGCCACAGGCTTTTCAGAAAGCTAATTCCAAAGTCTGTCTCTCTCTCCAGTTTATCTGTTCAGCCTACTTTCTCCAAGAGAAAACAAGTCCCTGTCACTGCTTTTCAGATTTCCCCTGGTTTCAGAAGTCACTGTCTTGAGCCCTACTATACCAAAGTAATCCCCCTGACTGGGAGCTCTCCACCTCAGCTGGTCCAGGCCACCCCCAGGAGCTCCAGCTCCCCTCCTCCATTTAAAATGAGGTAGGGGCTTGTCTGCGGTGAGGGCTGATCTCCTCTCCCCTTGTGATAGCTGCTTCAGTACCTTCAAAGTGTCAGCTCATGCCAGCAGGGCCAGTTTTGGGCAAGAGATTAGCCCCACTCACAGCCGTCACTTCTTGCTGTTCCTCAGCTCCCCTCCTCTGCCTCCAATTTCCTTTCTGCAAAGGCCGCATTCTCCTGCTGGGTTTGCACAGAAAACAGGTGTGTTTTTTGTTCCCTCTGCATGGTTGCCCCAGGGGATTTCAGCCTCCTGTCCTTACCTTAGGATGCTACATGATACTGAGCATTTCTGTGATCTTCCAGGTCTTCTGCCACACTCTGGGACTTGCCTCAGAGCCAATCATCCTCATGTCCCATTGATTATTTTAATTGTTCCCCACCATACGCTGGAGACACCAATTATATCTATTTCCTGCTCCCTGGCCAAGAGCCTAGCTCAGCTACTTTCATTGCATTAGCATCAAGACAGCTTTCCTTTAGACCCCTAATGTAAGCAAGCTCCCACCCCCACCTTCTGCATCCTGGAGCGCAGTGCCATGCAGAACAGCCAAGGAGCCTTCCCTTGGGCAGAAGATGTGGGAAATGGCAGTTTGAACACTTCTGTCCAGACAGCAAATCCCACCTCACAAACAGCCACCCCCACATGAGTAAAATAAGAAAATGCAAACAGAACTCATCTCTGATATTCCCTCTGCTAAGAAGGGAGGCGTCTTCCCCTCTCTACTTTCTTGCAAAGTTAGGTTTCAGCATGGCAATCCAGTCACATTCTGCAGAACTGGCAAAAGAGCTAAAGACCTACACAAGCTCAACCCACACCGTTTTACTATCAAGAAAGCAATGCAATTTGCAAGACCTGATGCAAACTGCCCAAAGCAATGTGAGAAGGTCCATGAATGTGGGAATGAACACACAGAACACAAACTGCGTGCACAGTCTAAACTTCAAAACTACATCAAACACTTGTTCCAGAAGCAACACAACATCCACAAGGTTATTGCCCCAGTTGCTCACACAACCAAATCTGTTACCCAACCCACCCCTGCCAGTACACACAATTGCTCTGTCAGTACCATCCTCAGCTTCCTAGCCTTGAATTACAAAGGCTGCTGTACCAATGAGTCTTGAACAGCGTAAGCCTAAACAGAGGCAGAAGGAAATTCACCCTAGCACTAATTCATCCTATCTCACTATCCTCTATTAACTTGGGCAAATGAGCAGGGTACAGGCAGGGGACACAGATGTTGCTCCTAGAGATCCCAGCAAGACAAATCTGCAGGGAGCTGAAGACACCAGCCAGCTAGGCTGCTGTCCAGCCACACTCATGCTCTTTCCAAGAATGCTCAGCCTGTGCACTCACACAGCTCAAGCCAATTTCAGCTCACACCAGTGGAGCTGGTTTTGACCAGCACCATCCTGCTGCCATCTCTTGTCTACCCACGGCACAGATGATGTTCAGTAAGTTAGGCATTTCATTCTTACTCTTTCTTTGCCGCTGATTTCCAGTTGAATCTCCTTCTCTCTTAGCTTCTTCCACTGAGTATAATACTTGGTCAGAGGCGTCCCCTCCTCTTTGACCTGCTTCTCCCATTGTTCCTGTGGAGAGAGGGGGTGTAAATTTAAAAAAGGTTTTCAAAGCAGTTTTCCAGCAAAACTTTGGCAAACACAGGGAGTCAAGAGCAGAGGTTAAGACCCTTCCCCAAACCACCTTTTCCCAGCTCCTGGGTAGGAAATCGGCAACCATAACTAAGCTGCCAGCAGGACTAAGTGTAAATTCAGGCACGATCATTTAAGCAACTAGTGGGTCAGGAGTGGAGTGACTGACAACTTCCCTTATGTAAAGCAATGCCTGGGCACTGCAGAGAAATCAAAGAAAGCCAAAAGATGAAATGGACAGGGTGGCCAATGCAACAGCTTATTTATGCAATACCAAAGCACATGATACCAATGGCACTGAAGGACAGCATAAAATCCTCACAAAGGAGCATCTATGTGGTGGTGCATAAGATGCTTTAGCTTATGGAAGATCACCAGATTTTCTCAGCATGGTGGTCTGAAACGTGGGTTCCCAGATTCCTATTTCTCCATTCTAGAAGGGGCCTGAGTCCCAGAATTGCTGAGAAATCATGATAGGCTCCTCCTAAAATCAGCTTAATGCCTTCTGGGATCCACTACTACTATCCTGGCCTTGAACATTCACTTCTACTACAGCACTAGTGAGAAGACACTGACACAGAAGTCAAGTCAGATGTTGCAGCCTACTGTAATGAAAAATAAATTACTTCTGAAATCTGAAAGCAGGAATCAAAGGGACAGATCAGAGGACCTATCAGAAAAAAATGTGCCCTCTGCTCCTTCTACAGAGGCATTTGATCACTTGTTCAGTTCTTGCTTTTTAATTCAGAAACCTCACACAAGTATTTACAAGACCTAAGCACCAAAGATGTCTGATTGCCTGTTCCCCCTGTTCTACACCAAAGTGTTTATTTTTGAAACAAACATTCCCCTGCAGGGTCTTGGACTCATCCCAACCTTGAGAGCAGAGCACGAAGTGCTGAGCCTGTTTCTGCTGTCCAAAGAGGGATAACAAGGAGGTGCAGACACTGTAAATGGTGGGAAGCAAATTAGATGGTTAAAAATTCTTTTACACTTCAATAATTTGGCATGTTAGTGCTGAAACACGGGTGGTATGTCATATTAAAATACATTCTTCTTAACCTGCCAACATCCCTTTAACTTAACAGAACTGTACCTGTTAAGTGGATTACCACACTCCCCAGAGCTTTGCATTACCCCACAGTAAAAAGTCAATCTAATCCATTCAGAAAGGCATACAGGTAAGAACTGAAACAGGCAAAGGACGAAGGGAACAAGCAACAGCAACAAAGGTTAGCATAGATACACTCAAGAGTCAATACAGATGCAAAAAGAGTATCCTGAATCCAGGGCTGAGAACAAATCTAGAGCGCTCTGTGGGCACCTGTGTGTACACAATGCTCCTGTTTGAGGGTGGGAACAAAAGGCCAGACCATCTTCATAGCAGAAAACACGGCAGCAGCTCAAATATTCCTCAGCAGATCTCAAATCAACTGTTTCTGGGGAGCTGAGCCACAAAACTAGGGAGCTATGGTGTGTATACTGCAGCCTGTGAGCCAAGCATGGGAAGAACTTTGTTTGAAGAGCAGTGTATGAACAAGACAGAAGGAGCAGGTCTCTGCCATGGATAGCAGCGCAGAGCTCCCAGCTTACACAAACAAGAAAATACTTGGTACATATTGTGCAGTGAAATACATCAGCCTACACCAACTTGATTTGGCCCATCACTGTGAGGGAAGTGGAGACAACCTGTGGTCTCTGCAGTTGGCACCAGGAACTGAACTTTGGCAATTAAATGGTGACCAGATTGTGTCACCTGCACTCTAATGGTGTAGAATCTATTTATGCATCCTACAACAGGCATTATCAATATTGCATCAAGCCAAACAGGCCCTTTCTGATAATCATGGGTCCCAGACTCCGTCCCTACAGGATTGTTTGTAACACGGCTCCAGGTCTGCACGGCTGGAGCCTGCATCTGCTCTCTGGTCTCCTCCCCGGCAGGCTGACTGTAAGCACAGCTGATGTATCACTGACTCCAGCAGCACTCACTAGCAGAGACGCCAGCCAGCAGACAGCACAGCTTTATCGTCAATCTGACCCACCGCTATGGCAAGAGCAGCAATTCCTGAGGAATACAAAGTCACTCCATTTATAGATCAGGCTCGTATCAGGCTGCCAGCTGTAATCAGGCAATTTGTTGATGGTGTTTGGTATGGACAGCTTCTGAGAAAGACTCTCCTTACAGAGGGCAAGTGTCTATTTGTTCTGCCTGATACAGTTATTTCAGTTTTAAGGTGTGCTGGAATCCAGAGATAAAAAAGACCATTAAAACACTCCCATCTTTCTAGTCAGAACACCTCAACAGGAATTTTGAGAGAGTGGATGTGATCACACCCACTTTAACCATTTGCAGTTCTTCTATTACTGCTTTTGCCTCACTGTGCCGTCAGGCAACACCCAGCATGGATCAAGCCCACAGTGCTAGCACCTGTACAGACGTAACAAAGATCATCACCCACCCTTTGGAAAAACTCCCATCTGAAACGTGAAATGGGGATGAATGTAGAAGATCTGGAAATCCTACAGAAATGAGGCAGTGCTTTCCATCAGCTCATTGCCTCACTTCACATTTCATTAAGCATGACAGCGTGCTGGGCTATAATGTTCTTTAATCGAAGGTTGCCCAGCTCAGCACAAAGGTCTGCCTGGGAGCCACAGAGCTGTAACGCAGCCCGGCACACTCTGTAGGTCCTTCTGCTTCCCAGCATTTTCCCCTGCCAACCCAAGGGGCCTGCACTAGCACAGACAAACCTAAAACCCGAGCTGCACATTAGGTGTCTAGATTCAACTTCAGCTGCAGGCTCCATGTTTTTTGGCTCCCCTCACAAAGACCTTAATTAGTATAGTAACCTATTAGCATTGTACTCTCAAAAAACCACTGACAAATATTAATCTGCTTCTTACAAAAAAGAAGAAAAAAAAAAAAGTAAAGTTCTCAATCTTAAAAAAACATGGAAGAAGTCAGGTTGAACACATCTGGAGTGCCTATGTCTCCATACCACAGTTCCTGGGATGCAAGGAGGGATCCCTCCACAGTCCCTCCATGTTAAGTTAAAGATTGCACCACCATGCTCCCCCCCCCAGCACTAACTTCAATCCCCAGGCTGTTTCTTCTTTAAAATGATATAATACAGACCTGTAGGTAAAATCCACCTTTATAAATCACACCACTATGCTGTAATTCCCCCCATGAAAGCTGCATTTCAGCATGCTGCATGGAAGAATTAGCTTAGATTTTGGGCTCCACTCCCTACAGCAGAGCAGGCACAAACACATGCATGTGAGAACCAGAGAGCATTTGATTTCAATTGCTCTTGCTGGCAAGGGGGACATGCAAATACCTCCTCTTCCTTCACCCGCCTTTCGCTGCGCATTTCTGGCAGTGTTTGCTCATGAGAAGTGCCAATGCCCCACAGATCTTGGAGACAGCCTGGCAAACTCAACCCAGACTTCGAGGGACACTCCAATTCTTTCTGGGAAGCCCAGTCTCTGTGGGAGCTTTGGCCCTTATTGGGAACTTACACCATCTGCTTGCAGAGGCACAGGGGGGAAACACAGGGCTACCTGGGCACAAAACCTGCCCTCTGGACACCAAAGATAAGCTACTATGGCTCTTCTGCCCCACAGAAGTACTGAGTGGACAGTTTCCTCTGCTCTCAGGAGATATCCCATTAACTGAAGGGAAAGAAGGGCTCCCTACTCCCACAGAACAACAGCACAGTGCAAAAATACAAATTGCACAGGCAATCCAGGCATCTTCCCAGAACAGTACTGTTGCTCTATCCCCTTAAATGGCAGAACAGCTGTCTCCAAACAGGCCTGGCAAACTGGTGCCTGCTTCCCTTAACCAACCTCCCTTACTGAAAACAGGCTGCCTGTTACTGCCCCTCCAGAGAACCCTGCCTGATGCATGCTATTCAGCCACCCAGATGTCCCTCGGAAAGCAGGTGCACCAATGTCAACTAGGAGACACACAGGCAACAAGATGTTAAAATAATAATTTAGTTCTTACACAAGGGACTGCAGCTAGAGTTGCTGGGAAAGGCAGACAGTGGCAGAGTTGTTGGAAACCCTATTTTATTTAGCCAACAACCTTCCCCAGCTCATCTGTTTCATGGGGAGCCCTAGAGGCTGAAATCTCTACACTCTGCAGAGTGGGTGGGTGGTCACAGCATTGCCCGCAAATACTAAACAGCAAAACCCTAACCACTTCATTCCAGATGGGAAGCATAATTCCTTTAGCAAAGCAGTCCAACCCAGAATAGCATTTACAGAACCAAAGACTACTTAGTCACCTCAAACCCAGTACCATCAACCCCTTAATGCCAGAATAGTGCTGCCGTGTCCTGGCATTGATATGTCAGGATTTCAAAGGCTAATTTTCCTGCAGTCCCTGCCCCTTAGTGTCTGAAGACAAGTAATCTGTACTGCATCTTCTGCTCCATGCTCAGCTCCATGCCAGCAGGTGGAGCTTCCAACGATGCAGAACTCCAGACTTACCAATACCATGTGGCCAAAGAGACTACTTTGACCCATCAATTATCTTGCAGGCAGAGATGTTTTCACCTCTCTCCTGCCACGCAAGGAAGAGTCAGACCCACTACTCTCTCTCACACAGAGGCATACACACACAGAGTTTACCTGCTGCAGGCTTGCAAAGGCTGCTGTGCTGAATAAAAGACACAGATAAAATGTTCAACCCAAAGGACACACAAACAAAGCTTCATTAGTGAGGCTTCCTCCCTTTAGCTTCATTTACATACAGCCTAGATTTCAAATACCTCAGAGTTTAGCAGGTCAACAGGACCCCATAGAAGGGTAGAGCAAAGCAAAATCAAAAAAGATTCTGGAAAGGACACTGAAAAGTATATCCTGACAATATGCTACACCATCCCTAGGAGGACCTCACTCAGAGCAGACTCCTGGAGTAGGAGAAACAAGGAGAAAGGCAGCATCTCTCAGCCTAGTAGCCACGTGGCCAACTACTAGCTAACACGCTCTCTAATACACGGTTTCTAGCTGTGCTGCAGTTTATTCCCTAAGAGAAGAGGGGGTCTCCATCATCACCTTTGTCACTCCTCTTCATCTCATCACTGAGGTAGAATCCTGACATTTAACTCAACTGCTCCACAGGCATTACGAGCCACCCAGAGTCGCTGCGGCCTTTCTAGGTGTCAAATGTGCTCAGCATTTTCTCAGCAGGCTGGATTGCTTCAGCTGCAGACAGAAGGATATACCACCATCTCTGCTGAGAAGCCAGTGAAGCACCCAAGATGCCTGATCACTGTTCTTATGGCTCACAACTTTCCTGATTGTATAGCTCTGTCCCCACAAAGGCCCAGGAAAATGGGGAAAGGTCTGCCCCAGGATCCTAAACTGCCACATATTAGTAGTCTGCTGACAGTTTGGTTCTACACTGCTTGAGATTGGTCTCTACAAACTAGGAGTAAACATGCTTAAAGAGTTGGCAGAATCATCCCTATCACTTTAGGCATGAACTGGCACCTACGTATCAGGAATGGGATGATGAAAACACATGAAATTTCTCAGCAAAGGAGATGCCCCAGCAAAGCAAGGTGCTTCCATGCACGTGTGTTATAATAGAAGGGTACAATTTATGGACTGTGTTTTCCATGAGGCTTTTGGCTACACAGTCCATCAGAGCCCTGCCAAGTTCAGTTGTTTGTGAACATCTGCCCCACCCCACACACTGTTTCCATATCTCATCGTCCCTCCCGCCTCTGCCACCCGCTCAACCCCAGCAGCCGGAGCCGGAGTCTGACAGTCTTTCCAGGAAGCCCAAATCGAAGTAGCAGACTCACCACAGACTCCCTGCTGGCCACGCCGAAGGTAGCTTTCTGACGCCTGCTGGTGATGTAGGCAGAATTTTCCTGCAGTTTCTCCAGGAGCTGCCGGATGGGCTTGCAGTAGTTGGCAACCTTGCATTCCTTCAGGAAAGATTTTAACTGGAAGAAGGAAAAAGAGAGGAAGAATGAAAGCAACATAATAGTTTCCATAAACAGATCCCATCAGCAGAAAAACAATTCCCCCCCCCCAGTGACAGACAGCATGGGGTGCCTTTTCCCTTCCATGCATACCATACTTCAATGTATGACCCATACTCAGCCCTGGGTGTCCCGACACCCTGGGCTGGGAGGATGCAAAGCATTGCAGTGACAGGTCAGATGTTTGTATGCAATCCAGCACAGAGGCCTTGCTCAAAACCAGCTCTTTGCACCCTTTAACTCTACTGCTTTCTGAAAAAAATGTATCAGTGGAGTTCAAGCAGCCAGCAGTAAAAAAGACTGTGCTCTCTGGGGCCTCAGCTGCTAGCTGCTGTTGGTAGTTTCCTGCTCAGCCAGACAGTAAGAGGGACTGGGGACCGGATGCACAGAGAACAGGAATAACAGTGGATACCTGTGGATGCTAGTCGGCCAAAAGCACACAGAAGAGGAGATTAGAACGGGGAAAGGTGTCTGTGTGTTAAAGACTATATTAACACCAGTCTATATTGGAATGGGAATATCAAATAGGCTGTAGATGAGACGGATGGCTAGGATTGAAGCCAGAGTTTGAGAAGAGACTTAAAATCGGGGTGGAAGTGTCTGTGGACTGGAGTCAGCATCTTTGGCATAGCTCAGTGGGAAAACTGGGTGCTGGTACAGCAACAGGGCTGTGGGTCAAGACAGATGGCCATCTGCAGTCCCACATGGGGTGAAGTTTACTTAATGTCTGACTTTACCAACCTAGCTCCAACTGGCACCGCTCATTTTTCAAGAGCACAACCCACACAGCCACCACACAAAAATTTACAAAATAACCCTCTCTGTGGACAACTTGTGCAGCATGTGCCTAGAGAATTCTTTCCTTTAGACCCAAGGCTTTATGTGTAACCCTTAGAACAAGGGTCAGCCGGTACAGAAAGTACAAACCCTACTGGTGTCTGAGAGGGCAAGGACCATCCTACTTGCAGAGAATCTGTTCCTACCCTCCCTCTGAACCCAAAGCACACTTCACTACTCTCAGACAATGAGACCTCCTTGCAAACACAGTACGTTCTTGTGGTGTTTTCTTTTTCTCAGTAGCCTTATCCACAAGCAAACATCTTTTCTCCCTGCCAAAGAAGATTTTTCCTCTCGACAAAAACCGTCCTCCAACACCACTGCACTGTTCTAACACCTCCAAACTAAAAGATGAGGCAGCAGTGGATGCTCTTGATGACAGAAAGAGATGGGGGTGCCCAGATTGACTCATGGCTTGAATTCCAGTTTACTACACTATCTGCTAACACTTTTCACCAGCTCCAATACAAGCCTCTGGAGTGCTGTGCAAATTTTGCAGGCCAAGCTCTTTACTCAAGCCATGTATATGTACACATAAACACTCACAGACACTTGATTCAGAGAAAGAGATCCAACAAAGCAAAAGAGGATGGTTAACCACAATGGAACCTTCATCTCAGATGGGACCTACAGATGCTATCAGAGTAGAGATAAAGGGTTTCCAGTCAGCAAATACAGTACTGCCTTCTCTGCTTATGGCTTCAAATGTTCTGCCTCAAAAGACACAGTTGGGGGAAGGAAAAAGATGTCTCCCTCCTGTCAAGCCTACATGTTGGCTTGATCTTACATGCCAAGAGGATAGGTATTAAATGTTAATCAAGAGGTGACAGTCAGTTACACCTAGGCCCTCTCTTGTGAGGACACTGCTCTCCTGATGGGTATATTGTTGCAGGATCTGCTGTCTGCTACACACATGAAGAATTACCTAGCAGCAGAAGCTTCTCTTGTCCCTTTATCCCCAGCATACACCCACCTGCCATCATACACTGAACTCAGAAAAATGAGAGTTAAAACGAACACCTTCCCCCATTTCCAGAAAGCATACAGCTAATCAAACAAGTACAAAGAAACCATTAGCAAAACTATACTTCTGCCGGTGAAGCCTGTCTCTACCCACCCTGCTCTTTCTAAAATATTTTTTATAGGTGCTGCATATTTATCTCCACTGAGAGATGCATTTGTCATTCAATTTATCTCACTTGATCCCCACAGCTGCAGCCCCAGATCCATTTCATCCGCTGCCACATACATTATCATTTTTCTTTTGTTGCAGAAGTGTCACCAGAAATCCTGCAAAATCTCAGGCTCTATCTGTGCAGTTTGGTGTTGTGTGTTTGCTCTCACAGCCGTATGCGTAATATCTTCTTTCCCCCTCCTCTCTCCTACCCCTGCAATCCCTCACAGTCCCACCACTATCTGCCACAGATATTAACGAAACGTAATGAGATCTCACTCCTGTGTTAGGAGGCAGGGAACACAACCAAGAAGGTAAAAGAAGATAGAGGAGAGAGAGAGAGAGAGAGAGAGAGAGAAAGGGACACGGTATATGCCTTTTTCCACTCTGCCAAATACAACAATCATCTCTTTCCAGAATAAAAGCAATCAGAACACACGCATGTATGTGTGTATGCGTATATGTCATTAACATCTCACATCAGTTCCTAGCTAAGCAGCTCTGTGATTAGTGGGATTGATTCTGTCAAACTGCCAGTCTTAAACACCCATGGTTTATACCAGCAGAGACCACAGTAAAACCCAACTCCTCTTACTGTAAATGACGCAGGGAACTATAAATGATCTGAAGCAGCTGGGTATGTGTCTTGCAGGGAACCCAAATGAAGCCCAATCCCCCACTCACAAAAAGCAGAGGGAATATTCAACTCAGGACAGAGAGCAAGCAGCAGTAGAGTGGCTGCCGGCAAGGCAAATGGCACCTCCTGCCCTTCTATCTAGCTGCAAGTCACCCTAGATCATGCCGTCCCCTGTGTCCACCCAGCAGTACCTACCCCTTACTGATGCCTGCCGTCTTGCCCTTTAACCTGCTACCTCTGCTCTGTAATACCTCTGTCAGGGCTTTAAAGGAGGGAAGAGGCAGTCTCTTCCAAGTATCCATAGAGGCTCTGCACTCTGAGCTCCTTACAGCCTACGGACACCGCGACCACCATGGGGTCATCCCAGAGGCTGGGCAGAAGACTTCAAACTGTCTCCAGGTCCTACTGGCTCTCCCTCCGTTTGATCTGCTGGGGTGCTTCCTGCCTTCCAGGCAAGGAGGTTTTAAAGTTCAGTTTGAAGGCAGTTCACCCTAGCTTCTCCCAAAGCCGCTGACCAGAAGATGAGGAATGTAACCCTCGCCAGCTGGAACACAGCCCCTGCGACACGGCACTGAGAGAAGCGTGAGCTCATCGGGGAGGAAGAATCAAGACAGATGGATTTTTACAGTTAACTGGAACCATTCCAGGAGCAAAGCCTCCCCCTCCACACTTTCCCGAAGACTGTGAGATTTTGGGAAGCTAACCTCAGCACCCCAGCCCAGCAGACGCCACAAGGCTGTGGTTAGTGGCAGCCAAATAGGAATCTGATAGCATTAATTCTCTGCAGAAATACAGGCTGGTCCCAGGGTGTGTTTGGGAGCCATAGGGTGCTTGGTGCCAGAGGGCCGTCAGCCGTTTTTCATTCCAGCTAGAACATCGGCTCCGACAGCTTCAATGCTCTCAACAGCTGCTGGCTGAGAGGAAAGGGCCTTGTTCTCTGCCAATAAGTGAGAAGCACGCAAAGTGAGAGCAAGCACAGGAGTTGCTCTCCTAGCACAGAGAGTGCCTGTCAGCTCACATTAGCCAAAGCAACCTACTGCCAGCTAGAAAATGGCCTGTGCCAGGCTGCAGGGACCCAGCCAAGAGCCATGCACCTGACAGATGCCAACCTATTACATACAGCAGAAGCAAGGAGATCTGCCTCCCAAGCAGTCTGTGAGTCCCAGCCGAGACATTGCTCCCATGTCAACACCAGAGGCACACCAGAGGCATCGTAGCCACAAGGTATGCAGACACCAGGTCTCACGGCAGACAGCAAAGTAGAGGTTCATGTCCCCACGGAGGATACAACAGCAGTCCTCTGCCAATCTTGGATGACACCTGCCATGTGAGTTAAAAATAGAGAGGACTAGGAGGAAGGGAGGGAACAAGTTCCAGCATGTTTGTACTGAACAATCTTACTGTTCAAAGCAGAGAGGTCACTATTCATTCAAAACTGAAGGCACCCAGCTAGCAAGGTATTAAGGAAGTATTGTGCACAATGCCCCCAGGTGCACAGGGCTATTGGGAAGTTTTTTTGTGGACAACAGAGTATGTAAACACGAAGTAGCTAGGAAGAACACCCTCCACTGTGGAATGCCAAAGGAGACTACTTTGCAGCGTTGCTGTTAGGTGCAGCAAGGAGGAGGGACAGAGATAAGAACTGTACTGTTTTGCACAGAGGGACTCTGGGAGAAAGTGCCCCAGTCGATGGAGATGCTGTGAAAGGAGGGAAGATTGCCATCTTGTGGAGAGCACGTGAGGGAGGCTGTAAGGCAAGGAAAAACAGGGGCTCACCGAGCACAGGTACTGACTGCTCTGAGACAATTCACCAATTTGGACAACCCTGAATCGCCAAGAACTCACCTACATTCACTAGTCAAAACCACGTCTCCACAGCAGTTACACAGCCCTCTTTTCTACTTCGGCTCCCAAGACAGTGGCTAATTCCACAGCCACTCTCAGCCACCTTCAGCCTCCTACTTAGATACAATGCCTCTCTTCCTCCACAAGTATTCCCCAAAATGCAAAGAAAAACTATAATTAAGAAAAGGTAAACAGCTCTCCCCTCACATTGTGAGGGCCATCTTGACTACTTTAGTAGTTCAAACAACTTTATCGTGCTCTGTGCACGTTCATAGTGTGACAAAGAAGCATTTAACGCCTTACCTGAATGACAGTGGGGAGAACCAGTTCTGGGAATCCAATGCTGTAGGCTTGGCAATGGAAATACTCAAGCATCAGGTCATAAAGCTGTTCAATAAGTCCATCCTGAGCAGGGGAAGCAGAAACAGAGATATCAGATAGGAACTAAACCCTACAGCACCCAGACTGGGAAGCGAGTCTTCAGTCTTATGGGACAGGAACGCAAAGGAAATTCCTAGGGCAACCATTGTTTACAGAGAAGCTGCGCACTGTTGGCCACTGAGGTTCCACTTACTCGGAAGGCCTTCTCCTGCAGGTTGGCACTGGAAAGCTTCAAGATCACTGCAAAGTTTATAGGCTTAGCACTTATACGTCCTGGCTTCTTGTTGAAATCCACTTGTTGGAAAATCTACAACAGAAAAAACTGAGCGTAAAGATGATCACACCATAAAACAAAATAGATACCAAATAACTCAGCTAAGATCATACAGTTGGTGGCAGAGCTGAGAAGACAATCCAGAAATCCGGATTCTTCCTTGTCTGTTCTGGTTACTGTCCCACAGCTTTCCTAAATACTCTAGCAAGGGACAGTTAGGGAGCAAACACCAACCACATTTGAAGTTTTAGAGACCTGAGTGCAGAAGGTGCCACAGAAGTGTGAGGTAAAAGGAAACCAACACAATCAACAGCACAAGAAACTAGAGATTTGTTCCTCAGACCCATGCTTCTAATGGTCAGAAAGATACTACTACAAAGCTTGATTGCATTTTGGAGCTGTCCCTTAAGGTGAGAAGCTTTACAACAGCAAGACTAAATGTTGCTTACACCAAATCCATTACTCTTATTGTCACTGAAGTAATTGTAGTCCCAGGAAGCAGAGAGAAGTCCTTTTCACAAAACACCCCTTGCCAAGCAAGGTTTCTATACTAGCACATTTCCCATTGGCATCCCTTGCACCTATTATAACTGAAAGGCCTTTGAAAAAGTGTGCATTATTCTCCATGGACCCATTTCATTTTATAGCAAGGAACATGGAGAAAAACTGGCCCCTTCCCAAAGTTTGAGAGCAGACCATGCACCCTTCTCATCAAAATGATGAGGACACACAAGCTCTAGGGTACAGCTGGATGCCCAGTAGACTAGTATGTAACATCAAATGGCAGACCTGCACCTTTACCTTTGTGTTTTTCCAAAGCTTGTTTAATGATAATGGCTAGGGAGAGATGTATTTCTGAAAGGGAAGGTATGAAGCTTACACAGTAGGAAGAAAAAGGAAAGGAAGTTCACATGTGTGTGTGCGACTGGCTCTCCAGGGTGGCATCTCAAGTTTGGTTTTAGTTAAGAGCCATTATTGCCTTAAAACGTAACAAACTGTAATCAAGACCAAGAACTATGAAAGCCTTTTCTGCACTCCCTTCTTTTTGGGAGGTGTTTCCCAACTTCACTAGGGGAAGGGTAACACGAATCAATGAGCTTCCATTCTCCACTTCCCCACAAGGCTACATTTGGTGCACAGGAAACCTAACTTCAGCTGACATCAGCTAGAGCCAGAATCTGCCTTGGTCCTTACTGCTCTGGGCAGACACTGGCAGCAAGCCTGTGTGCTGTGCTGCTTTTCCTCTGAAGCTGTGATACAGGAAGGAGCAAAAGGTTTCTAAAATGATCAGCATTTCGAATATGCCCTTTCCCAGCCTGATCAGGGAAGATCTCAGGAGAAAGATGGCAATAACTGTAAAACGCACCTGATCCAGGACAGACCCCAAGACCCCCATCAGGGGATAACAAGTGGCAATCAAGGGAGGTGTTCACCAGCACTAGGATCATAGTTTAAAAAGATTTTACAAGAGCCAACAATTGGTAATCATTTGCATATCTGATGACAACCGTTGATGGGGGCTGATGAGGAGCATATCCTGCCCACCCATACTTTTGAGCACCTCAAAAGCAGCCTGCAGTTCCTCTCCCTATCCCCAATGCTTTTAAATAGCACTCCCAAATGGGAAACAATTTCTATTCCCTCTAAGCAGCAGCAACATGTTCATGATCGGAGCCCTACCAGCCCAGCGTGGGGATGCAGCATGCTGATTGCTCAAGGGTGCAGTGGGGAGGAAAGGGAGGGTGTTCAGGTCACACAGATGCCCCCAGGCCAGAAAAGCATAGAGACGACTATTGATTTTTTACATTTTATTTGTCAATCCAGGTTATTTGGAAGGGAGGGACAAGCTTGGTGGCTTGTGAAAACAAAGAACCCTAGCCTAGGGAATCGATGCTATAAACCTCGTTATGCGTGGTTATTTCTTTGGCCAAAACAGTAGTATTGATCCCTGAGGTCAGCCACATTAAAGCAAAAAGTGTTAGGCTCTGTGGGATCCTAACGTGCTGCTAGGCAAGCAGGCAAAAGCAACCAGAGGTTCTGAAAGTGTCCCAGGAGGTGCTAGTGAGCTGGTCAGGACATGTGGGAAGGGGGGAAAATGTGGTTCCCATCTCAAGACTGTGCAGAATAGATCAGCTAGCAGCTAGACTGAAGAAGAGGATGACTGATGTCTGGGAATCCTGTGGCAGGGCAGAAAGATAATAATGAAGGACTAGAGGGCGAGAAAATGTCAGAAACCAACAATCTGGCTTAAGTGACAACCACTAGCAGACAGAGGAAAGGATAGGTCAACACGGGCAGGAAGGAGAAGGAGATTTTTGGAAATCTCAAGCTCACAGACAACTTCTACGTGGCTGGTCACAAGGGTGCTCAGATATACAGTTTGTACTGCCAGAGCGCACAACAGAGAACCAGCTCTGCACCCACAGCATTCCCACTATATCGCCCCATTCACCCCCCATTCCTTTCTCAGGCTCTAGCAAAAGTCTCCTGGCATCTGCTTTGAGCACCCCAAAGCTGGCTGCCCCAGGCCAGCTCGCAGCAGGGATACATACAGTGCTTTGCTGCGCCTGCCTGCAGGTCTGTCAGTCACCCTCCCACTTAGCTGAGGGAAGGAAGGGCTAAGAGAGTCTAGTTAAGCCACTCAGGCAGTCTGATTACTGTCAAGTTCAGACAAGCTGTCCAACTTTCTGCAGAGGCTGTCTTGAAGCACTTGGTCACAAAACCGTTAAGGTCAGAAGGGACCTCTAGAAGTCATCTAGGAGGGTCAACTAGCACAGGATGCACAGGGCCATGTCCAGTCAGATTTTGAGTATCTCCAAGGACAGACACTCCATTATTTATCTAGGCAACCTGCTCCAGCCTCACTATATATATATAAAACTGTTAGGATTTTTGTGTGTGTGTGTTTTTGTTTGGTTTGTTGTTTGTTTTTTTTTTTTTTTTCATTCAACGCTTAAGTGAGACCTTCCGTATTTTATTTCCTGTGTATTGCCTGTTGTCTAACTGCCATTGAGAAAAAATCTGGCTTCAACCTCTTTACTCACAAATGACTGAAGTTGAAAGCTCTGGAGGTCATCTTGTCCAACCTGGACAACAGGGCCACCTAAATCCAGGTGCCCAGGACCATATCTAGATTGCTTTTGAGTATCTTCAAGGATGGAGACTCCACAAACTTTCTGGGCAAACCATGCCAGCGCTCAGTGACACTCACAGGTTAAAAAAAAAAAAAAAAAAAGTGTTTCCTGATGTCCAGACAGACCCTCCTGTGTGTGTTTGTGCCCACTGCATCCTGTCCTGTCTGTCACTGGACACCATTTAAGACAGCCTGGCTCTGTCTTCTGTGCACACTCCTTTCAAGTATGTTATACACATTAATAAGAACCTGAACCTTCTCTTCTTCAGGTTAAACTGTCCCAGCTCTCACTGCCTCTCCTCACATGACAGATGCTCTAATCCCTTCATCTTGATGACTCATCACTAGACTCACTCCAGTACTTCCATGTCTCTCTTGCCCTACGGAGCCCTGAATTAGACAAAGCACTCCAGCTGTTGTCTCACTAGTGCTCAGCAGCAGGGAAAGACCATAGTCAAACTGCTGGCAAAGCTCTGTCTAACACAGCCCAGCATGCCACTGGCCTTCTTGACTACAATGCCACATCACTAGCCCTTAGTCAACTTGTTGTCCATGTCCTTTTCTGCAAAGCTGCTTTCCTGACAGTCAGCCCCCAGGATGTTGTGGGGTTACTCTTCCCCAGGTGCAGGATGTTGTATTTCACTCTATTGAGCTACATAAGGTTTCCACCCTCCTGTTTCTCCAACCTGTCAAGGTCCCTCTGAACTGCAGAACACTTATCTGGTGTATCAACAGCTCCTCCCAGCTTCATACCATCTGCAAGCTTGCTGATGGTGCCACTCTACCCCACGATTCAAACCATTAATGAATGATAACCAGTATCAGCCTCAGTATCGATCCCGAGGATGCATCGTTAGTGGCTAGCCTCTAGCTAGATTTCATGCCACTGATTGCAGCATGAGCCTGGAAGTTCAGCCAGCTGTCAATATACCTCACAGTCTGCTTATCTAGTCTGCAATTCATCAACCTGTCTGTGAGGAAGTTATGGGAGTTGGTATCCAAGACCTTGATAAAGAGAAGATAAACAACATCCACTGCTCTCCCCTCATCCATGGAGCAAATCATCTCATCATAGAAGTCTATTAGATTGGTCAGGCATGATTTCAATCAAACAACCCCTGGTACCTGCAGGGCTGTGATCCAGAATTTAAGAGCTACAATACAGCGGTGGAGGGAAGAGAATGAGGAAAAGGAAAGAATATGCTTTCAGTTGGTGCAGTGGTTCAGCTTAGTCTGTCTAAAGTTCCAGTTTTTCCTCTCTGTGCAAAGGAGGTAAAGAGTCCCTGTCTTGCAGAAAACTGATTTCAGATCTGTGCTGAAATGTATGACAACGTCCAGCATTACCAATTCTCCAACTACAATCTTGACATCAGCCAATTTTCCTCCAACATGATCTGCTGCCCACTCCCACATATGTTGCACTCCAAGCCCCTGGGGAATTTCTCTGAAGCAAGCTGCACACCCAGAACAAGACTCAAGCCATTTAAGTGTCAAAGTGAAAAACTCATGCCCTCCTAAGCATCAGGGTTAACCTGCTCTCCCATCCCTCCATGGATGAAGCCAATTTTAAATTGGCATGTGAAGTCTGCCTGTGGGAAGACTTCCACCTTGTTTATAAAAACCTGCCTTCCAGCAGATGATTCCTGCTGCAGAAAATATTGCCGGTCACACGATAATTGAAGTGATAAAAAAAAAAAAAGCCTGGGATCTCACAGGACCTTCAAGGGGAGTAACACCATAAAAATAAAAGCCTGTCTGCTTCACACTCTCTCCCAAGCCACCACCTCCTATCCAAGACTTTATTTTAGCTGCTTCTTTTGCTCCATGCTGGAAAGCAGTCAGAGAGGAGACAGCACTGGATGCCCATGCTGGAGAGCATCAGCCCTTGTCAAGACACATCAGGCAGCCAGCTCTCATTTCTATTGGCAGGGGCTTGGGGAATTCCTGTGACTATGGGAATCACACAAACATTCAATCTGCCATGTCTTGAAAGCACAGCAGCGACAGGACTGAGACAAGAGGTAGCAAGGGTTAGGTTTCCTTGATGGGGAGAGGGCAGTGAAACAGTTACAGTCGCTTCTTGCACAAGAAACTTCACAGAATCCGCACTCTAAGGCCATGCAGCACACTCACCACAAAGTGCACAAAACACAGGGTCACAAACTCCAAAGCCATTATTTTACTGCACTTGGATTCAGTTACAAGTGACAAACAAGAGCAGCCTTTCCTCCTTCCTACTAAATGGAGCATGCCTTATGCTGGGAAGGCTTCAATCCAGGCTTCAGACCTCAGTCATGCCCCTCAAGTCTACCCCTGCATAGTACCAACACACTGATCAGACCCCTCAGTCTCATGATGGTTTGGACAGTGGGCTTAAAATGGATTTTTGTTTCATGACATGGTGTGGCATGGAACTAATATCTATTGACTAAGCCACAACTGAACTTCTGAGCTGGCAGAAACAGGCTTATAGTTAAAGCACTGTGGCTGGGCATTAGAATGCAGATTTTCCTTCCAGCATCACCACAGCCACTTTGGGATTTTGGGCAAGTCACTTCCCCTGTGCATGCTAAAGATTCCTACCACTTTATCTGCACAGCTGGAATACATCTGCCTGGAGACAGTTTGTGGAGACACTATGTGTTATAAGAGTGTTCAGATACCTGTGGAACAGAGAGGAGTGGGGAGCTGGAAAGAGATGGAAGTACACAGGGAACAGCCCTGACCACTCTTGGGAACTCCACAGCGTGTATGAGGGATCCCTTCCAAGAGATAGGCAGGAAGAAGGGAAAGGCTGACAGCTGCAGGGAGATTTGGGAGTTTAATATCATGCCAGTCACATTGGGTTATAAAAGTTAAAGCAAAACAGTTGTTTGAGTAATGTGGAAGAGTATGCAAGCAACACACATGCACACACTTACCCTGCCCTCACCTCTCCCTTGTCACCAACACCTGGACAAGCTAAGGAAAGTAGTGCCTCACAAACACACACAGCAGGACTGGATGTGGTTGGGGGCTGGTGGAAGCTGGGAGGAAGCTCAGTGTGCAGCGTAGTAACTTCTGACTGGGCCCGACACTTCTGATTAGAGCCAAGGTGTTGGGACCAGAATGCAAAAAGAGGGGAGGGAGACCCTGAGGATAAAAAGGCTTGATCTCTCAGAGCACTAAGAAGTAAAAAGCACCAAAACCATCCTCACCCCAAGCTCCACTACCCCAGAGTGGAGATATCTCTATCATTAAAACTGGTTGGCAGAATGTAAAATAAATGCATGAACAAGCAGAAGGAAGCAGGCAAATGGCAAACCCACACAGGTCAGGGCCATGGAGCAGCAGTGGAAGCAGGAGATTTATACACATCACTGCCTTCCACAGCCTCAGAGGATGTGGCTTGCAAAGGACATTCACAGCAACACAAAACCACAAAAGCCTTTGCTTCAACAGAACTTGATTAGAAATGAACCCAGCTGGCTCAGGTCATTTACTGTAGAAATCTCCCTCCCTCCTCTTCAGTGTCCAGCCTCATGCTGACCTACTAGGGCTTCTGCATTTCTCATCCTGCCTCACTCACGTCTTCAGTGAAATTTGGCTGTTCCATTTCTGTACTACCTTCTCACAAGAGCAAAGCTAGAAAGACCTATGTGGAGAGATGTCAGGCATCTGATATATAGGAAAGCTTGACGGTCTCTTAGCACCAGTATTTCACCAAACATACTGCGTTTTGTCAGGCTGCATTCATGAAGATCTTTTTCCTAAATAAATTCTTAATTCTTGAAAGGCTTTTTCCTTTCATTTCCCTTTATCTGCAGTTAGGAGAAACTCTTCCTTTTGCTAAGATATGAACACACCAGCAGGATTAAGTAACAACAGCCTGGGGAGTTACTGCAGTCAGCTGAGTCTCTGAATCTCTTCTTTGGCAAGCCCTTTGCCTATTCCAGCTGCATTAGATAAACCACCTAGGCATGCATTTTTGCACATAGCTGATCTCAGATACTCCCCGCCCATAGGCCAATAAAAGTTTAATCCTATTTGCTAACCAAACGATACGTTCTGGCTGATGTTCTCTGCCAGGGATTTTAGGAAGTAAGCAAACTAGGCAATCTTGGGAGATGTTAGCGAGTATAGTAAGTGAGTGTGTTTATTAGGTAGTTGGCATCAGCCTTAGCTAGGTCAGCAGGAACCAACTAACCTCCAGGATAAATGGCAACACTGGGATGAAGGTCCTGGTGTTCTCAGACAGCAATGTAAGTGCACGGATGCAGTGCATGCGCAGAGGGTAGAAACGAACTGTTGGTACCAGCCTAAAAAGGAAAAAAGAAGAAAGGATGTTAGGCTAAGCTTACACAGGAACTGTACCTGCAGCCTTCAGGAACACTTGAGAGACTTTCCTACTCTACAAAAGACAGACAGCTTTAGTATTGTAAAGCTGTTTGAGCTGCTGAAGCTATCCCATAGTTGAAAATAAAACTCACACATGTTAAAGCTGTAACACTAAGACAAATTCCTGCAACCAAAGCACTAGTTCTCCAGCTTCTACTGGGAGAAAGTGCTACAAGATGAGAGTTTTTCAGATGAAGATTACCAACTGATGCTTAGTTACATTCAACACTTCCAGCATTTACCCTTCCGGCACAGGTAGGTATGCAAGAAAAAGTGGCAGGAACCAGCAGTAAAATGCCCATCTAAAGCAGCAAGTTCAACCAAGAAAAGGGCTCCTCCAGCATACCAGACAGACTACCAGAAGGAAGATGTTTCCCATTTCAGGCTATGTACCCTCTGTGTACCCACACAGTTCATGCTGTCACCTGAATAGTGACCCTCTTCAACTGGAATGTCACGAAGGCAGAAGAAGCTGGACTAGCAGTCAATATCAGCATATCAGAAAGGACAGAGTGGGAATGAGAATGACCTCTCACAGCTAAATCTGTTTAGCTCCCTCCAATCCAGAGGAGCACCTGAGGTATTCCTATCTCCTTCAGGGAGGCAACATGTACATTTGAACAGCCAGTAATCAGCATGGAGGGCAAAAGGCCAGACTTTTTGACCTGCACTTCAAACCATTACACACTCAGGTACTAAGAAGGAAGTAGAGCTGACTCCCTTTGTAAGGCTGGTACTGAGAAGGGTCAGCTCACCCCAGCACCATGTAAGCCAGCAGCAGAGGGCAGAATGAAGAGCTATCCCTAAAAGACACCAGATCTCATTACTGTACAACTCTAGAAACCACTCACTCTGAATGACTTGTACTTGAAGATGTGGATGCCTCCAGCATTAACAAAGGTTTTATTTTATTTAACAAAAAACTCCACAGTTCCCAGACAACAGGTTCAAGTCTGATAAATGAACGCCTCCCCTCCCCAACGAGCTTACTGAGCAATCCAGGAGAGAAAAAAAAAAAATAATAAATGCTTGACCAGGCACCATAAATCACCTGTATCTTCCCCCCTCCAAATAGTGAAATAATTATTATTGGATCCATTATAGAAATAAATCTACTTTGCACCCCTGATCTGGCACCACTGGAGATGACGAAAGCCATTCTCAGGAATTAATTGATCGAGGAATAAACCTGTTAAGCGTATAGATTTACTGTAAACCAAGACCATTAATTTTAGAGTGCACAGCAATGCAACAATCTGCTCAACTTCCCAATGGCTGGACGCACAGGGAATACAAAACACAGCTGGGTCCCAGCTCTGCTGAGGAAGGTCCAACTGCCTAGTCACTACAGGGTGCAGCCAGGGGGTTCAGACTGACTCACACTTCATCTCAGCAGAGAGCGCTCTCTAATGTCCTACAATCGCTGCCTCTTGGAATGCCTGCTATATTTCTCACATGCATCCAGGGCATGGGCTGCAGTGTAGAGAACAGCCTAAAGGCTTCTCAAGGCTTATTTTTACTTGCTACAGCTCCTTCAGTTATATTCCTGGGTGATCACAATCTTCCTCTGGCTAGAGAGGACAGAGAAAGCTTCTTCCAACATCAGCCTCTGCCCCACCAGGGCAGGTCACCAGGTAAGTTGCTCAGGGACAACAAAGCTGTGCTTGCTTCTCCATGGAGGAGGCTGTACCTGCTTTTTCCCCTATATGCGCTGAGAGGTCGGAAACCAAAACTTAACAGGCACCAAAAATCCTCATTTAACTATAAGCCAAGGAGGAACTTCATTTTTATAGCTTAGACTGGAAGCAAAGTAGAAATCCAAGCAGGCATGATTAGAAAAACACTTTATGGGATGAGGGAAAAGGGATACCAAAACAGGAGCTTCTGCAAGGACCCTGCTGCAAAGAAAAACCAACCATCAAATAGGACAAAGGCAAGTGCACAGATCAAAAGGAGTAACTAATGGACTACAGAGGCAGAGAAAAGCACAAAGCAGAGAAAGGAAGGTGGAAATCTCCACGTTGTATTAACCCTGCAATACCTACAACACTGCCCCACTGGTCAAACTAACTGCAACCTTTCAGCTGTTTGTGAGAACAGAACCGCTCATTATTACATGGCAATTCCACAAGCCTACTCAGCAATGAGGCTCCTCCCAGCATCACAGAAGTCAGAAACCATCAGTTCCAGCACTTCTCCATTCAGCAGTCTAACTTCCCTGGACCACATCTCAAACACAGGTAACTGCCAGACGCAGATGAGGTCCATTCCTGAAATACTTATTATTCTAAATAGTTTCAATGCATTTTATATGCCAGGAAGAAAAAAGAGGGAGCTAATTTTGATTTTAGCAGTCTTCTGCTAGTTTTCTTTAATCACTTTTGAAATTCTGCCCTGGTCCCTGCCTAGAGCAAAAAGCCTGTGATGGGTGGTGGTTTCTCCCCATTCCTCTAACCTAAGAGGCCAGTGCGGCATAAGGAGCCGACAGACAGACAGACACCCTGCTTACTGCCCTGGCGCTGGAGCCCGGCGCCACCTCCCAGCACAAAAGGCACCAGGGAAGCCCCCTCCAGCACTACCACCCTCCAGATGCGCCCCAGAGCAAACCACCACATCAAGAGCAGAAGTGAAAGAAGCTATTCCAGATGTTACACAGCATCCTGCCCCACCACCTGATCACATACACACCCATCTCAAAGCTGAGCAGCCCAGAGAAACAGAGAGGTCCAGATCAGCAGTGAGGTACTAAGCAGCCCTCAAGCAGATGTATACCCCAAATGGGTCTTGCAGAAGTGCACAGAATGGTATGTGAAGCCCTTGACCTGTAAACTAGATTATTTTCTCCTCTCACCTCAAACACAAACAACCTGAGTTCTGCTCTAACACAAAGTTGCTACAGATGTATCTACACCAGGGATGTGGCACAGAGGCTGACCCTCGCTAGCCTCAGTGTGGACAGCACAGCCACCAACATCAAGAAGAGGTTGCCTACACTCAGGAAGGAGCCACTGGGTATCTTGGGTATGGACTGAAGCCCAACAAGCCACATAATTCTCACATCTGCTAACCCACCTACCCCCCTTTTATATCCTGGACACTAGCTTAGCTCAGTTAGGGTGCTATCTACTTCTATCTTCCCAACCCTAGAACCCATCTGTCAGGTTCCCAAATCTTTAAAGCCTTGTCAGACAGTAAATGTACTTCATGCCAAAGAGCCCTGTCCATCACAGATGCTAACAAATTGTATCTGCTGCTCCTACTAAGATCTACCCCATTCACCTTTCCTTGGCCCCAGATAGCTGATTTATCTGCCTGGACAGGTAGAAAACTACGTAGATTCACCCACAGAACAACTGAAGCTCTACAGCAGCAGTGAGAAGCAGCCTGTGCACATGGGGGATGGGAAGAGGGATGTGCATACTCTAATGATCATTTACATCTGCTTAACTTCATCACCACTTGGGAGTTTTTAAGACCAGGCAGGTGATGTTTTAAAGCCAAGAATCTGGTTAACAGCGCTAACAGGATTGCAGAGATCATGAGAGATTCAGAAATTCCCTCAATGCTCATTATTAACAGCCATTTATAAGCACAAATATTTCATATATAAACTGATGGGAAACAGAGAAAGAAATTCTCAGCAGAGACATACTAAAAGCAATAAATGTGTCCTAGTAATTCAATTTCTAACAAATACGCACCAAAATGCATCTTCTAACTGTACTTACTGAGCTAGAGATGAGGACTTGGTTCTGTACTTGGCCTTGTTAGGTCTTGAGGCAAGTCAGTACATTTTTCCTTGCCACTTTGTAAACTGGGAGGATAATCCGTCCAGACTATTCAGACTGCAGTTTCTCTTATACGGAGAATTTAGCCTAGGAAAGAATAACCTACACCACAGCTCTGTCAGCACCTAAACCTACCAGTGCTCACAACGCATCTTCGGCTGAAATACTTTAATCAAAAGCAGCTCTCAGGCAATTCCTTACAATGCAAGGTTAAATCCAAATCACGTAACTGTAACATCCCTTAGAAACTGCTCTGCCACATAAAGAAAAAGAAGTATAGCCAAAAGAAGAAGAAATCCTACTTACTTTATACAGCCAATGATGACCTGCGTCAAAGGATAGATCAACGGCTCCATGACCTCACTGGGATAGATTGTGCTGAGAACCCGACACCAGAAATACAAGCAGTGAATATACTGCCAGTTATAAACAGACTGGAAGTTTTCCTGCAGAAAAGGGAAAAAACACAGGTACAAACTTGATAATGTGTCATTTGAGAGGAGCTCAGTCTGATTTCTCTACAGGACTCATTTTATCAAGCATTCTCCAAGAGGACACTGCGTACTGTTTAGAGGAGCAACTAACATTCTAGCTGTCCCTTTGCTGGATGGTGGGTCAGTCACTAGCATCGAGTTCAGATGCTACACTGGCAACATTACAATTTGGTACTAGTTAGTGCCTTGAAGGAAATAATGAGAACACAGACTGCTTTTCTCCACAAGTATGGCTCATTTGAGAAGGACGATTTAATGACCCAGCTCACAGCAGACAGTGGGATTTGGCCAAGCATTAGGAAACCTTTAATTGTTCCATTTACCCACAGTCCCTGTGACAGTCCCTGGTGTCCCACAGGGAGGAAGGCTGGAAAGCAGTACCCCTCTCTGACACCCTTGTAAATTGCCTTCTGGCCTCTACAGACCAGAGGGGGGCGGGGGGGCGGGAGGGGTGTGTAAAACTACAGATTCAAGCTAGAACAATTTCTTAAATTAAGCTGAATTTCCCCTCTCTGCACTCAGATTCCTTTGGTTGTAACATAGCAGCTTGTCCTCCCAACCTGAGGCTTCCCTTCCCTCAGCTGTATTAATTAACCCCCCCTCAAACAGCTGCCCTACTACCTCTGAAAGGCAGTAAGTATATTAGTGCTCATTTTAAAGATGTTCCTATGAACGTTCACTGTCAAAGCAAGTACAAAATGATCAACCCAGCACTCCTCCATGTTTTTGGAAAAGACGCTACCCAGAATAGTTTCACTTTTTTTTCAACTGCAGAGTAGAAACGACAGGCAGCAGGGCTGAGAACAAACTTTCAGTTCTGTCTCTCAGTCAGTCTTCATGGTTACCAGCAAAATCAATACAGTAGGCCAGCAGCGTGCCTTAAATGCAATGACACACTGAACTGGCATTTCAGGCTGGCTCATAGTATGGGTAGGTGTGGGTCAAGTCTTGCACCGATCCAAGAGACACTGCCTTCAAGAATGTTTCATTTTTGAATGAAACATTCAAGCCCTTGCTCTCCCTGCCCACGTGCTTAAGCAGCTCATAGTGCCAGATTAAATAAAAGCCCACAAGAGTGCTGGAGTCCCTTAAGAACAGCCCCTTTCCAAAGAGTTCTGCAGGCCCACATACTTCCTAGACCTCCATCAAGAACCTAGGAGATCACATTTAACAAGATGCCTCAGCTCCAACCTGTGTTTGCTTCAGAGAGATTTTCAAGGCCCAGGTCACCTCCTCTTTTGCATGGATGAAGCATGACGTGCAAGTCCTGAAACAAGGACAGAGCCCTCAACTGCAGCTACCAGACCAAACCTTGCAATAGGGACTTAAGCTGCAGCTGGAAGTGGTAGAGCTCTCCCAGCTCACCAAAATGTACCAAGAAGCTTTGTTCTCAGCTTCTGTTGCACAGAACAGATAAGCAATCTGCTCTTGTAATCATCTTCCACAACCGCCCAGTTTAAATTGGCTTATTGCTTGGATTTGTAAATTTTGGTTGTGCTGTTGTATTTAAAGTTCCTACAACCCTCCCTAGCTGTGAAATCCAGTGGATTTTGTTCTTGTCTGGGCCACAACAGAGGGTGTAAGAAGCCAGTGCAATCCAATTAAGACATATGCAGCCCAGACTTCATTTATCCCCATGTCTGAACAGCCAGGAGATTTAACTGGTCACCAATCCTGCAATGTTTGAGAGCAGCTGAGCAATTAATCTATAGAGGTCTGTTTTGCTAAACATGAATAAAGCCAGGATTAGTAATCTGACTCAAATTTCTGAGGTCAGACAGTAGGTGGCTGAAATCAGGGCTGCTCCCACAAGGTCTGAGCTGCTTTGTTCAATTAAGTCCTTTAAACAGTACACACTTCATTGGAAAGATACACACACCAGGATGGTTCTTAATCTTCTTTACCTTGAGGTTTTGCAACAGAGGCTGCAAATGGCAGCTTCAGAGTGGAAAAAGGATGCCCAAGGCAGAAGATGGAAGGTGCATCAAACACTTGCAAACTGGGGAGAGAAATGTGACTCCCACCCTGCAGTTGCCTTTTCTCTCCTTCCTTGCTGAAATTCCAGACTAGCAAAGGCAACTACAAGGTGACCTCTGAAGCTCCCAGCCTCTGGCAAAAAAATTCCTTTGCACAGTTTGAAACAGGTCAGACCCAAGTACTGACACTTTAGAGACACTACCAAAAGCCTGGAGTACCTACTGTGATTTTCCCTTCTCCGCATGTTCCCCAAATGAGGGTATACTCACTCCTTCCACAGTGACAGGTACCCACCTTCTTCTTTATTGTCATTGCACTACGCAAGTGAATGGCGAGCTGACGGATATAGATGAAGGCATGCTGGTAAGAGGTATGTGTGTCCAGAGCATACATCTCTGTCAGCGTGCGCTGCATGAAGTTGATCATGGGCAGGACATTCGGAGAGGTGAATCTGGAATTCTTCACAAATGCGATGTACATTTGCTGCGTAGGAAAGGATGAGATATGAACTACATAAAACAGATTAAAAACATTCTTTCACTAACCCTCACAACCCAGGTATGTCTAAACCAGGGGTGAAACGTTCCTTTCATAAAGACAAGTCACTTCAATGAATATGCAGAAATAATAGTCCAGCCTACTCCTCCTTGAGGGGAGACAGGAAAGAATCTGTTTAGCACAGAGCGTGGAGATGCCCCTACCATTACTTCTCTGCCAGAACAGAGAACTGTGGGATGCCTTTGAGCCATATATGCTTATGGCTGGCCAGTCCTCTTTCTGTGACAGTGGTACCTAAACAAATTACACATGGGAACCTCAGCTATTAGCTGAAAGATCAGAGCAGCTCAATAGCGCCAAGTAGGTTGTCAGCACTTGAAGAAAGCCCTCAAGAATCAGGAAAAAGTGTATTCATCCAGTAGACAGATGAGTACCAGAGGCCCTCCTGCTACGACCCTGTGTGCCTCTAGCAAGAAGGGCAGTAGTGAGAAGCAGGTTATTACTCTGGCCTAACACAGAACTTCCTCCCTGTTTAACTTACTGGAGATAGCCAGCACCATCTCCAGCAGCTACTCTACCTTATAGGCTGCAGCTCATGCTCTAAGGTCTTCACATATAACAGGAGTAAGAAACACTGCAGAGTACAGCAAGTACCAGCCTTACCTTGAGTAACGGACTTAGGTACACCTCTTTCTTGTAGCGGCAGATCTTGTTCAGCACAAGGAAGGCCAGTACTCTTACTGTTTCCTCACCTGTGCTCCACAAATTAATTGTTTGCTGGAATGGAAAATAAAAACATACAGATAAATGAAGGGACAAAGAGCCCCTTCCTGGTTATAGACAGGCCTGAGCTTCCCTCCTTCATGCCAAAAAAGCAAGCAAGGAGGAAGATGATACAAAGATGTCAAGGCTGTATAATCACAGAATCAGTCACAACAGCCATTCTGTCCCCACACTCTACCTGTGAGACCACACAAAAGGTGAGGTTGATGTTTTCAGAAGCAATAAAGGAAACTGTTCAAAACTAGCATCTCTGAAAAATACATGCACTTTTATTCATGTGCCTAAATACACATTTGAGCTTCTGAGCATAGGCACCAGCCTGCATGTGCAACTCAATGTCCTAGGCTTTGCAAAGCTTCCTCACCATCCACTGGACAGCAACACCACAGCAGATTACACATCTGGCCAATATATCTTCCAGCCCAACAAACCAGTAATTTTTATGTCTTACACTGAATTCTGCAATACAACTACACCACAATTACAGTGGTAGTATTGACTTAATTCTAGTTGCCTGAACATTCACTGTATTAATTCAAACAGTAGAGTAGCAGCAGGGTTTGAACCCAGAGACAGGACCCATGTAGGGCAGCACTTATGCTGAGACATATCCTTAGTCACTCTAGTACAGACATGATGACAAGCACCCAGTCCACCATAAAAATACCAGCTGGAGAGGAGTAGGTTAGTCTGCGTAGAGGTCTGGGCTCAGACCGCCACCACTGACATGTAAACTCATCAATCTGAATTTTACACGAATCTGCACTCATACGCTGATCTGTCACCTCAGCTTTTTGAAAAGCAAATTAATAGATTTTGTTCTTCCCAAGCCTGCCTGCATTTGCCTGTTCAGAGCATAGATTCACTTGGACTTGTCTGGCCCTATAGGAAGCATCTGGTAGAGCAGGACCACAATCATGGCTGATGCCTCCAAAAACTAGTTACCTTATCCGCACTAATGAACTGTACAGGACATCGGAAAGATTCCAGCTACAGGGCTGAAAAAGCCTACTCAAAAATCCCTACTGTAGCAGTGAGCAGACTGCTACACCTTCAGATACGAGGTGTACCAGCCTCCTATCTCTGTATACCAGTTATCTTTATCATCAAAGGGTTCCCAGCCTCATTTAAATTGTGTCACAGCTTCTCATTTAAACGTGACCCTGTTGCCCTCTTCTGTTCTTTCACACCTCCTTTGCTGTTCTCAAGTGCTCAGCAGTTGTGACTAAGTTTCTGCAAAAATATTCCACCCCCGGCTCGAGAGTGAAATGCTATCACAGACATACACACAGCCTCAACACACAGGCAGCAATTACTCCATCTGCTTCCCCAGAACATCCCCATGTTGCTTTGCATGGGGATTAGCAGTAGCTACCCAGACACATGCCCACTCCCTCGGTGTGAGCATGGTTTATGGCACCTAGAAGGCCTGTAAGAGAATCCAGAGTCCTTTCCAGGACCAAAAGAAAAGCAAGTGAATGGGGAGTACAAGAGCCTGAACAACCATAGAAGCCAGGCCAAATACCACGAGAGGCTCATCTAAAGGGGTAAAGAAAGTACCTCAAATCCAAATGGCATATCACAGCAGATCCCCTTACCTTGAGAAGTATACGACATTGCTTTGGAAAGGACAAATAATAAGGCACTATAGAATTGACATGCTGAAGGACTGCTGCACCAACTGAGGCTTCTGTTAAACAAGACAGGAGCTATGGATGGAAAACGAAACAGTCACATTTAGCGTGGGAATCACCTCTTTTTTATCATTAAGCATCTGTATTTTGCTGTTTCCAAGTATTTCTGTGTTACCAAAGGACTGGAAAACCAGCCTTCCCTAGGAAGGCTCAACAAACCCACAAAACCAGTATCAGGAGAGGAACAGACACACGGCAGGTTAAATAACCCACCTGAAAGTGCATCTTCCTGGCAAATGTGAGCTCAGGCTACTGGACTTGGATGGCTAATGGCACCTGAGCTCACCACATAAAAGCTCATTGAAGCCTCACTTGTGCATACTGCAAAAGCTAAGTGTATATACAGTTTAAGACCTCTTACAGATGGCATGGCACCCATGCCTCTGTCATCTCACTACAAATGGTCAAAGCACGATGAAGACACCCTCAGTCTACACAAGGCTTAGAAACAGACCATCTGGGCTATCTCATAACTTACTGGATTTCACTAGGATTTCTTTAATGGGAAGCTGGAATACCATTGGGTATCAAGAGGCAAACTCTAGCTCAGGGAAAAGGTTAGACAAATTATTAAGAAACAGTATCTTTGTATTTCCAGGTTGTTCAGCTCACCTCACCTAGAGCCAAACCCAGAGATGTTTGCAGTTTCTAAAGAAAATTATAAGCTCCAAGTCCCTTAAATTTGTGAGAGGTTCTGCCTGATGCAGTGTCCCCTCTTGCCTGCAATCCCAGTTGCTGGAAGCAGTGGCATTTTTTTCTACTTTTAAATTTCCTCCTCATTCTCCTTCTTGCGCTACAAAGATTCTGGAGTGAGCAAGTCTCTTTTGCGAACTCCCTCACACAGCAAAAGGAAAGGAGAAGGTACTGTTCAGAAACTACAGTGTCATAAAACCACTGTAGTGAAGCCTGGGACCAAGGGCACTCAGACTTCAATGGGACTGTATTGCCAGCATTCCCTTTTCTACTGCAATCTTCTGCTGCTGGCAAGAAGCACCACAACTTGAGAAAAAAAGATCTACTGATCAAAAGGCTTTCTGCTAAGTCATTCTGCCAGCTTCCAGCTAAGAGACATCAGCACTTTCTTTTTTCTTTCCTTATATTCCCTTCCCTCAGCTTCTGAAGAATGATTATTTCAATAATGTTGTTTGGTTTTACCACTCCAAATTTGGTAATGCATGATGAAGCACACAAAAAACTATCACGAGGCAGCAATTTCCTTCAGAAATAATCCATGAATTCTCTGAAACACCAGACATCAGCAGCTTTGGATAGATGCAATATCCTAGCAGGATAGAGCATAATTATACTTTGAGATGTCATATGCAAAGTTATCAACATAACTTCCTAGTATTTACTACAGGAAATGGCAAGACCATAGTGCCAAAAATTGAATTAAAGCACAATACAGGAGCACAGCACTGCAAACTGCTTTAAAGCCTGCTAAGTATTAATTTGTCAGACAAACTAAGCCAGAAAGAACGGCCAGAATGTTAACCCAGCCCTTCTTTACAGGCTACCTATTTTGACCTAGCCATCCTATGGCCTCCAAATTGTTAGACCAAATACTTCCAAAACAAGACTGGGAACTGGGTAGACACACAAATCTCAGATGCCCAGGGCTCTAAGTGAGTCTGTTTCTGCCCACCACAGTCTAAGCCAGTAAGTTTTATTTATTCTCCACTACAGAGGGCACAGAAATCAATATTCGAGGTTCCTAGTATTGGGATGACCTGGAAGTTGCCCTCAAACTGGAGTAATTGTCTTTCCAAAAGGAAAAGCACTTGAGGCTACATTGTTACCTTCTCTGTCAATTATCTTCCTGACTGTTTGGCTCTTTTTAGAAGTGTTGTTTACAGATGCAAAAGCCCATCTGCCTCATTCCAAAAGTATCCTGAACAAAAACCCAGCAAGGCAGAGACCAACCCCAGTAACACAAGTGTACCAAATTTCTTACTTGAATTGTACAGCTGAGGTATGCTTTTACATCCAGTCGCACTTTGCTCCAAAGCGGGCTGGTGGAAGGGAGGACCATTCTGGAAATGAGCAAAAGTTGGGTTTGGCTTTAAAAAAAGCCCACAAAATAAAGATTTCAGCAGCACAAAGAATAGAGAGTTCAATTCCTTGATACTGACAGTGAGTAAAAACAACTGCTTGCAACACAAGAACTAGGAGAAGTAACAATTTTGTCATGGGTGAAAAGTACTTCTACTCTGTAAAAACTGCCTGAAGCACAGCATTAGAAAATTCAATTCAAAGAGCTTCACCGCAGAGTATCTGGATCTCTGAAAGTGTGATAAAGGGAGCTATGACAGCCAGAAAGCCTGGTGGAGACCTGAATCTCTCGCACTGATGTTTCTAGTCAGGCATTCTGCAGCCACTGCCCAAGAACAGAACAGGCTGGCTTGTAGCAATAGTCTATTTTTGTGATCAAAGTAGTTGTAAGACATTTGTTCTGTCTCTTCTAAACTTCTGACACTGCACTCATGGATCTGTGCCCCCAGGCCACCCCAAAATTCAGACATGGTCTGTACATGTCAGGCCTTGGGAGGAAAGAGACTGGTATTTATACAAAGAAATGAAACTTACTTCTCTGACTAGGCACTGCTGTCTACAAGGAATCAAAAGTTTAGGTCACCCTTCCCTTCATCTGTGATAGGGAAATGAAAAATAACTGCCACAAAAATTATCCTGGAACTGAAAGCACTTCTGAAAGGCATTCAATACGCACTCTACCCAACAATGGGAAAAACAAGAGCTCAGACTATGAAGCAAGTAATAGAACTGTGTCACAGGACTGAAGCTTCTGTGAACGTCTAGTAGGAAACGGGTACAGAGGCTAAATAAGGCTGCTCCAGCTTGCAAAACATACTGGGAACTTCACAGCTTATTTTATGAAACTAGGCTTATAGTCCCCAGCTATGGCACTGGTTCATCCAGCAATTGTTCAGACTGGTACTTACTGAATTCCCTCACCTCTTCCAGCTGCTGCTGGGTAAGCCATGCTGATACCTATTCAATTATGCACCCAGCCTGACTCTGAAATGCTTTGAGCATCAACCCACAAAACAGCCAGAGAACTCCCAGCGTCTAGGCAGCAGCTAAGACTTCAAAATTGTCATTCCTCCTCTCTAGTCAAATCAAATTGCATCAGCAAATGTGATACCGAGGTACTGGACCAATGCTGCCATTCTGGAAAAATATGAACTGCACCATTCTTTGCCCAGTTGCATGGTTGTTTTCATTCCATCCATGCTCTCACAGTGAACAGCTCAAACTCAGAGGATCCAGCTCTCTCGGACCACCAGTCTCTAAGCTGTAATACAGCTGCTAAAGCCCTGGATTAAATACAGTCACACACTTGTGACACTGACTACATATAGGCAGAAAGCTTAGTCCCTTCCTCTGAAAACCAACTCACAATGCCTCAATAGAGCTCCTGAGGGCAAGCATATGCAGCTCCAGATCTCCTTCTGTTGAAGCCACTTGTCTTCTGCAAATGGCTGGTGTCTAGTATTACCGGACACACTTCAGTGGGAGAAAGGAAGAACATGGCTAAGATGACTGTGAATATCATCAGGCAACTTTGCTGACATTTGGGAAGAGCTGCCATCTTCTTCCAGCTTTGCAGCCAGGCTGCAGTTCTGAAAAGCCTCACCCACCTTTCTCTCACCTGCAGTTCTCAAGTCTCCTCAGACTTACTTTAGTTTGTTCTTTGGAGCTTTCAGAAGAAGCACTTTCTGCAGGCAGCGGAAGAGATCCCGGACACAGAAGGATACAAGGGCATTGAACACTGGTTAAAAAAAGCCAACAAAGCATTTGTAAATTATCTTTCACATATTCCTGATTTCTCAGCTAATATGAAAAGAGCTCCTCAAGGAACTAAGACCAGTAATTCCCACGGCAGAACTATTGTGTTTCCTCAAGCTTCCAGAAAACACCAGTTTGTCTTACCCTAGACTTCTTTTTCTAAATAGCAAGATTACAACTGACAGCCTTCCAGCACAGGAGTCATCTCTTTGCTCTGAGTAAAAAGCGCCAAGCACAAAAGCAGCCTGACCCATGACTAGGAGTCTAGCACCAATCTCCCCCAAAACATAATGAAAATTAAAGGCACTTTTTAATAAAAAAAGTCAGAGAAATTGACAACACGGGAATTCTAAATAATCCCTTGCATTAAAGAATGAGATTTTACCAAAAACAATGAAAGAGATATAAAGCCCTAAGCCAGGCAAGCAAGGTCTAAGGAGAACAAGTAGTCCCATCCCACAGTGCCAGTTCCAGATGGTATGCAATAATAAGCTGATAAAACACAGTGCAGAGGTACCTACTAATTTGGTGGTAAAAGTAGGTAGGCTGCAGGTCACATCCTCTGAGACACTAACAAAAAACATTTTCCTCTCAGCCATCCTGTTTTGAGTCTAAACAGGACTGTCTGCAAAACCTGGAGCTTATGCAAAAGGGGGCTAGGCTGGAGAGAGAAGTTGCATCTCATTTGTTCTACAGGCATGAAAATCCTACAGAGAAGGAGATCTAGACACACAGTATTGTGAGAGGTCCTGGCTAGGGGAATGCGAACTTCATAGTACAACTGAACTCTGAACTGTCATGTGGTTATAGAACATTATTTGGTAAGAAGACTTAACATAGTCCTGTAGGATTAGTTCTAAGTAGGAAAGCAAGAAGCCACAGCAAACATCCCCAAAAATGTATACTACAAGTACATAAATAATACGTAACTTCAACTTCACTCTAAGTAGTCTGGTGAATGCAGGATGGTACTTCCCTCAGCAGTCTGCAAGCCCAGCTGCTCCAGGCATGCAGAGAAGTATGTTTACACACTGGGACACCAGAAGAAATACCACTGCACAGACCCACCACCAGGAAGACAAGCTACTTAAGTGAAATTAAGCCTATGAAAGGGTAAGTTAACTCCTGTTAGTACTTACCCCTATTCTCTTCCAATAGCTAAACCTTCCCTACCAAATTACTTCCCTTATCTCACAGAAGTAACATGGTGACAAACTCACCTGCCGTATCAGTGACTTGAAACTTGCTGGGATCAGCCCCACCATTATCTCCTTTGGTGGTTGCTACAGATGCTTTAAAGGCTTGAGTGATTTCATGGAAAAGTTTTGGTGTTAGCCTTCTCTGGGTGGGGGAAAAAAAAAAAAAGGATTGCTGAGGAAAAAAAGCAAGCAATGTTCTGAAACTCTGAATTACTTTATTGGGACAGGAGTACTGGAATTCATCATAAGTTTAATTGCAAAAATAGCTCCATACTTTAACAAGGAGGAAAAAATATTAAGACAGTGTTAATACGTACTAGTAGCCTTCACTTGCTCTAAAACGGGCTTTTAGGGCTCTTCATTGATTGCTTTTCAACCCTCAACCAATCAGCTGCAAGCAACTATCCAGTTTGACCTTTCCATCCCCCTCTCAGAAGCAGAAAGTTACTCATTACTACTAAAAATGTGACTAAAATGTTCTGGCACAATGCTAGCAAGAGGTGAAAAAATCAAAAGTTAACCATTTTTACTTCCTCTGAGCCACAAAAGTTTCTCTAGTTTCTGCCTCAGAAGCAGTGCAAGCACTGTATAATCTTGCAGCCCAACAAAACCTGCAAAGTCACGCTAATGTAACACAAGAGCTGTGGGAATATGAGCTTGTATGTAGGACATCCATCTTCTCTGTACATTTTTGTGAAAGATGAACAAATCAGAAGTTGGTCTTTAAGAGGCAGTGACAGATGTGAAAGAATGCTTAAAGAACACGCAAGTGCGCTGTATTCCAACTCCCTGCTCACCTCTGCAGCTTTCTTCCATTCTTCAACCATTTTCAGGCTCACAGGAATGAAAGAAGCTTTCTTCTGTTTGACTTTTTCATGCTCTTCTTCATCTTCATCACTTGCTTCCTAGAGAAGTCAGTACCAAGACTGAAAAAAGGTTTACAGGCTTCTTTTCTGGCCCCACCTCTTTTGTGAGTAGCTACTGAAGGAGGCAGGGCACAGTGAATTTTATTAACGCTACTATCAGCACTTCATGCAAAGCAGTAATGAAATTAGATGTATTACAAATTCAGAAAAGCTATTTAAGCCCTGCAGGTTTGCTACATAAATGTAACGTGCAATAACATGAAACCTCAAGGAGAAAGCATATCATAAACTCATTGGAAAAAGCGACACAAAACCAAAGCCACAGAGAAAACACTCCAAGACTCTACTTTCACTATCTTTAACAAACTCCTCATGCTCAGTTCAAATCCACAGCTGACTTCTGGATTACAAGCCTGTACACCTGCAGATGATCTTTAGGGAAGCTGCTCCCCAGCCATCTGTGCCACTATAAGCCCAAATATACTTAGGTCTTGCACTGAAACTCAAATACTTAACATGCAAGTAATTAAAATAATTTATTTCCACATTCCATAGGGCCTAGTACCTCCAGCGTATCAGGTGGTATATGCAATGCCTCCTCCTCATCAGAACTGTCTGAAGTATCAAAATTCAGCAACGTGCGATCATTTTCCTCCAAAAACTTATAAAATTCAGGATCTTTGTCCTTTAGCCGGGAGAGTTGATCCTTATGCTCCGACGCCTTTCCCTTCTTCCTGGTAAATAAAAGTTAACACACATTTATGAGTTGTTCAAACTTCTGTTGACACTGTAAGAAAAACTGCCTGACTCCAACAAACCCTGTAATAGATTAAAAGCACACACAGGCTCTTCTCCACTGCAGTTACTGAAAACCTGACCGTCCTGTACCCTGTCACCACACCGCGATCTTGAGCGCTGCCCTTTCAGACACTTCTGGCCCAGCTTCTCCCAGAACTAGCTCATTCTTTGACAGACGCTGCAATGATGCCCAACCGTTACTTATAAAAGCAGGCAGAAGTAGAAACCCCGAGCGACCAAACCAGCGCTGAAGGCGGGCCCAGCCGCCCCCAAGCGGGCGAGGCCATGGCCTGGC
>JAVJGJ010000037.1:102974843-103002219 GCA_035590215.1 Microhierax caerulescens
TCTCCAGGTGCGCTAGGCTGCTGCAGGTAACTTGTTACCCCTAGGACAGGGGACAGCTCAAATGAGTCTCAGGGAGCTGCTGCCCTTTCTCAGTATGGATGGTCTGAAGGCAGAAGCTGCATTTAAGGATGGGAGGAGGGATGGGGCTTACACAACAGATTTGGGGTGTCTGTGTGCTAGCATTTTGCACCAGGAGTGTGGTTTGTTACAAGTTCACTGTTTTGTGGCTCACTGACACTTGAGTGTACTTTGGTTACGATTGCTACAGCCAAGCAAACGTCCCTGTGGAATCTCTCCTCTGTGCACCCCAAGTTTCTCCTCTGGCCCACAAGCATCTGCTGGAAATACTTTATTCATCATGGCAGTGAATAAGACTCTTAAGGATCTTGGGTGTAAAGACCTGAATTTCCTTCCTGAGAACTGACTAATTCATGAATCACAGCAAAATCTAACTCAGAGTAGACCAGGAGCTGGCAGATGGAGCAGTCGCCTGCTCTCCTGGCTTGACAGTCTAGGATCCAAACGGAGTCACTCCTTGGCATCTTGGGTCACTAGAATGGTCCCTTATGCTTTCTGTCAGCTAAGGTCAGCTTGGTGAGGGTGGCAATGGAACCTCTTTGCACTGCCAGCCCGTCTGGTGGCCATCCAGCCTTGCTCTCATCAGCATCAGTCTGGGTCTCTGTACATGGAGTGGCATGTGAAAGTCAAGGCAGGCGTGCTTCAAAGACTGGAGATCTGGTGGGGAAACTTTTCTGGGTTCAGATTTTGCTTTGCTGCATTCCAGGGTCAGCAGCTCAAAAAAAAAAAATCAAACAGCCATGCTGAAGTCTCCGTGTTGGCTTCTGCATTTTCTCAGGTGCTGAAGCCTTGCCTCCAAACCCTTAGGCAAGCTGGGCTTGGTAGGCTTGAGAGGCTTCACCCTTTCTGCCTGGCCTGCCAGAACCGGCTACAAAGCACGCTACCTCCTCTAAAGGATATGACTCCTCAGGGACAGCTCCTTCAGCTGAAATTCCCAGAGTCTGGGACCCACTGGCCTTGGCAAGCCCCCAGTGTATCAGCAAACTCAAGGCCATTATGTCACGTGCTCCAAATATCTCAGTTTTCATGTATGTGGCCTGTGCTGCTGCCTGCAAGATGATGTGAGGGAATTCTCTTAATCATTTTCTGGCTTGAAAACAGGTTCCCGCTGCTCCACAGTGTGAGGTGAAGCACTGGGCTTGTTCGGAAGAGGAAGCACAGATCTGCTTATGTGGTCTGGTACGTCTACATTGCCAACCCACGCTATGACTGAAGCTGGCAGGAGGCTTTGTAAGCTGTCCATAAACATGGTGTGGGCCACACAGTTTCTGCAAAATGGATGAGGACAAGTGCAGCTCGTGACCTCCTGGTTCAGAGAATCACTTGTGAGCAGCGCTTCGCAGGGCACTGGCAGCAGTATTGTTCCCTGACTTACCCATCTGTGAAAGATCTGCTCGCCTGGAGCCTGTAGGCCACGCTGCCTCACATCATGGAGTCAGCTTTTCCTTTAGAAGCCAAGCAGTAGCTCGTGCTGAGTCTCACCAAATTCATCACACTCGTTTGACGTCAGGCATTGCTGAGTGGTAGCAACCTGTTCTGAGCTGGCCTGCTGCCACCTATTCAAGACACCGCCACCTTGCACAGCGGGCAGGTAAAGGGCACAATCCCTCTTTGAATAGCTGCTGGCCAAGGATGTTGCAGAGAAGGAGCTCCTGGGCAAATTTAAGAGCCAGGAATATTGAGATCCTCTGATACGGACTGCCTCCAATGACCTGAGCGCTCTCATCTGTCAGTTTACCTGTCTGAAAAATGAGCTGGGCACAGAGATGCCTGTCATGGTGAAGACTAGAGGGAGATTAGGAATACCACAGTGATGGGTAGTACAGCTGAAGCTGTTAACTATCACTCTGCTTCCTGGAGAGGAGACTCGCTTGATGCTGACATGTAGAGGTTTGGCACTGCTTGTGCCATAAAATAGCACTGGTTGCAACAGTAGCTCCTCTCCTGTGTCTGCTGGGGGGCACTGGGAAGGGGGAACTGGGACATGACCCATATTTCCAGTCCTTGGCTGAGGCAAAGGGCTCCTTGTGCTTATATTTTGGTGCGCTTTGTGCTGGAGTGTAGGAACCGCTGTCTAATCCCAGTGCATCTGGAGACCTGCACATGTTGTGGAGCATCTCAAGGCATGAATTAGTTTCCATTTCTTGTTTCTCCCCAAACTGGGAATTTGGCAGTTGCAAACCTGTTCGGGTCCTGATGCTTACAACCAATTATTTAATGACCCAAATGTTAGCACAGATGCCTCTAAATCCCTCAACCATGGAGTCCTGCTTGGAGATGCTGTGATCCTCCGAGTGCAAAATACTGAAGGCAAAGACTGAATTTGGAGTTGTCTGCGGGAAGAGTTGCTGCCTGTGTGAAGTGTGCATGAGAGGGAGAAGATTGTGTACCTAGAGAGGCACTAAGCGGGTTGGATATCCTTGATCTCTTTCAGGTGTGGGAATGTCCCAATGCAGGCACAGAGGCACTGCCTTGTGCTGCCTGCTCTCTCAGCTAAAGCACTTCTGAGCGTGAGCTGGGGTGATTGAGAGCCACTCTGAGCTGAGTTTCCAAACAAAACTCCCCAGGAGTAATGGGGAAAGAGGCTTTAATTTGAAAAGACCTCCAGCCTTCCGTGTGCACCAGAGCCAATTGATTACAACCCACTGAGTTGCTGAAAGACACTGACTAGGTCAATGTGCTGAATGCCCTTCTTGCCTGAAGCCAGTGCTGTCTCTGTGCTGTAGAGCTGGCAACTGTGTGCAGTTTTTCTTCATCCTCCCCACCCCCTTGCTGAGGCTCCACATCCTCTCTGGCAGCTTGTCACTTCTCTGCAGATGTCTAGACAGGAGGATTCAGTGCGTGTCAGTTATGCCTAATTCATTAAAAAAAAACAAACCCTACCGAGAGCTGGGGATTCTCAGTCCTGCAGACTCAGCTCTGTCTGCGGTGCCCTGTGCTGCCTTGAGGCTAGCTCAGAGCAGATTAATTCCACTGATCAGCAGGAGCAGCGCTCACCTCGCCCTCCCGTCTGTAGCAAGGGGGCTTGGGGAATAGAAGGCAAATGTGGTCAGGGGCAGTGCTGGCAGTGGGAGCAGAAAAGAGAGGAGAGCAGGTGGAAAGAAGCATTTGGGGCTGAGGTGTGTGCTCCTAACCTCTCCTTGCAGCTCACCCCACCTGTGTGTTCTTGGTGTGCTTATGTCCTCCATTGTGTCCATCAGGAGGTGGCAAAGGGTTGCAAGGTGTCAGAGTCCTCAGTCTAGCTGTCTGCTGTCAGCTTCCTAAATTCTACTGTCTCTCCTGCTGTCTCTGAAGGCAGAGCTGGTGCCAGGAATGACAGCTCCCATTGCCACGTTATGTCACATTTCCATCAGTATTTGCAGTCCTGACCTCTGTATAGGTGCAGCTGTACATCAGCCTTCGCAGTAGCTCAGCGTAGTGCAGAGCCTCTCGTTCACTTGCTGGTCCTGAACCGTTAGGTCCCTCTGCTTCCTCACAATTGCTGGCTCTTGTAGGCTGAACGCACAGTTAACCTTATATTAAAAAGACTGGTTGTGAGCTGCTTCACGCTGTGGGTGTCTGATTTTGCTGGATGCAGGCAGAGTGCTACAGGGGCTGAGAAGGGACTGAACCCCTAAGTGTTGTATTAAGGGGACAGAGTCTTCTTTCTGTATCAGTGGTGCTGATGGGACAGGTCCTGGTGGGGACAGTTGCCTCAATTTAGTGGCTGCTTTGCATCAGAGTCCTGGGCTTAAACAACTGGACGATTTCCAATCCTCATTGTGTTTTCTGTGGGGAAGGGAGCAGGAAAGGTAAGAATGCAATATATTTTGTGATGGGCACTGCCAGGCCCTCTGAAAGAAGCAAGAATTTAGAATATCCAGGTTAGAGGTGTAAGGGCAGGTAACACATGTCTGCTGTAGCTTATGAAAACAGCAGCCCTGGTGTCTTATCCTCTTGCAGCAGGCATGTCTAACTGATGCAAAAATACTGCTAGTCATCTGGTAGTTTAAAGCTTCTTGTTAGACATGGGCTTCAGGGCCATGGACAGGGTTCAACAAAAGGGGTAGCTCAGCCAAATTAATGGGGCCTCCACAAAGCAGTAAGGTGAAAATTTGCAGGCCTGTAGTGTACTCGGCTGCATCTCTGGATGCTGGTACGAGCTGTATGAGTGGTCTTATTTGCAACAGCATAACAGCAGCTATTGTTACTGCCAGCTCAGCTGTTTGTGTCCCTTGGCTGGTGAAGGGAAGGAAGAGTCTGCAGGAACATAGGAGCACATCTTCTTCCCAGCCCTGCTCTCAGGAGAAAAGAAGCTATTTGTTCTTGTGTGCACACCCACACACACAGCTGGGCAGGGGCTCTTGCCTGTGCCCCCTTAGGCTGCCCCAGTCTAGTCCTGCCCTGATCTTTAATGTGTATTTTGTGTTTCAGTTCTTTGGGAGCATGCTGAATTGCCCGAGGCTGCTTACCAGCAAATGGCCTGTGACTCCTCTTAGAGGGGTTAAAAATCAGAATTCTGATTTCTAGTGTGGTGGAGATGGAGATGCACTTGGAAGCAGCGATTCCTGCCTGTGACTCCACTGTCAAGCCCCTTTTTCCCCAGGGGTCTGTGCTGTTGCTCGGCCCCAGGATGAGTTCTGCTGTGCTGTTGTGGAGGGCACTGCTTTGGCTGCACCTCCCGAAATAGAGATCCGAAGCTGCAGGGCACAGAAGAGTAGCGCCACCAGCAACCCCTTCCTGCCTGGGGACAGAGCTGCAGGAGGTCTGCAGGCAAAAAAAGGACTTTGTGCCTGGGAGACAGAACCCCAGCACCGAGGAGGGGGGGAAACTGCTCCTCTGAAAGGGGAACTGGCAACACAGTGCCACCTCATTGACCTTGCTGGTGCTGCCGTCTGCTCTGTTAGCACTGTGACATGCTGGGATAGAGGTGAGCACCAGCAAGGACTTGATGTCTTATCCTGAAGGTCTAATGGCAGCCCTTCTGTGGGAGATGCAGTGCTGTGCACGAAGCAGGGCTTTGTAGCTGGTTTACCAGAAAAGAGGTGCTGGAATATCAGCATAGGGATAAGGGCACACATGGAAGTGATGGATTTAAGCATGAATGCATGTCATGCCTTACAGTAGGGGGATGTCACCTTATGCACAGCAAAGACTCATCCCCAACATCTGACCAGCTGTACAGGATGTGTTTTTGCAGTCTCCTAGCCAGCCTGGCAGACACACAATCTCCATCCAGGCTGTCAACAAAAAGCCATTCTCCAGGGCCTTCCTGGGGAAAGGGCAGGCTCTGAACTTTTCCCTGGAGGATACTCTGTTCCCTATTAAATGCTCAGCATGCTTCTTTTCACTCTCAGCAAAATATGGTTTTTTGTGCAAAGAGAACAGACCTCCCTTTGGGCAGGGATCATTTGCATTAATTAACAGAGCTGTTATGCATGGCCACGCTCTGTCACATAGAGGCCAAACAAATGCCTTCCTTTTTTTGTCATAACCTAAGAATTATTACAAATCAGCCACCGCATCCATTATAGCTGATGTGTAACATGTGCATCCATGCTGCTGCACGCTCCACAAAAGTGGGCTTGTATTTATGTCCCTCCGCTGGAGCTCTGGATACTGCTTTACTGTCTCTTGTGGTCCAGGCACTGTTCCTTATTAATTGTATCTTAGTGGTGCTCATAGACCTTCGTTTCCTGGGAATGAAGCTTTACAAGGAAATAAGGAGTATTCAGTGCTGCCAATGAAGCTGAGAGTTTGGGCATGGGGAGCAGCACAAGCAGCAGTGGGGTGTCCTTTCCCTTTTTCCCCACTGATCATATTCTGATCCATTAAAGCAAAAGAGTTCTGGTGGGAACAAGTTATTGCAGATTGGAGGGGGACGCTGGGAAGTGGGACTGAAGGGGCTGTACCCATGGCAAACCTTAGACCAGATCCATGCCGGCGCTCCCTGTGCTTTGGGAGGGTGACCTTTTCCCAAGGTGGGTGGGTGAGCTTCTCTTTGAGGGAGAGGGAGGGATGGCTGAGGCTGTAGCGAAAAACCATCAAGCAGAGGTGGTTCAGACTGTCTGTGGGTCAGGTCAGCTGTGTGTGTGGGTGCTCTTGGGGAGCCTGGCAGCAGTGCAGTGACTGGGATGGCATCTCCCTTTGGCCCTGCTCCCTGCTTGGTCACATCAGAGACAGTGACGCGGTGGTGTAGCTCAGGGTGCTGCACAGCGGCGTGGGTGAGGGAGGCACCAGTGGAGTTTCAGCTGAGCTCTTCAGAGCAATGTGAGGTGCATGCCATCCCTTGCTCGTGACAGCAGGGGGGTGTGGGTGGGGAGGGAGTGAGCAATAGCTGGTCTCTACCCCTTCACCAGGGGAATCATTGCAAAGAAAGATGATGTCACTCTTGTCACTCTGCATTTGCCCTTGTCCAGAGTTGTGCAGTGACTCAGTGGCAGGGCTGGGAAGAGAGCCCAGCACTTCGGACCCTCTTTGGAAATGCGTTCGATTACTGTGATGCCAGTGGATTGGCTACAGCAACCTTCAGTCTGGTGTGCCCTCTGTGTCTCTCCCCTGACCGCTGGAGCTGAGTTGTGTGCTCCCCCTGCCTGGCTGGGGTGGCAAACCTTTCCTCACAAGTCTCCGAGAGCACGAGGAGAAGCAATCCCATCTTTTTCCTGCTCTTCTGTCCTGTCCTATGTTGTCCCTGCCTGGGTCCTCCCACCACTGTGGAGCTGGGAGCTTCTGTCCCTCACTACCAGCACCCAGAACAGGCGGTGTGAGTGCTCTCAGTGAGAGCTGGGGCATGATTAAATACTGGTGGGGAGAAGTATGCTCAGTAGTGTATTAAAAAGGTAAACCAGCTCAAGCAGATCTGGAAGACCCTCAGGCTTGCAGCTAGGGAGGGGCGTAAAGGCAAGTAGACACTGTCTGTGCCACTGAACCAGATCTGGGAAAGGAGCTCTTGAGCCCAGGTAGAGATGTTAATAATTATAAACCACTTTTGTGCAGGCAGTTCTCATCCAGCAGTGTCCATGCATGTGAATTAGCACACTGAGGGTGTCCCAGAGATGTGGCAGCTTTCTGAAAATCTCAGCTGAGGGGTGTTGGAAGAGAGGGCCAGTTAGCTCAGTGTTTCTTTCTTTCCTGTCAAGGGCACAATAGCATCCTACTCATTGCTGGAAAGCATCAACAGGTGTTGCCTTTGTTGTGTGCCCGTGAGTCTTCCCTGCTGGCAGTGAAATGAGGAATCTCATGTCACGTGGGATGATGCAAATAGAAGAGGGCATTGCAGGCTTCTCTCCTGCTCAGGAAAGATGTTTATTCATCTTTTTTCCTCCCCCAGACTCTAGTACATGTTACAATTGCTATTTAAAAATGAATAGATAGCTGCATTCAGGGCTGAGCCAGCACAGTATGGTAGATTTCTATTTTTAGGCTCCGCACGGCTGGCAATGTGTAGGTGTTGTGAGGAGCACAAAGACTGAGGGGATTCTCTCGCCGCAGGGATGCGGGGGCAGGCCCACGAGTGCAGCACACGGGCTTTTTATTCTCCAAGCTGCCTTTTTCTCCTGCTTCCTCCTCCTCCTTGCTCCTGCTGCTCAGTCATCCTCTCTTCATTCTCCCACCTCTCCTACGGGTGCTGCTCCAGGGAGACAGTCAGACGCCTTTTCAAAACACCATGAGCAGCCTAGATGCAAACAGAATGGAAAGACAAAATATATTTGTGCAAGTAAATGCCCTTGTTCCTTGATTTAGGGAATTTTTGTGTTCTACGAGCCGATCAAGTTCATACTCCTCTTCCCTGCCAGGGCTGTCTGAGATTGTGTGCAGGGACTGTCCCACTCCATGCTCAGTGCCGTGTATGTGTGCATGCAGACTGAGTTCTGCATTGGGTCCCAGCCGCCTGACCAGCATCGCTGATCTTTGCTGTCTGTCTCTCCTGTCAGCCTTGTCAAACTAAAACTACCTGAAGTTCAAAGTTACCCCTTGAAGGACGGCCAGGGTCTCAGCTGGGGTGCTTCCAGGGAGATCTAGGAGCTCTGTGTTGCCCAGATCACCTGCTAGGCCAGCGCTGAACAGGAGTCTGTGGTGCTGGAGCAGGACTGTTTGGTGCAGCCTTGAGGCTGAGTGAGCCTGGGTAGAGGATGCTGGAGGGAAGTGGAGATCAGAATGTTAAAACGCATGTTTCCCTTTCCCTAACGGACCACCTGGGAATCCCCAGCCTCTCTCCAAAAAGGGGCTTGGAATATAAAATGGCAGGAAGAGTTAAACCACTGGTCTGCAAGAATCTGGACTGGGACTGTAGAGCTCTGTGCTGCAACTGCCTTTGCCCACTGCCTTATCCTTCTGAATTGTGTGGGCACAGGAAAGGCAGCAGCTTTCCAAGCTAAACTTTTGAAGGCAGATGTGTTCATTACAAATCTCCTAGCATCTTCTGGAAGCTGGAAGGGAACAGCCACCACTCGAAGAGCTGTGGTCCATAACATTGCTCTTGGAAATGTGCCTTGTTAGGCAGGTTTGGAGATGGTGCTTATGTTGTAGAGCAGTACCCTTCTGAAGGCAGGTAAGGAGGATTTCGATCCAAAGATGAACAGAGGTGGGAAGCATTGTCACAGCTGAGAAGAGTCTGAGCATTGCTTCCTATTACTTGTGCTCCTCCAGAGACTGTCTCCTCCCCATCACGGGTTTATGAGCAGGATGATGTTTCCCTGGCGGGGGCTGGTTAAATGGGAGGTGTTCTTGAATGGGGTCTTTGAGCAATGGCAGGTATACTTGGGGACAGTGGGAAATGTCTGGGTCTAGAGCTATTCCTGCCTGGGTAATGCTTTGGTTTTCCTCCGTATCAGTGCTGGTAAGAAGGGAAGCACACCATCTACTACCTGCAGCCATGGAAGGGGGTGTGCAGCTCCTCAACCGTGATGGCCACAGCATCTCCCACAACTCCAAGCGGCACTATCACGATGCCTTCATGTGCATGAACCGCATGCGTCAACGCGGGCTGCTCTGCGACATCGTGCTCCATGTGGGCACCAAGGAGATCAAGGCCCACAAGGTGGTGCTGGCGTCATGCAGCCCATACTTCCACGCCATGTTCACAAGCAAGTAGTCTTCTCTCTTTCCCATGGCCAGGATCTCCCTGCTCTTCAAACCCTCTCCTCTCTGCAAACCCCCTTTTGTTCTGTTCCCTATTCTCACTGCCCTACCCTATGGAAATACGGTGCTTGTATGTCAGTTCTGTGAGCAAGTGCAGTAATATTCCCCATTTGACTCCCTTCCGTGAAGCCCTCTGCTCGTAACCCCCCTCACGGGTATCTTAATGCCCATCCTTCAGACACAGACCCCGTTCCCTAGAGTATATTGTTGCTCCTCCTTATTAAGAGCTGGGCAGGAGACCTTCCTGGGCTGTCATGCGGGGCTGTGGAGGTGGATGCGGCTTGTTCCATGCATGGGCAAGTCTTCCAGCAGGGAAACAATCCTGCTGTGGGACTTTGTTCATGTCTAATGTCTGTGTTGCCCCAGATGAGATGAGTGAGAGCCGCCAGACCCATGTGACTCTGCACGACATTGACCCACAGGCCCTGGAGCAGCTGGTGCAATACGCTTACACAGCTGAGATTGTGGTGGGCGAGGGGAATGTGCAGGTAGGAGCTTACCCCAAAATTTGTCTCCTCCACAAAGCCGTTCTGTACGATACTTGCCTCCTGGGGACTCTTCTCTCCTTCTGCTCAACACTTTCAGCTGTTGTTTTGTGAAGGCACCTGCATCTAGCAGCGGTCAGGGAGTTCATCTGCTCCCCTGTGCCCAGAGGGGTGGCTCCTGTTACTGCTGTGGCTGGGAGTGGCTCCTTGGGGCACTATGCAATGGCCAGGTCTAGTCCTGAGCATCTGCCATTCTCCTGCCATTTTCTGGCCCTGTGGGGAGTTACAGGTGCCCTTCTCAGCTGTTCTTTAGCTCAGTCCTGTTGGAAACAAAGAATGCTTTGTCCTTTGTGCGCTTGTGTGCCTGAAGGTGCTCAGTAAGCCTGTTCTGTTACTGACTTGCAGTGAGACAAGGGTGAAAATGGTTTCCTTGCCCTGGAAACTCTCTTTTTCCCTCATTCTTTTTCACTGCCAGACACTTCTTCCTGCTGCCAGCCTGCTTCAGCTCAATGGTGTGCGGGATGCTTGCTGCAAGTTCCTACTTAGCCAGCTCGACCCTTCCAACTGCCTGGGGATCCGGGGTTTTGCTGACACGCACTCGTGCAGCGACCTCCTCAAGTCTGCACACAAGTATGTCCTCCAACACTTTGTGGAGGTGTCCAAGACGGAGGAGTTCATGTTGCTGCCTCTTAAACAGGTGAGGTCCTGATGGGAGTGTGAAGGTATGTGTATGACGAGGCTTTTTGTGCTCTGTCCTGGAAGGCACAGTCTGTGTGTCAAAAGCCCAAGGAACCTGCACTGAGAGCACAGGATTTGGCAGGAAAATGTACCCAGATTCTGTGCTTTGGTTCTCTCCATCCAATGGAGAAGACGGTATGTGGGAAGAGTGCTGTGCACAAGCTTAATCCCATGTGAAATAGGGGTGGGAGAGTAACACGGAGGATAATTGCTGTTGCTGTTGCACCAGCTGTTGCTGGTGCTTGCCATGTGAGCTCTGAGCACACTGCCCTCTCTCCAGGGACGCAGCACAAAGGAAAAGTCCTGGCTGCCCTGGTCACATACCTGTGATGTTTAATTCAGTGCTCAGCTAATGTTTCCTGCTGCTCCTCACGTGGTGCCAGTATGGCCCCTGGCTCGTTGCCCTCTGTAGGGCACTGTGCTGTGCCCTGGTGTGGAGGCATTCCCAGTCCTTTCTCTGTATCAACTGACCCTGTATCGTCCCTTACCAGGATGCATACACCTCCGTTTGTCTATTCTTGGAGCAGTGGGGTTTGTGGCAGTGAGGGGAGGGTATGTATCTCCACCTGCTCCAGCTCTGTAGTCCTGGGCTGGTGATGTGAGTGTGCTGGGAACAGCAGGGCACCTGGCTCTATCCCATGAAATATTGAAGAGATGTGTGCAAGCAGAGTCGGCTGCCTGATCTCACTGATGCTCATTGGAAGTGTCAGGCATTGCAGCAGCTTCAGACACGGAACCGGGGGAATGAACCAAGAAGGATGATCGAAGGCAGAGCTGTCTCCACACCAGTGCTGTGAAGAGAGGAGAGACATGGCTGCACCTGCCTACTTTGGGGGACCTGGTTGCTCTTTGGGTCCTTCTGCATCCAGTGAGAGACTAGCTGTACACCCCTCATCTGCCAGCATCTGCAGGAGGCAGGGGCTGTGCCTCTGACAGCACTGTGCTGCTGGGCCAGTTACCTGGGGGTGTGAATGTGTCCCTTCCTTCCCAACCATACCAACCAATACTTGCCCTTTCCACCCCACTCTGCAGGTGCTAGACCTCATTTCTAGTGACAGCCTCAATGTGCCATCGGAGGAGGAGGTATACCGGGCTGTGCTCAGCTGGGTCAAACATGATGTGGACAGCAGAAGACAGCATGTCCCCAGGGTGAGTCTGCTGAGGAGGATGCCCTGGTTCTACCCACCTGCTCTCAGTGCCTGGCCTGAGTGGATATACAGCTGCTGGAAACTGCAGGATGGCCAGAGGACAGCAAGCAGGTCCTCACTATACCATTTCCAGTCCAGGCATAGATGAGGGTGTTGCTGAGAAAGTTCAGTCTCCTAGAGTGAAGTCCAAACCATTGACAAATCCAAGGGGGGTGCCCTGTCTGACCCCTGGCAGCTTGGGCACGCAGAGCTCTGGGGAGGGTGTGGGCAGCAGGAGAGGTCAGCCTTGCCTGCAGCCTTCCTGAGCTTTCACATGCATCCTCAAACTAAAAGCTTGGGCAAATTTGAGCACGGACTTCTTTTAGCTCATGCTTTTGCCTCCCTGCATCTGCACCTTGGAGCATGTACCTGCGAGCCTCCTGCCTGCCAAAGGTGCAACTGGTGAAGACATGGTTAAGCCCTCTCCTGTGGGGCTGCCAGTGCTTGGCACAGCATGGGCACCCTCTCACAGACGCAGCCTTGAACTGCAGTAGAGGCTGTTGGTGCCTCCAGCAGCCCTGGATTCCTGAAGTCTTACTCCTCTCATGCTTCCAAGGTGGCAGCGGCAGGAGGAAGCATGCCTAGGTGTCCTCCCGAAGGCTGGGACTGAGATGGGGCAGGATGAGGAAGACTCTGTCTGAGGGTTTCCACCTACCCCAGGGGTAGAGGAGTTCTGTCTACACCTTTGCTGGTTGTGTGCACTCGGACATCCTCCTGTGGGCAATGCAACATGGGGTGTGCTGGGTGGGAGGGGACTGGTGTCTGCAGTGAGGGTTGTTACTTGTACCCTCAGATCTGGAAGAGGATGCGAGTACTGAGTACCGGCCGCAGGCAGGGTGGGAATCCGCGGGACCTGTCACAGCTAGGCTGAGGGCTCCTGGCTCTGCAAAGATGTGAAAGCTAATGGTCCAGGCTCCTGCCAGGGTCCCCAGGGTTTGCAGGGGAGATATGGGGGCAGCACTGGCATAAACCTTTCTCACCCTGCCAGTGGAGTTTAACTCCTCTACCCTCAGCTTATGAAGTGTGTGCGGCTGCCCCTGCTGAGCCGGGACTTCCTCATGAGCAATGTGGACACGGAGCTGCTGGTGCGGCATCACTCAGAGTGCAAGGACCTACTGATCGAAGCCCTCAAGTACCACCTCATGCCAGAGCAGAGAGGGGTCCTTAGCAACAGCAGGACAAGGCCACGGCGCTGCGAGGGGGCCAGCACTGTGCTGTTTGCTGTGGGTAAGGCCCTGCCACATGCTCACACGCATGCAACCCCCTTCCCAGGGCCTTTAGACTGTTGTTTGCTCTGTTTGCCATCCCGTGTGCAGGTGGGGGGAGCCTGTTCGCCATCCATGGGGACTGCGAGGCCTATGACACACGGACGGACCGGTGGCACATGGTGGCCTCCATGTCGACTCGCAGGGCCAGAGTGGGTGTTGCTGCCATTGGGAACAAGCTGTATGCTGTGGGCGGGTAAGGAGGGCATGCGAGGTGCGCGCAGGGAGCTGGCAGGGCTGACTTCAGCAGCTGCTGAACAGAGCCGGCAGCAAGAGCGGCACAGAGCTGCTCTGGGAGCGGAGACGGCCAGCAGAACCTCCCAGGGCCAGCCTCTGGACAAAGCAGTCCGCTACCTCTGGGCCACCAACTGTGGCCATAGCAACTGAAAACTGTTCTGCTGCCCCCGCAGTTCGGAGCAGTGAGTTTGCTGTTTCGCTTTGGCGGTGCCTACGTCCTGGACTTGTGCTGTTTCCTCCCGTTTCCCTTAGCTCTACGCTGCAGGCTGTTAAGAGCCTGCTAAGGCCCCAGCCCCCCCCGCCCCGGTGTGCAGGGCTGAGACCCGTGTTCGTGGCAGACCCCCGGGAGAGCCCCGCTCGGGGACCAGCAGGTGCTTTGGTGCACTCTGCCTCGAGGAAGCTGGGCAGCGGGGAGCGGAGCGGGGGGTGGCAGGGACGCAAGCAAAGCTGTGCTGTCTAGGCTCTCGATTGTCTCTAGCACAGTGGGACAAGCCCGCAGCCTCGCTTGCAGTCCAGGCTTCACAGCTTTTAACATGTTCTCCCTTTTTCTCCCTGCAGCTACGATGGGACCTCTGATTTGGCCACAGTGGAGTCCTACGATCCTGTCACCAATTCCTGGCAACCTGAGGTGTCCATGGGCACCAGGAGGAGCTGCCTGGGTGTAGCAGCACTTCATGGGCTTCTCTATGCTGCTGGAGGGTACGATGGGGCCTCATGTCTGAACAGGTAGGGGATTGTCTTGCTACAGGCTCCTCCACTGCTCTTGCCTGCACTGTCGTTGGTGCTGGGTGCCTGGGGAGCCCACAAGGCCTGCTCCTGACAGATGGACTGGCCCCAGAGTACATGTCTTGCAATCCAGCTCTGTCTTCCAGTGCCTTCCAGGCAAAGTTTTTTTGCGGGGAAAACCCATTTTGTAGCCCTCTGTCACAACAGAACACAGCCTTTGTCAGTTCTTCCCTCCATTTTCCCTATCTATTCCCAAGCTTCTTTGGGAGCTGCCTCTGAGGGCCTGTGTCAAAGAGCTTTGACCTGGGCTTTGCCAGTGTCACACCTTATGTTCCTGTGTCCTGCCTGCTGCAGCGCAGAGCGGTACGACCCTCTGACAGGCACCTGGACATCCATCGCTGCCATGAGCACGAGGAGACGCTACGTCCGGGTGGCAACACTAGGTGGGTGATGGCATGAGGACCTGGCTGACTTCTGTGCAAACTGTCTCTTGCATTTCTAGTGGTTCCCTTTGATGTTACTCTGTTCCAGCTCCCACCCCTTCTTCCTAGATTCCCTAGCTGTGAGTCCCAGTAGCCTAGCCATTCCTCTACGGTGTCCTGACATGCTCTCTGCCTCTGCCCTCCTCCCCAGTCTCCCTAGTGTAATTGCATTTCATCACATTCTGCAGGCAACTCGTGAGGGAACCCACAACTTGTTCCTCAGCCCCTTTGTGGCCCTTCCGTTTTGGAGCAAGAGGGCTGGCTGTGGATGATCACCTGTCCCTAGAAAGGAAAAGATAACCTTATTACTCCATCATTACAGAAGCAGGACAGTCCTTTTAGTGATGATCCAAGCAGTGGTGCAGGGTCAAAACTGTCTCTGCCAGGGGTGTCACAGCACTAGGTGCAATGTCTCCTGATTTGGTTGAATGAGTTCTGTCCTTAAGGAGGGTGCAGTGTGAGAACCATTTCATTGTTTAGTGCAGCTATGGGGTTAATGTAAGTATGACTCTTCACCCTCACAGGTGCTGGACCTCCCTGGGGATGCCAGGCTAGCACGCTGTTCCCCACCATCCCAGGAACTGCTGTGCAGTGTCTCTGTGGTGCCTTTCCCCTGCCCTGCTCTCTGGTTTCAGCTCTCAGTGCTGACTCAGAGGTTTCCTTCCCTCCATCACCAGCTCATACTCTCTGCCTGCCACAGCCTTTATTGCCTTCCCCTGCTCCAGCCTCTGCTGCTAAAAATAACCAACCCGTTGCTCTGGGTGGGAGCACTTGCAGCTCCCATAATGAGGAGGTCAAGAAGTGGCAGGCGAATGAGCTCTTTAGGAAGCTTGCAGTGTGGCAGAGAAATTGCCTGATGAATATTTCACAATGCTCCTGCTGCAAGGGGAGGGGAATCTGGGGGAGCCCTGCTGAGAGGAGCTTGGCTGCCTGGGGAGCAGGCAGAGCTGTGGGAGGCTGTGCTGGGACTGGGCCGTGCTCTTCAGCTAATTCCTGTGCATGTGTGACTGTCTTTGCAGAAGGCAACCTCTATGCTGTTGGGGGATATGACAGCTCATCCCACTTAGCCACAGTAGAAAAGTATGAGCCCCAGGTAAATATGAGAGAGAGCATGCTTGATAACCCTTTTCCCTCTCCCCTCCTTATGTGTGCCTGAAAGGGCCCTGTAGAAAGCTGAGGGCTACACAGATTGCTAGAGAACTTAGCAGACAGTGAGAGATCAGGTATGCGTGGTCTCTTGGAAAACTGCTGCCATAGCTTATGATGTGACCACAACCTAGCAATGTATTGCAGCAGCAGTGGAGCAGACAGTGCTCAGCACAGACCTGCCTGCCTCCTTGAAGACTTAAGCCACCGTGCATGACTGTGAGGTGGAGCGGGTATCAGCCCCTTCCCCAGCTCTTCGGCAGGGCAGAATATCTGGGGTGCGATCCAGAGCAAAATGAGCCAAAGCTGGAGGCTCGGAGTTATCTCTCTGAGATTGTCAGCTGCCAGAACACTCTCTATCCCCATTGCCTGTAGGCGAGCTCAACTTCTCGAAGAGGAACGGCTCTTGTATGTGCCCTGAGTTTTTTCCATCTTCCAGCTGAAGTCCTTCCCCCTGCATGCACGTCCAGAGCAGTTAGAGGGGGTTGTGGCAGGCTGGGGGCGTGTGTTGGGCCTGGGATCTCTCAGCTCTGTTAAGAGTGGGTTAGATGACTGCAAAAAGATCAGAGAAGGTCCTGGAGTTGTGGCTTGTACAATTTTGAAATAGATGCAGCTCAACCCCCGTGACTGGGATGGGGTTCATCTGTGATGTGAGTGGTGGCCTGGCACAGGGGTCTCTGCTCAGGCCCCTGGGCTGGCAGGGCTCCTGCCAGCTGTGGCTGCGCCTTCCAAGCCAGTCGGCAGTGGCATCTCCTGGAGCCTGCAGCTTTTCTGCTGGAGAGCCGAAAGGAGAGAAGTGGGGTCCCACCAGAAGTCTTTTTTGGGGAAAGACTGTTATCTCAGGAGCTGTGTGGTTACCGAAGGACTGGTTTGGCAGGGATACGTAGAAAATTACTGGCTCACAAACAAATGTTGCCTCTTCGCAGATCAACACCTGGACGCCCATTGCCAATATGCTAAGCCGCCGGAGCAGTGCAGGAGTGGCTGTGCTGGAAGGGATGCTCTATGTGGCTGGTGGCAACGATGGGACCAGCTGCCTTAACTCTGTTGAGCGCTATAACCCCAAAACCAACACATGGGAGAGTGTGGCACCCATGAACATCCGTAGGTAAGGAGCTCTGCCCCTGCCACGGTCCCGAGCTGCAGGGGAGCTTCAGCTCCTGCAGTCAGGAACGGGGATCCTGTCTCACTGAGAGCTCTGCCGTGCTTGGCACTGCAAACCGTGAAATGCAGACCATGCCCCAGGGCTTGGCTAATGCTGCGGTTGGCTGGCTCTGTGCTGCCTGCACAAAGGCAGCCCACGCTCCCTGCTGCACTGCGAGGGACTGGTGTGCATGTGCCAGGAGGGCAGAGCAGGGACATTCTGCAGCAGGCACTTTCTGCAAAGGGACTGCACTTAATTCTCAGCAGTCTGTGTGGCCATAAAGAACCAGGTGGTACAGCTGGCTGAGGCCATGTAGAAGACGTTGCTGGGCTGTGGGAGGATTTAAGGCTTGGAAGTCCAAGGATTTTAGGCTCCTAGGGCCTGTTACTTAGAGGTGGTTCTCCTCTAGCAGGAGGGTATCAGAGTGAAGAGGCTCTATATTGCACTCTGCCACTGACTGACTGAGCACCAGTAGTTCACTTTCACTGGGCATTTGTGAGGCTGGACACTCCCTTTTGTGGGGTGACATTGCTCTGGCCAGTTCCTCTGAGGTGCTGAGCTCCCCTAATGCCCCACATACACCCTGTTCGAGCCTCACACCCCTGTGGTCTTTTCATGGTCATTCCAGGAGCACCCACGACCTGGTGGCCATGGATGGGTGGCTGTATGCAGTGGGTGGCAACGATGGGAGCTCCAGCCTCAACTCCATTGAGAAGTACAACCCCCGTACAAACAAGTGGGTAGCAGCCTCATGCATGTTCACACGCCGCAGCAGCGTGGGGGTGGCTGTGCTGGAACTCCTCAACTTCCCGCCCCCCTCCTCGCCCACCTTGTCAGTGTCTTCAACGAGCCTTTGACAAAGGATCAGGATCTACCTTACCTCAAGGGGACCGGGGTGCCTGGCGGAGCGCTAGGCCAGCGTGGCCCGCCCCGCGGGGCAGCTGCTCGCTGTAGGAGGAGAGCAAAGGTCGACCGGCTGCTGCCTCCAGCCCCAGCACTCCTGCGGACCCCCGGAGCTACCCCCGCTCCTGGTGCACACATTGGATCAGCACAACCACAGCAGTTAGAAATGTGCTTCCTGGATGCGCACCCTCCCTGTAGGGGGTGAGGAGAGGGGATGCTCTCTGCTCTGTTCAGACTCATCTCACCACTCACCCAAAGGGCGTATATTTTCTTTGGGGAGGGGAAACTTTAAACCATTGCTGCTTCTTGGATTCACGTGATCCAGCCGGTGCCACACATATGAGCACAGCCAGCCTTGGAGGCTTCCAGGAGTCTGGTGGGGTGGCAGAGGTGGACAGCACTCCTCCCAGGGACATGGCTGAATGTGCAGCTGCTCCTCTGAATGTCACTGTAGCCAAACTCTTTACCAAGCCTATTGTACACTGTTAAAGACTCTGAGGCCACTGTATGGTTCTCAATGGTGTCTAATTGATGCCTTAAAACACACAAACAAAAGAAGCCCAGCTACGGGGCAGGGTCTGGAGGAGGTGAGGTTTGGAGACAAAATTGGATGCAGCATCCTGAACCCTCCAGCATTTCCATACTCAGCTGGCCCCACCTCATTCACTAAGATCCCAGCTGACCATTGCTCTGGGGAGTCCCCAGCCAGGCAGATGGGTTGAATGACCTTGTTTGCATCCATGCCATTGCTGTCCCAGGTTCAAATGACTGTGCAGCTGCCTGCTCCCTGCACGTGGTCCTGGTTCACAGTTTGGCTGGGAACGGATCAGCCTGTTTGCTGTTCCCCTCTCTGCAGAGCAGATTCTGAGTTTATGGAAAAGGTATCGGTTCTTAAACAAGGACAGTCCAGCCTTCTAAATGAGGATTGCCTGACATTACTTTTTTTGATTGTTAATTTTTTGCCTTTTTTATTTGAATGCTAATATTTTAATTTTTAATTATTTTGTAGCCCTTTATTTTTTACACTGTTTTTGTATTCCCCATCCCATCTGCTTTTAAGGAAGCAGAAGGGATGCAATTGCTTTTCTCATTTGTTGATGAGATGATGACTGTGTCCTGGAAGATGTTTTCTATAGTTGTGTGGGTGTGTGTGCATGTGTGAGATACTGTATTTACAGTGAAAACAGCATGGAAGGGACCATTTGCAATTAGTGACTCCCTGGCAATTAAGCAACCACTTTAATTAAGTAAAGGTTGATAAATTAGTACTGTAAGTCACAGGTCTGTCCTAGACCCACCTGTGCCATGGAACCTCTTGGGTGGTGTTTTCAATGCGTATGCTGTAGGGTGCATGTATGAGCCTTGAACCGAGACGTGTTACCGTTCTCCACATTACATAGGAATGACTCAACCACTGGTACCTCAATAGTGTTCAAATGTAGCATTGGAAACATGGTCTGTTTTGAACTCATTCCTTTGTCCTTCCTCCCCCCTTTGCTTCTTCTCACTTCTCATTTGCAGAGTTCAGATTTCACTTGTGGTGGTATTCGTTGGCCTAAAATTTCTAGTGGCTAGAGATTTCTTCTTTTTTTTTCGGGGTGAAAGGAGAGTTTGAGATGAGACAGGGACTCCCCAGCTTAAGACAATTTTTATGGCAATCTGATTTCTCCTGGACAGGTGCCTGCATGTTTTACAAGCCCACTTACAGTGCCTAACGTTGGACACCTGAAATTACCAGCAGCTTCTGAAAATCTGGGCTGCTTCTTCCCCAGCCTCTTCCCCAAGAGCAGTCTGAGCCTCTCAGGCTGAGGAGGCCGTTTTGGCTCTTGAAACAGACTCTAAATGTGCTTTTCATTCTCCTCTCACTTGCCAAGCCTCTGCCCCAGCCTGTCACAGCTTGGCAGCTCTCCCAGTCCTCTGTATTGCAGAGGTCCCTGTAGCATCGGGGCTCTGCTAGTGCAGGTTGCCTCCTGGTCAGCGCCGCAGTAGGGCTGCCCTAACTAGGTGACACGAATCTGCTTTGTTCAAAGTAATGATGACATTGGTGACGTCTGCCCTGTTGCGTGTGCGTGCCTACGCATGGGCGAGCTCTCACTCCTTTCCATCCCATTCCTGTAAGCAACATCAGGATTTTTTGTCTTCTGCTGGACTTGTATTGGTGAGCACATTCAAGGTGCCCCTGGCTCTAGGGACCTCTTTGAAGGAGAATGAGCCTAGAAGCCCTACGGCCACGGCAGAAGAAGTGGAAGTGCTGGTGCTGGTGCTGGGCTTTGGCCCTGTGTGCCGAGGTCCTGCTGAGGACCTGTGTGAGGAATGGCGAAAGGCTGGCGCAGCCCAGCCAGCTGCTGAATGGCACAGAGGAGCAGCGCAGGGCCAGCGAGGAGCTGCTGAAGGGAGGAACGGGGCTCATTTCAGACACAGCGTGAGTTGTTACAGCAGTGGCTCAGCATCTGGTCCAGCTGTGGCCGCTGTAGTGTGAAGGGGGGGCTGCTGCCTTAGAGGGGTGGCAGGCAGGCAAAACCAGAGGGGAAGCTGGCAGTGCAGCAGGCTGAGGAGAGTTCTGCGCCACGCACCCTTGGCCCCAGGGATCTTGAGCAGTTTTCACTACAAATGGTGTGCAGTGCTGTCCTGCCTCGAGGGTCGGGGAAAGGGGCAGTGTGACTCCTGTCACCCACCCGCTGGGTCCTGAGCAATATCACCACTGAGCCTGTTCTGCAGAAGCCTGGGGAGGAGGGAGCCTTTTGTGTCTCTGAAGTACTAACTATGCAGATACTCATTGCTTTCCTGTAAAAGAGAAAGAAGGAAGGAAAGGGCAAAATAATTCCCCAGCAGCTTGCGGGGGTCTGGAGCACCCTGACCCACACTGTGTGGACACGAGGTGTCAGCGTCTGCCCTGGGAGATTCCAGGGTGGAATTGCTTCTGGTGCTGCACATCCCTTGCCGAGGAGGAGGCCTCGGAGGGGCTGTGTGTCTGTGTCTGTCTGTCTATGTGTAGTACCCTATCTGAGGGGAGGAGAACTGTCAGCTGTGTGTGGCTTCTCTGCCAGTTTTAGTTAGCGATGTCTCACCCAAGATGTTATTTGTGTGCTCTCCCATGTGAGCTTTTCCCAGCTGAGGAGCACCCCTGAGTGGGTTGCTCCAGGCTATGTATGTTGATGTGTTTTGCCCAGGAACCTCGGGGTCGGTCTGCCAGGAGACAGCAAGACTAGGCAGGAGCCCTTGCCCCAGCATGGGGGGAGAGGTTCGCTTGGCCTTACTGGTAGGCAGAGCCAGTCTACTCCATGTCAAACCGTTGTCACTTTGATTTCTCTGTAAGTTATTTGACTTATTTATGTGGAACTCCGTTTCTCTGAATTTTTTGCACTACATGGGATTGGGGAGGGGGTACAAGCAATAGAAGCCAACATGTACAATAAAGACATTTTCTTGAATACTGGATCCTGCCTCCTGCCTCCTTCCTTTTCACTTCTCTGGCTCCGCTCCTGTGGAGGCAGGGAGCTACTCTCTGTCTGTCTGTTGCCCTGTGCAGAGGAGGGGAGGGAGCCCGAGGCAGAGATGTGCATGGCAGGCTGATGCACATCCGTGTCTGGGCAGCCGCCAATGACATCTCCTCTGCCTGGGTACAGCCACTCCAGGCACTGAGGCTTTGCGCAGAGCAGGGACAGGCACCCATCCAGGGGCCATATCAGGCTGGCCCTGCCATTGTGAATGTTTGTCAAGGAGGCCAGAGGAGCCAAAGGCAGCTTTGAAGGCACTGCTGCACTACAGGTGAGCTAAAAGGAATGGCTCTCAGCCCCGGGTCCCAGCCCCAAGCTCAGCTGGCTGGTGCTGGGTGCCTGGCCGGGGAGATTGCTGTCCTGCAGATAAGGTGCTTTGTATTCCCAGAGAGGGTGCTGTGCTGGGACTGTCCGCTGCTCTGTGTGCCTTCATCCTTCCCCAGAGAAAGAGCAGGGCAAAGATGCTAATGGTGTTGGAGACAGCAGGAAAAGCCCGGCCCGAGGGGCTTTAGAGGCAGACTGATTTACACCTCCCCACAGTTAAATTCTAGTTTGGTCTCCCTAGGACTCCCAGGGCTATTGACAGCCTTCCCCTGCAGTGAAAATGAAAACCAGATGAGAAGCACCCTCTTTTACCTCCAGTTGCCACATGCATCTTGCCTGGGGGCAGGTGTAGCTGCTTGGCCCTGTTCAGCAGCAGGGAGGCTCTGCAGCAGATCAGATCTGCCTTCGCTAGCTGCTGCCGGTCACTGCTGCCTGTGGGGGAAATACTAAGCCGATTTCACGGTGGTGGGAGCGTAGGGGGTGAAAAGAGCATTGAGAAGCTACATGGCAACATCCCATGGGACTTGAAAGGGCACCTTTCCGTGCATGTGTACTGCAAGCCCTGCAGTTAAACCATGATGCTATACAGCAGGCATGCCAGACTTGGCTGTAGCCCTGCCATGTCCTCTTTCTTGCTGCTCTCTAGGGTCTTGCTTCTGTTTCGGCTTCTATAAATAACTACTGCGCTGTAAGGAGCCTAACTGCTTCCCCCCCTAGTTCAGGCCCTCCTGGAAGCAAAGCAATGGGAGTCTGGGAGAGTGGTTTGCCCTGCAAGCAAGCCTGTGTGCCCAGCACACGAAGAGAGCCAACTGTCCTCAGGCACCGGTCACAGCTGGCCCCGCCAGCTGTGCTGGTGTCACTGGTGTCCCTGTGAGCAAGATGATGCATATTTGCAGGACCTGCAAAAACAGCAGAAGAGGGACAGTTTTATCACTGTTTTGAGCTGTAAAGTTTTATTTAGAACAAACTCGTTGGAGAAACGGCACATTTCTGGTCACAAGGCTGACTGTGTTAGCCATGGACCTTAAGAGTAATCATACTTCTGCTGAATAAAACACAGTTGTTGCTGTTCACTGTAATTTTTAAGCTCTGCCAGGAGGTGCTGGGGCATGGCTTTGCTGTTGGATAGTTGTTTTGCAGCTGTGCAAAGAGAACAGAGCTTGCAGAAGCACCCTGCCATAAAAATTACGGTGTTTCTGATAGGGGCCCTCTGGAGGGGTGTCCTGTTGCTTTGCTTGGCCATGAACCATTCGTGGATTATATGACAGAAAGGGGAGGGGGATAAAGAGGCTGTTTTTAAAGGTCAAAGAAGTGGTGGCCTTTGAGAATTTTTACGGCATGTCTGTTATCAGTGGCTCTCTCTGGACAAACGTTGCCTGACTGTACAGTTGCCTCTTTGGGGATATGCTGATTTTATTAACTGCAGGGTAATTTCACATCCAAGACAAGGCAGATGCAAATTGAGTCTAACATATCCAGTATGCCCATAAAACCTCACATAGCAAATCCCAGTTTGATTCAAACAGATTTTCTAGGATAACAAGGGTTTTAAAAATCCCCTGTTGAAGAAGCCATCGCAGTCCTCTGGAGGTGGTTCCAGTAAGAAATAACCTTTCCTGTTAAAAATGCCTCCTTGTTCCTAGGTTCAACTTGTCCAGCTCCACTTTTTCTGTGTCTCTTCTTGTTATCTCTTTGCCTACTGGTTGTTGCAGGTCTGTTCCCATTGCAGGCACTACCCACCTCACTGCATCCCTGTAGCCTCTCTGCTGCCATAGCAAGATGGAGCTGCTGGACTGTCACTCAAAGCAATCTGGAGTCAAAACCTGCTCCCTGGAGCAACCAGCAGAAATGCTCTTCCCAGAGAACAGTCCCTGCTCCCAATTGCTATTGACTCTCCCTGCCTGGCCAGCCCGCAATAGGTTTGTGGATCTTAAGTCTTTGTAGTGTTTCAGAATTTTACTGGAAAGTTGCATAGATGTGTCACATCACATGTAATTTCTTAGATCAGCATTTCTGTTTATATTATCTAAATCTGTTTGGTTTTTTTTCAAATGTGGTAGCAATTAAATTAGTTTGACAAAATCTGATGTCCATAACTCCAAGTTGATTTGTATTAATTATATTCTTCTCCTTTAATTCCTAAAGTTAATCGAACCCCCTAACAGCTGTTACATCATTTTCCTAGGAACCAGTGTCAACTGACAAACCCACAATGACCAGGACAGTCTTCTTTACCCATTGAAATACTGGTGTTCCCATTAATATTTGCAGTTTCTCCACAAATTCCATGGTCCTGCAAGACTTACTGGAAACGAACAGCAGTGATCCGGACCTTTGTTGTTCAGGTCTCCTAAAACTATTTAATATTAATTCTCTAGACCTTCCAATCCACAGCATCTAAGTTTTGCATTTACTTTTTAACAGCCACCAGTAGTTCTGTGGACTGAAAAGGGTTTTGTTATTTCCTATGGCTGTACTGCTTGGTTTTTTTCAGTCCACAGAATCGAAATATTTATTCTGCATCTACCTGTTGTATTTACTTTTTACATTAACAGCTCACTGTTACTATTTCCATGCAGTAAGGGACTTCTACTACAGGCAGGAATCTCTGGTTTGCCTCCTTTTAAAGCATTTTTTCTATAGATGTCCCTTTAATTTTACTGGTCATACACATCTCCTTTTGCTCTTTGCTTCCTTTCTCAATTTTCCATATTTCCTACATTTCTATTTATACTAGCTTTCCCCTGTTTATTTGTTACATTTTTATACTGTTCGTTTCACTTCACCCCCAATCCAGGTTGGTTCTTTTTAACTAAAACAACTGTTTTCAGTGCAGCCTGTTAAACACCTCAGAGAATGCTTAAATAATCACCGATATTATCTTCCTGCATCCTTTATTCTTCTGGCTGAGCTGAACAGTGATCGATTTCCTTTTGGAAAAACGCTCCAGATGCACTTATTAGGGGGCCTCAGCTCCGTCCTGTTTGCTGGTAAGCGATGCTAACGTGCTGTGCTTGCTCGCTGCATCTAAGCACCGGTGGGGTTTTTAATTCTGTGATTAATTCCTCTTCACAGGGAAAACGAGGTCGAAGACCGGATTCGCTCACCTTGAGAGCACCGTTTTGTTAATCGAGAGATCCCCAAATTCAAAACGCTTCTAGGGAGGGGAGAGGGGAGCGGACCAGGACCCCTCCTGCCAGGCAGCCCAGCCCGCCGCGGGGAGAAACACCCCGGCGCTTCGGCCCGGCTGCCAGCCCGAGATTTACACCCCTCCGACGGGTGATTTACACCCGCCAGCTCCTCTTCTGCAGGCTGGAGCAGCCTGGGGTGCCACCTCTTCTGCCCTCTCCCGTTAATTTTAAATACACCCACCCCCCCAGCCCACCACCCCCCAGGGCTGCTGGCGTGGGAGCCCTGCGAGCCCCACGGCTGGCACTGCAGGGCCAATACATCCCTCCACCGTGGGGTGGGAGGCACAGCCCACCCACTCCCCTAAGCCAAGCACGTATTGCCCCCACTGAACACGGCGTCCAAGCGCCCCGCCAAACCCCGTCGGGGGTCGGTTTCCAAACGCGCCCGGTGGCTCCGAGCCCCAGGTACCAGTGGCCCCGCCGCCGCCACCTCCCGTGGGCGGCATCCACGGCGGCAGAGGTCTGCCGTGGGGCTTTACCTGCCAGGGGACCCGCGGGGCTCTCCAGAGGAGCTCGGCAGCCGCTGAAGGCGAGGAGACCTCGGTGGAAAAGCCCCTCTCCCCGCCTTGCCCCCCCCCGGAGGCTGCCCGTGGGACGGCTCCCAGCACCGCCCGGCTGAGGAGGGCGAAGGCGGGGGGGGGGTGTGGAGGGGGTGGCCGCTGTGCCTCGGTCGGCTCTGCCGGGCATTGCGGAGGGCGCCGGGGCCCGCCTGGGAGCCCACGCGTGTCCCAGCAACACGTGGCACCCGGGGGGCAAGGGCTGATGGAGGGTACGAGGAGCACCCCAGGGTGTGCCTGACCCCGGGGTCGTTATGGGGGGCCCACGCGTGACACCCCCTGCCCTTAGGGCCTATTGCGTGGGTGCGGGCAGAGCTGTGTGTGCGTGAGTGTGGCTGTATCTGGAGGTGTGTGCCTACGCCCGGGTGTACGGGGGGTGCACATATATGTTTATCTCCTACACAAATATGCACGGACACAGCAAATGCACACACGCAGCTGTCCATGCGTGTGTTCGTGTGTGCACCTAGACACTCAGTGGGTGTGCGCCTGCTGCTGCATCAGCGGGTTCCTCGCTCCGGTATTGCGGGTGCTTTTCCGTGGGTGCCCCTCCATGCACCCCAGAATCCACGCGTGCACTTCCACGCTGGTTTAGTGCTTGACCACCACCCCAAATCGCACTAAAGCAGGATGAGGCCCACGCTCAGGTGAGATTTCCCACTCCCGTGGGGCCTAAAACGACCCTTCACCGCCCAGAGCTGCAGCAGCCACCCAGCTGAGCGGGTATTTGGGGAAAAAAACACAGAGAAAAGGGAGGAAAAAAAAAAAAGATCGGGGGTTGGGGGGGGGGGAGGAAGAGTGTGGGTCCTTACCTGCTGGGTGAAGGCTGCTTGGGGCGAGGTGGGGGACTTGCTGGTGGCCCCCAGCTGAGTGTCCTGCTTGGCTTCAGCCTGGAGCTCCTTGGCCTCCGAGTCAGCCGGCGTGGTCGGGAGCCCAAAGCCTTCCTCGCTATCCGCCATGTTACGAGCTTCCTTCGCTGAATCCCCCACTGCAGGCACACATCGAGGAGAGAGCAGAGATAAGAGACGCATAAGTTAATGCTGACGTTTAATAAAATATATATAAAGAGATAGATACACACAGAGAGAGGCGGTGGAGAGCGAGCCAAAGCACTAGGCAGGGCTGCCCGGCAAACCCGCACTGCCCACAACTCACTTCCAGCTGCCCGGGGAGGGAGCAAGGCCCTTTAACTTTGGGAGAGGGAGAAATAAAGACTTTTATTTATTATCGCAGCCCGCAAGGGATGATAGGATTTGGGGAGGGGGGGGGAGGAGGGAGGGGAAGGGGGAGGCGGTATTATTAAATGCATCTTTTGGAAAAGGTAAACAGCGTATTTTAGCTCTGTCTGGCAGGACACAGGGAGCAAGGAACCGGGGGGCCGTGGACTGGCCAACTCATCACATAAGTGACTCCAGAGGTCGGGGGGCCGAGCTGGGGGGAGGGGGCAGCGTGTCCCCCCAAGCCCTGAACACCTCCAATTCCCCTGGACTCACTGCGGCCGAGGGGGCTGAAAGCCCCTACTTTCCTCCCAGGGAAGTGGGAGCTTTCACCCCACTCCAGTTTCAACCAGGCAAATGCCACCGACATGCAAAGCCCCTTGTATAACCCCATTTTCAAAGAAAATTCAACTTTTGGCACTCCTATGGATAAAAAAAAAAATAAAAAAAAAATAAAAAAGGTGAGCCTCTTCTTCCCCCACCCCATACAGTTGCAAGCAAAGCAAAGGATGGAGGAGATAATACAAAATATAAAAGTACAAATAAATCAGTCATCGAGACACTGTGCAAGGTAACGCGCACTCGGGCTGGTGAACAGGGGGTGGAATCGGGGCTGAACTAGACCATAATATTTAGAGTAAAACTGCACCAGCAGAGAAAACGAGCTTAAAAAATACACGGTTCACATCTGATGCGAGTATAACCACAGTGATTTTTAAAAGCAGTATTTTGACGTAGCTTTAAAGGCTCTATCAGGAATGGTAAAAGTTTCAAAGCAGCACCAAAAGAGAAAAAAAAAAGATAAAAGCAATTGAATTATCTGTTAGTTTTTTGTTCTTAAGGAGTTTAGAGTTTTAGTAGCTTAAAAAAAAAATAACTTGCATGTTTCAAAGAAGGGGATTCATTTTTGAAAGGCTAACCATATGGAGGCAATATTGGTTTTAAGTACATGAGAATGTTTTGAAATGAGTTCTTCTCCCTGCAACAATATTTAAAAGCCGTTTAAAAAAAAAATAACTTGCATGTTTCAAAGAAGGGGATTCATTTTTGAAAGGCTAACCATATGGAGGCAATATTGG
>JAVJGJ010000037.1:103007045-103047206 GCA_035590215.1 Microhierax caerulescens
CAATTGCTCTTGTACCTAAGCAGGTGATCAGGAGTTTATGGGAAGCACTGTCAATCTTACAAAGCGTTTTTGTTCTTAGTGAGAAAGCTTGAGCCAGCGCTAGGCAGCCTGCTTCTCCGGGTGGGGGACAAAGAAACCATAGAGCCTGCAGATGGACAAAACAGATGAGCTTGTGCCCTGTCCCCCGGGCTTCTTCTGTGGACAGGGCAGGATGGTGTCTGATGCCACCTCCATGCCATCCACTGTAAGTGGCCTCGCAGAGGAACCCCCAGAACTGGAGGTGGCAGCTGTGGCCCCTTTGTCTGCCCACGCCACCTGCCAGCCCACTTGGCCATGCCACTGCTGCACGCTGCCTGGGCACCCGGCTGCCAGCCTGGCTCATGGGCAGGCCAAGTCACAGCCTTGCCCTGAGCTTCAGCTCCACAGCAGGAGAAATGGGTGTTGTCGTTGTGCCCACCCTGGACAGTGTTGAAGGAAAGCAGCAGGTAGGAGGTGGGCGTCACTGCTGCCCCTGCTGCAGCACAGACGGGCTGCGCTTGCTTTTGCCGAGGGCTTGTGCTAACTGCTGGGTTTAATGATGTCCAGCTCCCTGCTGCTGCTGCTCAGTGTGGGCAGGAACCTGTGCAAAGTGGCAAGGGCAGTTCTCCTCGCACATATGCAAAGTTGTATTTGTTTGGCCTTTAACAGTGGCGCTCCAGTGAAGGACATAAAACTGCTAGAAAAAAGCCAAGGGAGACCTGCTTGGTTAAAATACCCAAACAAAACAACAGAAAATGACCTGAACAGCTCCGCTTCTTCCTGCGGAACCACAATACTTGATCATGAGTGATAAAGACTGTTGGGGCTTGAAAGACTGGTGTGGCATGGGCGAGCAGGGCAGCAGGAGGTCTCAGTGATGTGATCCCATCCTGTCCGTGGTCTTGGAGATGCCCCCATGCTTAGTCACTAAACCCAGCTGTCTTCTCAGTCTTGTTGCAAACCCTCGCAAACTGGGGATGCTAGATGCTTGTTTGGGAGAGGGAGGTATTCCATTCGATCTATTTCTTGCCACATGGACAGCGGTAGTGGCAGCTCTCCCTTTCCCTTTTGACCACAGGAGGACCCCAGTGGAAGCTGACAGGTTGGTTGAGCTCTTTGCTAAAACTACTGCCGGATTCCCAGCTCCCAGGTTGCTTTTGCTTCCCGGGGCCTTACTTGCTACCGGGGAACTTGGCTGCCATGTTCCAGGCAGCAGCATTGCTCAGGCAGCTGGTATTGCCACTTACCACTGTGATTGTAATTTCATTACTTTATCCTCTCCCCCCTCCCTGTTGCTGGTTGCTGCCCTTATCCAAGCAGTGTGTTGTTACTGCTGCCACAGCTGTCAGGTGATCAGTTGCTCTTTGTTCTGACAGCAGCTTGTAGCACAGATGTAATCTTTTCCTATGCTTAATTGCCTCTCAGTGAGACTATTAATTGGCAGCCAGCAGGTTCCCGCCTCTAGGGAGGACCTGGGTATGTGTTCATGGGTACTGTGTGGAGCCGGCTGGAAAAGCTGGAAGGAGACTGAGCAGAGAAGGGGTTAACTTGTGTCCTAAAGAGAGTTAGAATAACAGAATGGTTTTGATTGGAAGGGACCTTAAAGACCATCTAGTCCAAGCCCCCTACCACGGGCAGGGACACCTCCCACCAGCCCAGGTTGCCCCCAGCCCCGTCCATGGCCTTGCACGCTGCCAGGGATGGGGCACCCCCAGCTGCTCTAGGCAGCCTCTGCCAGCGCCTCACCGCCCTCAGAGTGAAGAATTCCTTCCTAATATGTAATCTAAATTAGATATTGCTATCTTATTTAATAATTACCTAATTTCAGGGGGACCCTGGCAGGAACCCCAAGCTTTGCAGGTGGAAGGGTCCTAACAGTATGAGGCTCCTGTTACCAGTTTACCAGCTCCGCTCTGGCTTGAGTGCTGCCCAAGTCCCTGGCGTGGTTATGAGAGGGGTTAATCCCGTGCCAGAGGGGCGAGTCACAGGGCCCAGCAGGACAGATCTGGGTAGCTCTGCTGGCTCTTCATTTATCATGGGGTTTAGGCAGCTGTCTCCTTGGCACGGTGCACCAGGAGCGGGCACACGCTGGCCAGACAGGTTGGGTAGCGGGGAAGCACTGGCTGCTGGAAGCCCCTGGCTGTCACTTGATCCCTGCTGAGCCCCAGCAGCCCTCTCCCTGCTCATTCCTGGAAATGCTGTTTGAACAGAAGCATATGAGACACAGGGAGCCACATGCCACCTCTATAACTGGCCTCCCAGCTCCGGTACAGCCATGCCTTTGCTGGCAGTATCCCCAGGAAATGCAGCTGCCAGTGCTTGGGGTGGGGTCCCACCAAGGTGGGCTCACAGCCGGGTGATTGAGCAGCAGGGCAAACCTTGCATCTCCCACGGACCTTTGTCTTTTGCTTGGGAAGGAATACCCAGAGTCTGCGACATGTCTAACAAAGCTGGCATTTAAGACTCAGATATGCAAGTGGAGTGTAGATGTGGGGGGAATCAGCGGTGTCTGTGGTCTCACTGGGATACAGCCTGTCCCTTCTCCCCAAGGAAATCAACCAACCCCCAGAGATAAAAATGTTCTTCTCAGGGAAACTGCAGGGAGAGCTGCTCGTGCCTGGGACTGGTGCAGTGTCCGGCATCTCCGGGCTGTGAGCAGCAGAGTGCCGTAGGGGTGTGCGTTTGTGCCATTATGCAGAAGGAAGAATTTCCATATAGCCAGAATGCAGGAAATAAGGGAACCCCCCAGTCCTGAGTGCCGTCTCCCTCATGTCAGCCCTTGCTTTCTGGCAGTGCTTGCTGGCTGCCCTTGGCTTTTTGTGCTGACAACGAGCAGCTTCAGGACTCAGCACCTTGTAGCTGCTTTTACGGCCATGGGACTCTGCCTCAAAATTGTCTGGGCACCTGAAACAACAGAGTCCACCTGAAGAAATGGAGGAATCTGAGCAGATGGGAGAGCTGAGGAATCCAGGTGGAACTAGTGCAAAGAAAACCTTTCCACTAACCCCAGCGGAAGGCAATCTGCGTTTGCTTAGCCTTTATCAGTCCTTGTTCCAGTTAATCTGATGCAGATGGCCAGAGGTTGTCCGTGGAGTTGGGACACCGTACATGTAGGATGTGCTTCTGCACACGCGCCCCCTTTCCCAACACAGAAAACCTCCCTTTAGGTCAGTATCTTCCCCTGCCTAGGGAGGACAGCCTCCCAGCGGTAACTGAACCCCCACTCCGTGCTGGCATGGAGACCCAACAACAAACGTCTCGGCCTGGGTGCCTGCCTTTCTGAGCAAGCCCTTCAGGGAAAATGTCCTGGGAAAGTCTCTTCCAGACTTCAGGCCCCCACCTCTCACCGGCTCTGATTTGTTTTTCCTGAAACTTGGTACAGAATATTCAGAACCAGGAAAACCAGAAAGAAAACCTGGACCAGAGGTTCCCCACCCTGTTCAAGAAGGGACGAAGGAAAACGGTTGTCAGGAATATGGGCAAAATGATCTATTACTCCAAGGTCAAGTTCAAGTTCCAGCACTGCCAGGTAAGCCGTGGCGCCTGTCTGTGGGCATTTCTCTTCCGAGGCACAGAGTGATCCTGCAGGACTGGGAAGTAAAAAGTGTAATACTGGGAAATGTGACTCATGGAGACTTCTTTGGGCTGCTGCATGGCCCAGGGACTTCTGCTACCACGTGATGCATGGGTACTGGGAGCACCCACTGGCTCCCATCCCAACAGGGACCTGGCCATGCTTCTGTGCTCAGCTACTGCGGTGGCAGAAGATCCACCAGCAGAGATGCGGTGACGGCCTTTGGATAAGCGACCACTGGCTTTTCTAAGCACAAATCAGTCTGAGATGCAGAGGGGAGCTTGGAGGAGGAAGGTGTCCTGAGAGAAACCCAAAATGTGTCTTTTCTGCAGGAGGTGAATGACTGCTTCTTGGAGCTGTTCCAGTCTTACCTGTACTTCCAGTCTGTGGGCTCCAGGGGACTCACCTACCAGGTAGGGCATCTCCCAGTCATGCTGGGGCAAGCACTGGGGAGTTGGGCAGTATGGCCAAGCTGGGGTCACCGGGCAGACAGGATGGGACAGAGCAGGAGGCTCACTCAGCCCCAGGGGGGCTTCCACTGGCCTCCTCTAGGTGATCTCAGCAAGTCCATTCCTGTGGATGCCAAGCTCTTGGGGGAAAAGAGGGGTTCCTCCTAAGGGCTGTACCCAAACAAGCTCATTTTCACCGAGGTCCCTGGCCTTGTCTGTGGGCAGAGATAAAGGGCCCCGTAGAGGTGGAATAGGGGCTTGTGCAGGTCTGGCGGCAGCACCAGGGGTGGGAGGCGTTTCGGCTGCCTGGACTTACCTTCGGGTAGAGCGCCAAGCACGGGGAGCTGGGCCTTGGCAAGGGTCAAAGCTCCTGTCGCTCCAGACCCCACTGGCCTCGGTGCCGGTGGTGGGGTTGGCCTTGGTTTCTGAACCAAGGGGGAGTTCTTCATCTGCAGGGCAGAGAAAGAGGCATGTGGGAGAGGGTGGAAAGAAAAAACGGAGGGCAGGCTTGGGGAGCTATCCCAGCAAACTGTTTGTCAGTCTTTTAACCTGATGATGCTGGTGGGTTACAAACAATAAGCTGTTTTGCACATGCAGCCAAAGAATCACAAACAAATAAACAAAAAGCCCTAAAATTGCTCTCCCTCCACATGAGTGAGTAACTAAAAGTGACCGTGGCTGTTTTGTAGATGTTCGTAAAATTCATTCCTTTTAGAAATGATTTATTGTCTTCTAGGTGAGTTGAGGCTAATGCAATATACCCGTACAATCTCTCGAGCCATCCAGCAAGCCAGCCTTCAACTGAAAAGACACGTCAGAATGCAAACAATATTACAATATCTCCCATCTACTTTATAAACTCCTCCTTAGTTTATTAATTCTAGCTGAAGTAAAAAGGAATTAATGTGCCAGTACTGGCCGCCAGACATTACAGCCATTAGGATCTTTTACAGTTGTTTAGAAAGCCCAAGCCGGGGAGCACAAACTTGTCATCTGTTTCCAAGCCTCGTTATAGTGAAACTCTGAAGGACTGGAGTTTAGAAACAGGACAGCTTAATTTTGCTTTATGGTCATTTCCATCTTTTGGCTTTCTTGTGTTAAACCAGTGTTGTTTTGCTGAGGTTTCTCTTAAAACTGAAAGACGTGGAATACAAAGAAATTGTTCCTGCCAGCATGGCAGAGGATTGCTGCAGTGCCAGCCCCACGGAGCCCAGGGAGCTGCTGAACCTGCTTCCTTTGGGCCCATATGCTGGACCAAAGTCCCAAATGCTTCCCCTCAGAATAACGCTTTGCAGTCTAACAGCGTGAGCCACAGCAACCTGTCGGTGCCGAGGCTGGACTTCCAGTCTCCTACAGCAAGGAGGCATTAATTACAGAGCCTGATTGTGGGCTGCCCCCAAAATAATGGTGTGTTCTTATGCAGGGACTTCTGCCTTTAAAAGAGCTGAATGTGTGTGAAATTGAGAACGGGAAGAGCACTGGGCAGGAGGATCATGCTTTCCGCATTGCAGGTTGGTGCCTCTTTGCTTGCTTTGAACAGAGAACAGAGGGTGTATGAACCAAGACTGTCTCTGCTCTTTGTCCAGCTCTGAGCTAGTCCCAGAGCAGAACCACATAGTGGAGAGAGGTTGCAGAGAGCTGAAGCTCTTCCTGCCAGCATTTGCATCTTTCCCTCCAAGGCTTCCCTGCTTCTAAACGTGTGGACAGTGATGCCCAGGGCTGCAGGCAGGGAAGGTGCTGGGTAGGGAGCGCAGAGAAAGGATGGTCCTGTGCTCCAACTGGTTAGTACTAAGGACACGTGGTGACAGTTCCCACCTCTGCCCAGTCATTTGCTCTTTGTGCACCACATATGAATGAAGGAATGGAATAAAATTCCTTCTCCCACCTCTCGTTGCCACATAAGCCCTGAGGCCAGGGAGTGACTGAGCAGGCAGGTGCACAGCTGTCCCTGCTGATGTGTGGCACTGCTCAGGCACACACACGGGGTGGGCAACAGTGCCGAGAGGTGAGTTGCCTCTACCAGTAATGCCAGGCTGGTGCCATCAGGGACCCAACTCTTCCCTCACCAGCACTCCTGCTTCCACAAGCTTTTTAAACTTTTCTCTGAGTGATCTTGCTTTATAAAAGTCTTAGCTGGGATAACAACCTGTCCAGAGCTTGGCTGGAGCTTCTTTGGGCTTAGTCATTGCTGACTTACAGCAGTTGCAAGCCCCTAGGAGCAGTAGTTAAAGCATGAAGTACATGGAAACAAGTAAACAACCCAGTAATGGTACAGAGCCAAGAAAGCTCGTATGTGTTCTAGGCCCACAGTGTACTCTGGTGTCCCCTGTTGAAGTTATACAATGGCCACTCCATCAAAAAAAATCACATAAATGATAAAAAGGAGCCAGTACAAATGATCCAGTAATTTTAAAGACTGCTGAGTTGTGGTCTTGTTACACGGTGCTAGGCAGGGCTCTCCAACCCTTTTTGGGAGTCTGTAAAATGAAAACCACTCCCAGGCGTAACCTGCCAGGGGCATCAGCTCTGGGGTGGGTGGACTTGTTCTGCTTGTATTAAAACATGCAGGAGTGCAGATGGGTGGAAAATTTCCGCAAGCTTTGTTGGGTTTGTGTCCTGCTTAGGGATAGAACAAACCAAAGCCCTTCTGACAAGAGTGTGCTGTATATTTCAGGAAGCAGTGACACAAAGAAACCAGGGAGGTAGTGATATTTAGGATTGCCAGGAGATCAATAGAGCAGTTTTATTTTTCTGCCAGAGGAGGAGAAATGAAGGCACGGAGGGGATAAGAGCCTTGTCCACAGCCCCACACAGTGTCAGGGTGGAAGTCTTTTGTCTCATGACTCTGAGCCACAAAAGACTCATATCCATTCTCTTGTGAAATCCTGTGGCATCAGTAGTTCCCCATGAACCGAGCTTTCTGGGGTAGTTTGGTACATCAGACGATGCTTGGCACACAAGGGCCGGCACAGGTTGCTCAGCGTGGCTGTGCCATGACTGTGCCGTAGACATGCCCTTGGGGCTGAGGGAAATGACAGCAACTGAGTGAACAGAACAGCAGCCTCCCAGGCTCTGCTTTGCAGCCTCCCCAGCAGCTCCTCGCACAAGCGTCAGGCACATCCCAAGCTTCAGGCTTAGGCAGGAGTTTCTTTTCCCGTTTTCTCTTCCTTTGGGGCCCTGTTTGTAGGTGGCAGCACAAACAGCCCTCAGGATACGTCTGAGAGGCTGGCTTTAGAGGAGGTGGCAGAGCAAGCAGTGCCGTGTTAAGGGTCATGCCCTACCAGCCAAATCCTGATGTTTGTATAAAGGCCTGGATGCCCGGAGGAGCAGTCAGAGCTGCCACAATACCTAGATAACACTCGTACCCTCCTAGCAACTCTACAAAGTAGGCAATCACTTCCCTTCATTGGAAAGACAGGGACACCAAGGCAAGAGGAGACAAGAGAACTCCAGAGCCACAGTGGTACGTAGGCACTTGGATGCCCAGTAATGCTGGACACCTAATTACTGTCACGGGTCTGAAAAGAGCGACTTATGGGAAGTCACTCATGGAGTGTCTACCTCAGTTTCCCCACCTCTGCTCTGTCCATATTAGTGCATTTCCTGACAGAGGTATTTCAAAGTCTTAATTAGCTGATGTTCATAAATAATGCAGGAATTATGGGATGAAAGACTCCCCAGAAGGGCAAAGTATCATGCTTATCCAGTGCGCTTGCTTATCTGAATACTTCAAAGTCCCACAAAGCCAGGTCTTACTGAGCATGCACCAAGTATGGTTTAATATGAGATCACTAGTAAATTATTAATTATAATATGCATTCTGCAGCCGGCCATAAATTATTATTAACATCACTAGATTATGTCTTAGTAAGTAGCAGAGCGGGTGTGAGACTTTTTTGCTTGTGCTGCTAAGTGAATGATAGCTAGAAACATTAAATCAACAAGATATAGGGCTCTTTCTCCCTAAAAGAGTATGTCTGAGAGCAGCTTCAGCTTGTGTGGCACAGATTGTATTTGGCAAAGCAATAAATAAACAGTGTCAGAAAGCTACAGTGTCAGAAAGCTACCGATGTTCTACATATTGAGTGCCAAAGTGAAACTAAGAAATAGGAGGAAACTCTTGCACCGAGGTAGGCTGTCTGCAGCAGCGCATTGTGATAATCTCTGCCCGCAGAGATGCTTTTCATAAACTGGGCGGGGGGACACGACACATGAGACGGGACACTTCTACAGCTGAAATCTGTTGATTTCAAGCTTGACTTTTGTACTGTCTTTGATTTTTGTTCTGGGGCTGGTTTTGAACTGAAAAGTGACTGGTGGTCAGAGCTAGATGTGGCTGCTTGAGGAGGTGGTGGAGCAGTCCCTGCCAGGGAGCTCCCCAGCAGCCCAATGTGAGGCAACCAGCTCCAGGTAGCAGCAGGAGGGACTGGAGCATGATGTCAACAGAGCAGTGCACTCGCAGGCAGCCTGTGGTGTGATATGCCAAGCATAACAGCCAGCTGATTACTTATTGATGCTGCAATCAGTGCCCTTATCTGCTCTGCTCATCTGGTGTCTCGCATGCCTAGGTCCTCTGCTGAATCCCCTTATCGTGTTTTGCCCTACTGAGTCAGAGCTGAAGCAGTGGCTTTATCACCTGGAGAAGCAGATCCAGCTCAATGGAGGAAGCCTTGGCTTGCCCTGCCTCTCTCAGGTTAGTATCTCGGGACGGTGCACAGCCATTTCCCATGGTGCGGGCTCAGAGCTGAAGGACTGGGGAAGCTGGGCCAGGTGGGTGGATGCTACACTGCTCCTGCCGTGTTCAGTGGGAGGGATGATCTCTGCAGCCAGCCTCTCTCAGCTGGTTTTGCCACATTTCTAGGCACTCTAACACCTTCCTCATCCAGAATCCTGAGTGCCCCGTGGGGCTCTGGGCACCTCCTCCAGGCTGGAGAGCTTGAGCAGAGGCCTGGGGATGGCAAGGGAGAAGGGCTCTGGGTCCACTTCCAAACGCTCCTTTCTTTGCTTGCTGCTCTTTCAAAATGCCAGAAGGAGGTGTGGGATTAACTCCTGGCTTAAGCCCCTTTTTCCAGGCCAGCTGCTTGAGCGCTTCGCCACATCAGTCAGGGAGCTGCCCCTCTGGCGTGGTGCACAGGGGTTTCAGTGCCACTCACACCACTGCCAGCAGCTGCTGGGGCTGTGCACGGTCTGTATTTTAGCCCTTCTGACGTGGCAATCAACCCCCCTCTGCCAGCAGCACGTACCAGCCTGGCACGGGCCTCCGTGTGGCCCCGGTTCCTTGCTACCTGAGGCACTTGCCAGTTTGCCAGCGCCTAGAGCTGGCCCCAGGCAACACACCTCAGAGCTCTTGCTTCCTGTAGTTATTCTACCACCCCTAAAATAATCATGGGTAGACATGCTAATTACCTACGCTTGACAGACATGTTCTTGCTTGGGAACTCCCCTGTCCATGGAGGAACTGTGTGTTTGTGCTCAGATGGCCTTAGGGTCTTGGGTCTGTGCAACCAGCACCAGAGTGAGTGTGAGATTTGAGGCTGAATGGCAACCCCAAAGGTGCTCGGTGCTGCTGAGACCTAGCAGCAGCCTACTGCATTTCTGTCGCATTTCTGCTGCATTTCTGCTGTGTGTGCACGCACACACAGCTTCTAATTTTTGAGCTTGCTGTTTATGCAGTCTTTTGCAAGGGAATTGCAAGAGGGGCTGGCAGGGTATGTGTGCTGAAAGTAGACCTGCGACCCAGAGGTGCCACTGCCACCGTCTTCTAAAGGCTCAGAGATTAGAGTCTGGTTCAGGGAAATTCTCACACAGGTGGTTGCTTGTGCAATTATCCAGAGATTACAAAACATCTGGAGGAGGAGACTGGGGCCTAGAAAACGGGACCAGATTCAAGAGACCTGTCTTCTCTTCCAGTCTCTGTAGGGTTTTACTTCCCTCCCTATCTCCACCTCCTGACTTGTAACAGAGGTATCCCCTTTGAAAGGCAATGTACAGGTGATGCCAGGTACCAAGTATGATTATTCAGTCCCAGCTGGAAAACTAGCTCCTGCACACACTTATTTATTCTTTCCTGTTTCTGCCACACTTGAAAAGCATCCTGAGATGGGCTGTGCACTAGCTAGACTCTTAGGGGAGGACATGTCTACCCTGCTTCTCAGTTCTGCTCCTGTCCCTAGAATGACTGGAAGCAGAGCTCCATGGGGAAGGAGGAGCTGCGGTGGTCTGTGCAGAACATGCCTGTCCAGGAGTGGAGAGGGACCCAGCGGGAATCCCTAGGCGATGTCCTCTGTGTTTCCAGAGTCAAGCTTCAGCATCTGCCTTTCCAGGTAGGACACATCTCAGCAGAGCTCAGAAAAGGCAATGGATGGAGTGGCTAGTGCAGACTCCTGCCTACCTGCTGCCGCTCATCCAGTGGGTCCCTGGAGGGTCATTTTGCCCACAACCTGGTAAATGGAAAGACGTTTGTTACTGCCTCTGTGGCCCGGCAGTGGTGCTTGGGGACAGCGCATGCATAAGCATTTGCAGGACAGGGCTGGCAGCTGGAGCTGGCAGGAATCTCCCACGGAGCCCTGTTGCAGGGAAGCAGCTCAGCTGTTTCCAGAGCCCTTGCCTCAGGCTGCTGTCAGAGACAAAATAAAGGGCTCTCCAGATCTGAGCCCTGTCTGGCTGTTCACAGGAAACCCTCTTCCTCTTTACTTTCCAAGGAGCAGCATGACCGGCTGTTGGTGCTTTACCCATCCACACTGGTGATAGTATCTGAAGAGCACAACAGCCTCTGTTTTAAGGTAAGTTCATTTTGGAGCACCTTCCCGCTCTCTCTCGCCCATCCACAGTGGCTATTGCAGCACTTCTTTGGCTTGTTGCTCCCCTCCACCTGGGTTCCCTTGTGCTCCTTGTTTTGACACGGGCTTTCCCTCCACGATGCTCCCTTGCCAGCTGGCAGGCGAGCAGGCAGAGGGATGTTGCAAGCTATCTTCCCATGAGAAACACCTTGCCCTCCTACAAAAGGCTGGGGGAAAAGGAGCTGACTGCCAAGGAATCTGAGTCTCTGGGAGGAGGGAGGCTGGCATGTTCTGTGTGGTTATGCTGGCAGAGAGCCTGGCTCGCTCACTTGAGAAAGGAGCTGGAACAGCCCCAGAGAGTGCCCCTGTGGAGCGGGGGCTTTGCTTCCCAGACCCTGTGCTGTGGGACCACTTGGAACCAGGTAGCATCCAGGCAGCACGTCTGATGCTTGCGAGGACGGGCAAAGGCAGCTGGCTGGCGGACAGAGCGGAGAGGCCGCTGCTGGTGCGCCGCTCTTTCTCTCCGTGGAACAAGGGCTCTGAGCAATGTCTGGGCATGCCAATGGAAGGGCCAACAAGGATGTGGAGGCCTGACTGCCCCAGGGGATGTGAGACAAGCTTCTCTAGTCCACTGGTGTGTCTTTGCTTGCAGAGGCAATGCTGGGAGCCTCTGCACAGATGGGCAGTGGCACTGTGGGCCCTGGGAGCTGCATTTGCGTTGTCTGTAGTCTGAGTGGCCCTTAAGGTTGATGGCCAACACCTATCTTAGTCATCATTGCAATGGTTGTTAAATAGCCCTGTGCTTTCTGGCCCTGTTTTCCCATGCTAGATTTGCCAAAAAGAGCACTGAACTGTCTGTGAACCTGCATGTGCAGCAGCACTGGCACATGGTGGAGCAGAGCAGAGCTGAGCTGCTCCTCCAGAGCAGCAGCATCCTTCCTAGTCACTGAGAGAGGAGCCAGTGACAAGGAAACCCTGCAGAGATCGAGAGCTTGTGAAATTCAGTGTGAACTCACTGGGGTCCTTCCTCACATGAATTCTCCATGTCCACATCAGGCCCTGAGCCATGCAGGATGATTTTAATTCAAGGACTACCCTTGGGAAGACCTGCACAGAGCATCTCCCTGGCCAGTGGAAATGGCTGTGCATTCATCAGGAAGGGGTGTGAGGAAGGACATAAGCCAACCTCCTGTCCTCCATCCCCAGTGCAACAGTGGGTGGAGGGTGTTTCCCAGCAGCGGGTGGCTTGTGTGACACACCTCAGATGGGCTTATTTTCAGGAACATGTTGGTTGCAGCTCCTGGGAATGGGGAACCACGTAAGGGGGGCCTTGGGCTGGGCTCTCAGATTAACTCATCTCTTTTGAAACCTTAAACCAGATTTGTCTGCCCTGTCCATGCAACATTCCCTTCCCATGGTGCACGAGCGTTGGTCCCCAGGCATCTTGCTCACTGGGGCAGCTGCAGGGCTCTGCACAGCCGAGTGCAGGCAGGAGGTGATTCACCAGCCTGTGACACCGCAGTGGGAACCTGATTTTCCACAGGCATGTCAGGGCACAGGAGCCTTCTCCCAGGGCTTCTGCACATTAACTTCCCTTCCCTGTGAGCAGATGCTGAGCCCTGCAATTTGTGTGTGAAGGACTAGCCCGGCTCTTTTGTTCTTCAGTTTCATACAAACCACAGGAGCCACCACTGCCAAGTTTGTGTGTGGGATGGGGAAGGGGTAAGGCAGGAGCTGCGCCTGCCAGGACAGGACTCACCCAACGCAGCAGGCTGTGGCTCACCGCTGGTGGGAAAAGGCGCTGGGCGAGGGGTAAATCAGCAAGGGGGGGAACTGCTGGCATTCATGTCATGCCCGGGGAAGGCTGGAGGGGCTCTCTGCAGCCGACGTGCATGTTATTTGCAGGATGCTGCTGTGCTTCCCTAGGTGGGACTCTTGCCAGGAGGTGTTTCAGCCCCCTTCCACAGGCAGGGGCTGTTGCCTTAGGGAGGACAGAGCCCTGGGTGCCTGGGGAAAGCCCTGTGCAGTTGTCCTTGGTGGCAGGAGGGCTTGCTCAGATGTTCCAGAGAGCTGAGGAGCAGCAGGAGCAGGCAGCACTGGCCCCCTCCACACACAGCCTTGCAGCACCTGCGGCAGCTGAAGCATCAAAGTCCATTTCTTCCAGTGACAGGGCAAAACAAGTCATGGTGCATTGCATGAGCTTTCCCTCCCAAGGTCAGCTTTCCTGTACTGCTCATCCCATAAAGCCCTTTTGGTGCAAGAGAAATACCACAGAAGCCTGCCTGTGCCCACAGGCTATTGCAGAGGCAGCTAGCCAGCAAAGCCATGAACGCCTGGTTGAGCTCCACATTTCCCTTGTGGAAACACTGTCGTGTCAGCCACATTCCCTGGGGCCTATGAAGCTGGGACAGCTTTGCAGTGAAGACATGATGAGGAGTTTCTGCTAGGCACCTTATTTTGCAGCCTGTAAACTTAGGCAAATGAATCCTGTCTGCACCTTTTGAGAGGACCTTTGGTTAAATGACAGGGCTTTGCTCCTGCTTTCTCTGCTTCCTCTGCTGCTGGGCATGGAGGAGAGTGGTGTGAGGTGGGAACTTCGTTTCCTGAGCAGTCCCCTGTGTTTGCCATCCCAGCCAGGAGTTTCTGCCAGGGCCATTGCCACCAACTCTGTGCCCACAGGGTCAAGGTGACAGCCAGGTGCAATGAACAGGGGCTTAAGGAACAAAGAAGCTATGTGTTGCTTGGTTTCCACTGGCTCAGAGAATGAGAGGGATGAGAAGTAAAGCAATGAGCTTACCTGTGAGATGGTTCCAGTGCAAAATCCTGCTCTCTCAGGACTGTTCTTGTTTCATTTCTGTAAGGAAAATTCAGCTTGGTGAGCCCCCGAGAAAGAGGAGACCTAGATCCTAATTCAGCATCGACGAACCGTTGGTATTTCTGCCAGGTTGCCCATCACACTGAATTGAACTGTCAGTGATGACACGTAAAGGACATCTGGCAGCAGGCAGCAGAGGTCTGGAACAGGCAGTCCTGTTCCTGCCTGTCCCACAAAGCTCATGGGAGAGCTGTGCCTGGCACAGACCAGTGCCTGTGGCAGATGTGGGGATGGCCAAGGGATGCCAGGTGATGGCAGAGAGGGCAGCGGTGGATGTGCATGCAAAGGTACTGTTGCACTTAGGGGCAACAGCACGTGGTATCTTGTGACTCCAGTTTTTCCAGGGACAGGCTGCTTTAGCATCTGCCTGCTAGTAGGAACACACATGCAGCGCCTGCCAGGGGCAAACCCCACTCTGATCACCAGAGGCACATTGACAACTGTGCTGTACAGCACTAGAGCTCACGTTTCACCAGCTGGCATTTAGAGGGCTCAACCCTGCCTTTGTAGGGCTTTGAAGGGTATGCATTGTGGGGATTCCTGTTTGCAATGCTGGAAGTCCCAGCCCAGCAACGAAAACCTCATTCAAGACCATGTTTGCAAAATGTTCTGGAGAAATCAGCCATTAAACTATGGGAAACTCTTGAAAACAGAACTAGAAGGGAAGGAGTGTTTCTTTGAAGCTCGTATCTCAGGAGGGACCTTTGTTAGAAGAAAGCTCACAGAAATGGCTCGTGCTGCCTTTCAGAGGCTTCATTCCTGCAGTAAGGCTGGTGGTGGGAGAGCGACACGTGCATGGGGAGGGACAAGGCTGACTCAGTCTGCTGGAGGCAGCGTTCTCCAACATGCCTCTGTCCCATGCTTAGGAGAGTATTGAGGTCCCCAAGTCCTCACCCAGATCAGCACCAGCTTGGGTGCCTCTTGTCTCCGGCACCTAGGTGATTTGGGCTCTGAGATTGCCCAGGGATGTGGTGAAATCACCATCCCTGGAAGTGTTTGAAAAATGTGTAGATGTGGTGTTTAGGGACATGGGTCAGCGGTGCGCTGGGCAGTGCTGGGTTAATGGCTGGACTCGATGATCTTAAAGGCCTTTTCCAACCTAAATGCTTCTATGCTTCTACGAATCCTTCTTCCTCCCCCTCCCCACAGAGGACCCCAAGGGGATTGTCAGCAGGGCTGAGCTGCACCTGCTCCCCACGCTGCATGAAAAGCAGCCAGGCTCCTGCCAGCCTTGCCTCATCCTCACTGCCAGCCCTGCGCTGCTCCCAGCTAAGCTGGTGGGACTTTGCAGCAGGCTCCTAGAGCCTCTTGGCTTACCTGACAGGCAAGCCCCTGTGGAAGCAGAGCTTTGCTGGCCAGGCTCCAGCCCTCAAGCAGGCAGGGGCAGCCACGTTGTCCCCCCCCCGGATCCACCTGTCTGCCGTGTGGCACAGACTGTGAGCTGTGCTCCGCTGTGCAGTCCTAAGCCTGCTTCTCTCTCCGACAGGGTGAGCTGCCACTCAACGCCATCCAAGTGCTTTTTGAAGAGAACAAGAAAACCTCCTTTTTAATAGAAGGTGTGTGTCCGGCATGCTGAGGGGTGTGCTGGCAGCAGCCATGGAGGTCTCTGGGGACGGGCTGGTTTTGCTAAGCTGCTGTGGCCATCTTCCTGGCTGTGCTCACTCGTGTTGGTACCCAAACTCTGTGAACTGAAGTGCTTGGAAATCTCACCCTGGCTGTGCCCTGACTGTGCTGCAGGACCCGGCTTTGCTGGCAGGGAGAGGCTGCGAGCCAGCAGCAGCGCTTGCACTGCGGGAGTGCTTGTCACACACGACTGCACAGGTTCCCCGTCATTTAGGTCTGGGCTGTCATTGCCCCTGTCTGATATTCAGCCAGGTGCACATGGGCAGCGCTGAAAGACAGAGCATTCCAGTTGTCCCTGCACCGGTGTCCGGGGTCTCCGCATCCTGGGGGAAGGTGGGGAAGGAAGGAGCAGTGGGATTCCCATGGGTTTCTGAGGGAAGCAACGTGACTGTCAATCAAACCCAGTAACAGCAGTGAGTGATGTTTTTACAGGCCGACTGATCAATTCGATCCGGGTGATCTGCCACAGCTACGATGATTACCAGGAGTGGCTCTACTGTCTCAAAACAGCCCAGTTTCGATACGCGGACTCCTCCCTCTCTGGATCAGAGAGTTTCTCAGGATCAAAGCTGCCACACCCCAGCCAGGTAACAGATGTGGGTTAACAGGGTAAAACAGGTTAACAGGTAAACAGCGTTTGGCTGGTAATCAATAGGTGTCTCCCAGGACTCCCGTCTGTCCTGTCTCTGGCCGTGTGTGAGTACTCTTGTGACACAGCAGACTTTGCTTCAAGTCCCCTGCTTGAAGGCTGTCATGAGGTTGCCGATCCCTGCAAATTATTTTGAAGCCCTATGTTACATTATATAGGCATATATTATACTAAATTAATTCAAAAGCAGACCCCTGGCCACACACTGTGTTGTGCAGTGAGGCATTGGCACAAGGACATTGACAGGAAGGGGAGACCCACCCTGCCAGCACTGCAGCCGCGATGGGGTCAGGGTGCCTGAGCACCCTTCTCCCTGCTGCAAGCCCTCCTCGTTTCACCCCAGCAAGCCAGACTCAGCTGCCTTCTCGGCCCCAGAAGGCAGCACACCCCACTGCACCAGGCACGGCAGCTGCTCACCGTGCAGGCACAGCCCAGCCCTGGGTCTGGCCCCAGCGTGTGGGCACGGAGGGCTGGGCTGGGCTGGCAATGCTCAGGCACGAGATGGGGCTGGGGAGGGTTGTGCCCGTGGCCACGCAGAGGGCTCTTTCTACATGCTGTTCTTTTCTTCTGTCTAGTTTGCCGGCAGCGGGAGGGGGTCACTCACTTCTGATGGCCGTACAAACTCCTGGGCATCGGGAGGGAGAGTGGCCACCTTAACACACGTCTCCCAGAACAGCAGCTCTCTCCCCGATGGACAGTCCTTCATGCTGCTGCCCGAGAGCAGAGTGCTCGAAGACCCCCCCTCCCCTGGCTATTCCCAGCCTCTCAATGTAAGTGAACCCTGCTAAAAGCCTGGGACGCATGTGGCGACAGATGCTGCGTCCAGAACGGTCTATCTAGGTGTTGGGATGGGCTGAGCTTGGGTGGTCAGTGTTTGCTACGTGGCGTAGCAAATCCGTGCCTGGAACGTGTATTTGTTCTGGCTCAGCTTTGTCATTGCTGATAAGGGAAAAGTCTGCTGAAGAGTCCAATCCCCATACTCCACTCTGTGTAGGGATTGTTGGTGCAGATTGCAAAAGGGCAAATGGGACTATTCAAAGGTTAGAAAATCCCAAAGTAAAAGCCTGCGGGTGGGTGGTGGTGACGGGCTAGGCAGGCCTTTGCTCTGACCCTGTGCAGCATTTGTACATCCCAGGGTGTGTGCGTGCGCAGGAAGGACGGCAGGACCGTGCTGATGCACAAGCGCAGCAGGGTGCCCGCAGCAGCAGCTCTAGCAGGGCAGTGCCTTGTGTTGGCTGCAAGTGGGTCTGTGTACCTGGGGCTGGCCCGAGGAGAGCCAGCTCCGGGGTCTGTCTCCTTGTTTCAGTGCCTGGCACAGGCCAGCTGGCCAAGCATGGGGCTGTCCGTGCAGGACCTGCGGCGGGGGAGCAGTGCCAGAAAGTCCAAGGGCAAATGTGGGCCTTGTGGCCAGCAGCTGCCCAGCCAGGACACGGAGAGGACTATCTGCAGCCTCATTCCTGAAAATCCCAATGGCGAGCTCCTGTCGTCAGTGTACAATGAGCCATACTCCGCACACAGCTCACAGCATCACCCCGCAGCTCCCTCACCACGCCTGGACCTGAGCAGTGTAAGGGGGCTGGGATATGGGGGGCTGCCCTCCTGCCTGCCTGGGAAGGATCAGGCAGCAGAGGAACTGGTGCGGGGTTTGCATTTTCCTTACAGCGCTGCTTGCAGGGGTAGCTGTCCCGGTTTGAAAATGGCTCATGGGACTGAGGTTAAATGCGGCAAAGGGAGCTACGTCTCTGGGAGCCCCGAGATGCTGCGTGCTCAGTCCCGAGGCAGCGTGAGCCCCAGTGCTCTGCAAACAGGAGCGTTACCACCTCATGGGACACAGCCTCTTCTTCTGAGGGCTTTGCAGCCTGTGTCCATCAGTGCTTTAGTGTGTGATGCCATGTTTCCCTCCCCTCAATGAGTGTGCCTCTGCCTTACACCCAGGGAAGTCCCCTTGTTAGCACAGATGGCCACAGTCAGGAGTCATCCCACGTCATCCCTCATGGCTGAGCAGCCTTTGGGACTTTAATTGCAGGGAGATTCCCCACTCTGATCCCTCCTGGGGATGAGTTGCAAGTAGGGAATAGCATGTCATGTTCCCGTTTCAATTCTGACTTCTAGCTGAACAGATGGAGCTTGGTGGGAAGTCAGCCCTCGACAGCTTCCAGCTCCCTGGAGAAGCCGGCCGTGCCCTGCTCCTCCTTGTACGCTGACCCCTACATGCCCAGCTCCCCCAGCGCTCACAGCACGGCGATCTCCAGCTTCCTGCAAGAGGTACCCTGCGCCTTTGCTGCTGGTTACGGCCCTGACTCAGTACACAGGCTTCTGGCTCCAGAAATTGTGCCCTGGGCCATTTCTTTTCCTGCTGTGTGCCTGAGTGGGATGTGGGAACTCAGGGCTGCGCTGCGGGGTGCGGCAGGGCACAGCGTAGCTCTGCTTTTTCAAGCCAGGACAGAGTCAGAGGGGAACAGGTTTCCCCTGTCTTATCACTGGATGTCAGCATGGCAACAATTCCAGAAACAGCCAGAAACCGCAGAAGGCAGAGTCTGAGATGTGAGCCAGTCTATAGAAACTAGAGATGAGTCAGACACCACTTTCTCCGCCCCCCAAAATTCCAGCTGTGATCACTGAGTGCCTATTAAAGGCCACACTTCTAGCTTTGCACATCTCTTGGGAAAAGATTATTTCTGAGTCTGTGGCTGGCACCCCCCTTACTGCTGAAGTCCTTCTTCATTCCCTCAGGGGGTTCTTCCCAACTGCTCTGTACTTTTGCATCCCCCAAGCCGCCAGTAGGTTTCATCCTGCTGCCTTGACATCTGGCCAGCTGCCACTGTCTCTGTGGGTGATAGGAAGGCAAGGTGCACGTGTGTGGCAAGGGACCCGTAGCCGTTCTTCCTTTCCCAACTAAGGCCTTAAGGATTGGAATGTACTGAAATTTGCAAGGTGGGCAGAAAACCTTGGTTTGCCTAAGTCTGTTCGCAGCCGGGATGGCTGTGGGTGCCAGATGGGAAGCAGCAGATCAGCGTTCCCCAGCTCTCCATAGCAGGTAACAAATCTGGAGTTTGTTTCGGTTAAGTTCCTGCAGTGTCACAGGCAGATGGGTTCAGCACAGGCAAATGGAAGCCCAGCCATCCCGGTACCCCAGCATCTGTCTCTGCAGAAAAGGAACTGCCAGCCCCTGCCCAGCAGTCACTACAGAGAGATGCCCATGGCTCCCAGTTACAGCACCTCAGGCCATCTCCAGCTGCGGCCTCCTGCTGATGCTTCTTACCAAGATGAGGTGAGTTTGTAAATGCAGTCCTAGTGCCCCACAGTGTGCAGGCTGCCGGGGAGTACACAGAGGTGCAGGGGTCCCAGTTTACCTTTCTCTGGGGTGGAAGAGTGGCTGGTCTCTGGAGGGCCCTGAGCCCTTCACTCTGTGAGGGGATGAATGCATCAAGGAGAGCTGGGATGGGGGAACCAAGCAAGGCTGGTGTGTGGTATCCCAGGTCTGCATCATCCTCATCAGTGCATCTTTCTTTCCAGATCTCTTCTCTGCGAGAGGAACATCTGGGCCCTTCTTTGCAGCCACCAGGTGAGACTCTTGGGAGGCTGCTGGGGTGCTGCAGCCCACCCTACCTTGCCAATGTCTGTCTCCATAAGCATCACTGAAAGCAGGGCTGAGAGGGAGCACGGGGACGCATGCGTGCCCTCCCTTCCTTCCTCCTGCTTCCCCATGGTGGGACCGAGTCTGTCACCCTGCCCCTTGCCTGCATCTGGTCTGTCTGGTGGAGGCAGTTGTCTTGGCTTCCACCCACTGCCCCCCAGCTCTGGCCACCCATCACACAAAGGGGCTTCGTGGCACACTTCCCCCACTTTGCCCAGCTCTAGCTGCAGCTGCACTACGATTTAGCTGACCCATGTGTGCACGCTCTGCTGGCAGAGGGCAGCTGCTGGGTTGCTTATGAGCGCTCTGAGCACTTTGGTCTGTTTTTCTGCAGATGGAAATGTTGGCACATATGACCTGCCAGAGGCCAGCTGCCCAAACCGTGGCTCTACAGCCTACCACGACTATGCCGAGCTCCAGAGCTTCCAGAGTGACTTCAGCTATGACAACCTGTGGGAAGCTGAGGCAAAGGAGCCAGGCAGCCCACGCAGCTCCCCAGCTCCTGGCCAGCAGTTCTACCAGGCCTGAAGAAAGGCCTCCAGAGCCAGGCACAGTAAACCCCCTGGGCTCTTTTCTCTCTGGGCTTCCCTCCAGGGTGAGGAGACCGGGGTATACCGAGCAAAGGGAAGGGCTCTGCTCTGCAGAAGGCTGGTTCCCATGTCCTGGCAGGTCCGGAGTTCAAACTTCTCCCCTAAATCTGGGGATGAGGGCAAAGCACAAAACCGACGGCCTCTGCGGAGCCAGGGAGCAGCGTGTGCTACGCTAAGGAGCACGCTCTGTGGCTGCACTGCCTTGTGGAGCCCTGGCTAGGGAATGGCATTGCACCCCCGAAAACAAAAGGAAGAACAAAAAGCTTGTCAGGCTCCCTCAGAGAAAAGGGACTGGGTGTTCAGATGGAGCAAGCACTCAAAAACCAAAGAAAAGGGCTGGCTGGTGGCTGGCTTAGTTTGATCCTTTTCCTTTCTACCAGAGCCCTCAGGCTGGCCACTTTGGGGATTCACTGATCCCTGAAGATAGCTGTTAAACCAAACCTTCCTCCATTGCAAGATGCATGGGCAAGCCCCATCATGGTGTATAAGGCTGGCAGCAATAGCTGCGCTCACAGGAGTTTCTTCCTGCCCAGTCAGGTACCTGACAAGAGATGGAGAAAACCAATCTGGATCTGGGAAGAATGGGCCTTTCTTTCCACTTTATGCAAAAAATTCTTCACTGCCAGTACTGCCTCCAAACCATGGTAGTGACCTGCAATATTATGAGCCTGTCACCTTGGCAGGTGGAATCAAGAAGTGTGCTGCCAGCAAATATGCCAAGCGGCTTGTGTTTACCAAGGTCTTCCCTAGAAAGGATGCCCTAGATTCCTCCTGGGGGACTGTGCCCTTTCCTTCCACCCCTCTGTCCGTTACTGGGCTCACACTAAATTCTGCCTGTGACTGTCTAGGCGGGGAGGGAAGGAAGATTTCACCACAAGCCAAACTCCAGTCCAGCCATAATACTCTAGTGATCAGAGCAATGCCAGCGTGGGCTGCAGTCTCTCTCTTCCCTCCTCCAGAGCGGCAGCAAGACCAGGGTACAAACAACAGGGGACAGAGTCTCAGTGCTATCATTTTCCAGCCTCTTAGGCCAGATCCTTTAGCACATACAAAGTCGGCAGAAAATCCAAATGGAACCTTAAGTTCCAAATTCTTGACCTTTGTTCCCTAAAGAGGCTGCAAACCAAACATATTAACAAAACTCTATTTTTGTTCTTTCACTGGTGCAAACAAAAACAATTCAGGAGCTTTTTGTACTTGAATATCTGTGTATTACATTGTACTTTTTTTTTTTTTCCCAAAGGTATCCAATGAAGTTTACATGAAGGTTTGAGTGGATAATACATATTTAATGTGTAAATGTGGCTGAGTTGAAGTTCTATTTAATTTTTTAGCTGTGGATGATGTTCAGTACTGTAGAATGGGCAGCTTTCGTGTGTGTGTGTTGGTTTGGGTCTTCTAGCTGTTCTTGTTTTGTTTCAGGTTTGCTTTCATTTTGGGAAGATTTGGATCTAGTACCTTAACCACAAAAGTGTCTATTTATTCAGGACAAAATTGCACTAGGGAACGTCAAAGGCACGTAGCATGCTGGGAGGCAGGAGGGTCATGAGCCCCTATGAACATGTTGACTTTGAAGATGGTCACCACAATATTTTCCATTGGGTTTCAACAGTGATACCTGCAATGTATCAGAAGGGAAAAGCCCCTCCCTATTGCTGTAAGAGCTCCCTGGTGGACTTCTGTGAGACTGGACAATTGCAATACATGTTCTTCTGGAACATTTTTCTTCTCTCTTTCTTTGCCATCATCTGGTTTAATCGAGGTGAATTTTTGTCTGTTGCTGTGGTCCTTTCCAAAGCCCTTCCTCCCTGCAGGGCTCTGGGGCTGTGGGTCCAGGATGATTTCCAGACTGTCTGTAGTTCAGGTCAGGCACTTGTAAACACCTAATCCTAGAGCAAAGTCTCTCCTGCGTTCACCAGGCAATGAGGCCTGGCTAGAGGTTTAATGCCAAAGCTAATCGGACTTTGCCTCAGCCCTGTTTTCTGGGGGTCTTGGAAAGATGCTCTATAAAATCAGTTGGTGACTCCAAACAGCTCCGTGCACTCACGCATTCAATGCCCCTGCCGTGCTGTGATTCAGGGGGGTCTGTGCTGCCTGCTCTCCAGCCTGGGGAAAACCTGGGTGAGCTGAGCGGGGATGCCCTGGCCAGCCCCAGCGCTGGGTGGGGTACAGACCTGAGCCCCCCAAGGGCTCAGGTGGTGCAGAGTTTGGCTCTGCCTCTGCTGCTTTGTCAGTCTGACCTCACTTCACGGCAGCTGCCTTCTAACAAAGCTGGTTGGGAAGGGGAGCTTGCTTGGTGAGGAAATACTGTCCTGGGGACAGCATCCAGATGCCTGTAGGCAACTTCCGTCTCTGCATCTGCTCTGGGCAGAAAACCAGGTGTCCTGGCTGCCTCTGCAGTTACTCTGCAGAGAAGACCAGTGAGGAACTGGATATGGCCCTCAGTTTGTAAGTTCAGTAATCTCTTAGGGCTGGGAGCCCCAAGACAGGCAGAGGGCTTGCCCTCCCAAGCACACTGCTCTGTGCAAGGCAGCAGCTGCCGCGAGGTGCTGACACTTGGGAAGTTGGCAGGTGTTGGTGCTGCAGCCAGAAGTGCTCAAGACACCGAATAACCAGGCAGGGGGTGGATGAGTTGGCCGCAGGAGCCCGATGTGTCTCATCGTGAGAAGGCTTCAGCAAGCAGCTCTCCCAGGCCGCAACGTGCAATCACATCGACCGGTGACAGTTACACATGTGCACAGGACCACCAGTAGCAAGGTGCGAGATCCTGGTTTCAAAGCACCCGCAGAGACACGACATAGCTTCTAAAGCAATTTTAGTCCTGCTCCCAGAGTGGAAACTTTCCTCACTGGCTACATCTGGGCTAAATTTGTCACTCTTTCAAATGCTGCCCTTTCAACATGCAAGCTGCTCATTTCTCATGCTTCCAGCATGCCTTTGTGTGCAGCTGATGTGGTCTGTTTGGCTCTTATTTCAGGTCCTGAACTCCATCTCTGTGCTCGTGCATCTGTGCCTGAGTTACTGCCTTATTCCTGCCATACTTGTGGAGCAGACTGTAGCTACCTCCCAGCACAGAACATAGCATTGCAGGGATGAAGTGTGAGGGGGCTTCACCGTCAGGGGCTTGTGCTGAGAGCGTAGGGTTATGGCTGTACACAGGACCTGAGTGTCCCATCCCTAAATGCTGTAGTCCTGTAGACCACTAATGCCTGCTCCCTGCTGTTTTTTAACTGCCACCCTGCAGCAGTTAAAGACTGTGCTAACAAACTGCCACTGAAATGGTTACATAGCCCCTGCCGCACAAGTAACTAAAGGAGTTTCATTTATACCCTTTCCCAGCTGGGTTCAGCTCCCCTAGGAGAAGCAGTTCTTCCTGCTTTTCCTCTGTCTGTCCCTACTTTAGAAGGTTGTACAGTTTTGCTAGGCTGGTATAATTAATGCAGAGCCATTTATGTGTGTGTACACAAGCCCTAAAATGTTTTCAAACCAGCCCCATAAGCATCAGACTGGCCAAGACACAAACCCAGGCTCCCCAGCACAACCTGGTTTCCCACTTGAGTCATCACTTTTGCTATCCATTGGTTTTCCGCTGATGGTTTCCTATCCAGATGTTGGCCCAGGCAGCTCTAGCAGGTGGGAACAGGGCTGTGTTTGTGAGCTGTGTTCGTGGACACCTGCCTTGGGACCATGAAAACCCCAGCTTTTCCTCCAACGCATTTCTCTTAGGCTTTAAAAACAGTGGGTTTAGTTAAAGTGGCATTAGACGTCTCAGCACAAGTTGCATTAAAATGGCAACTGTAGTACCTGTAAACACACAAAATACCTCTCATTTCCTGAAAAAATATATTCATCCTTCACAGACTGGCTGCAGAAAAAATATGGTGTGAACCAGGTCACCGCAAACTGCAGGCCCAGTGCTCTGGAGCTGCCAGCAAGCCTGTACACATCCTGCTGCTCAGCTTGGTCACAGCATAGCAGCTTCTTTATTCACAGAGGTAGATGAAAGGCACGAGATGATCCTAGCTGCCAACCATCACTCTCTGACAAATGATCTCTCTCCCCCGCCGCTGCCTCCAAGTACTAAAAGTCCTGAATCAAGTCCCCCCCTTCTGAAACCATAGCCGGAAAAACAGAGCAGTTCTTGAAACACCAGGCACTGCTGTCTTTCTCTCTGCTTTCTGATTTCCAAGCCACATTTTCAAACTTCTTTTGCTCAAAGAATAAACAGCAGAGAGGTGTTTTTAGAAAAAGAAAGTGGAGCCTGTGACCTGCTCCTTTGGCTTCAGGAGTTTGGAGAAAAGACCCCCATAAGTGAAGACACGGTGTAGCTGCCATGGAGCAGCCCACCTGGCTGGCTCCCTCTCCTTTGCTCTGCATGGATGTGGCAATCTTCTTGTTGTGTTTTACAAAGACATTTGAGGTTTGGGAATTCCTTGGTGAGCATTTTGTATGAACGTGTCTTTTCCTGTCAGCTGCCTGTGAGTGGCTGCCTGGAACCACAGCTGAGGTTGGAGAAGGACCTGCTCCGAAAACCTGCTCAGAAAACCTTGCAGAGCTCTCGGTCCCCTGCGGAGCTGAGGATGTGGAGGATTTGCCCTCGTCTGTGATGAGCAACTCCCTCAGTGCCCTGCGGGTGGGGGAAGCCACCCGAGAAAGCCGTGCTCGCACCGCCGGCCCTGCTGAAGCAACTGGCGCTTCTGTAAGTGCCAGCTGGGGAGGGGGTCACTGCTCCCTCCGCTCTGCCCGCCGCCCGCCGGCCTGGCACTCCCGGCTCTGGCACAGCACCACCAGCCACCAGAAACCTTTCTGAAGTGCAGGGAGAAGACGGTCATGACTCAGAAATGGCCTAGCAGAAATGTCCGCGGGAAGCTTTTCTCTAGTTTTATTACAGAGAGATGAGGCAAAACTAAGAGCGAAGGAACTGCTCCAGCAAAACTGATTGCTGCAGAAGAGGGAGGAGAGCGAGCCGCAGCCCTCTTCCAGGCTGGGACTCCAGCAGCCGGCTGGCACGTGATGTACCAAGGCCAGATGAAATACGGAGGCAGTTCTTGGGGGTGCACCTGCCTGACTTTTTCATCTGCTTGGCAAGACAAGGTGTCAGATGTGGGAGCTACGTGCAAGGCACAGAAATGGGGTTGGATGGCACAGCTCCCACCGCCAGCACTGCCACTCTCTTTGGTGAAGGGAAAACAAATCTCACAGTAGCAAGGATGCACTGAAAAGGTCACTTCTATTGTGGTGGCCGCTGCTATTGCAAAAGATGGTGAGCTCGTAGCTCCTCCCTCCAGGGTAAGACACAGGCAAGATGATCTAGCCATGGATGGAGAGGAGAGAGCTTAAAAGGTCGGAGAATAAGCCAAGCATTAAAATTGCCAGCAAGTCCAGGCTGGTTTTCTTGAAGGACACTAGAGATATTGCTGCTTGACCGAGCACAGTAGACACTCCCAGACCTGATCTCCTGATACCAACAAGATCTTTCACAATTCCTTTAGCTTCTGCAGTGGGCTGAGAATACCTATCTTCTGAAATATGTACCTCATCCACTTCTTCCAGTAGAGATGAAAAGGAGTGCAAAATGCACCTATAACCTGATGGATCATCTGGGAAGTGCAAAATCCCATTTATGTCTCGAAGCCCAAGCTCTAAAGGATCAGACACCAATTATCACAGACAGGCAAAGGGCACTTGCTGCGAGAGGTGACAGGCACCTTGTTATCCACAGCATAATATGAGTACTCAGCTCTCCTGGGTAGAAACTTTGCATGAGTTTTTGAACAGTAGGATAGAGGCATTGAGAGTGAGATACCCCATGTACCTTGGAGTGGAAAAACTCAGTGCTACCATGCCTTTCCCAGCTCAAGCAGGTCAGGGACCACCAGGAAGCAGCTTTTCCCACCCCAAGTGCAGCTCACCCATGGACCAGAGCACTGGGGGTACAGAGCATGACCTACCATTCCTGCTTCTTGCAACATCTAGGTCTGATTCCTTTCTGAACTGTATCGGGTATTACTACTGGCATGCAAAACAGCTTCCCTGCAGCCTCCCGTCAGTGCCATGCCTGCCCTGTGTAGTTCACAAAAACTGACAGTAGTCTCCAACTGTAGCCTGACTGCCTGCAAGAAGCGGAACGAGTTGGCTTCCTGCAAAAATCTTGCACAGAGCCTTCAAACAATGGTGGCAGGAGAGGATGAGCAAGTCTCTTCCCAGTGGTGATTTAGCACCTATATACTCACCGTGAAGTTCTCCAGCCCAGCCTCAACTGACTGAGCTTCCTCATTCCTCACAGGGTGCCCAAGCAGTGAACTGAGACAGCAGCACTTCCATTGCAGCAAACGTCTGCAGCTTTGGCTTGTGGGGAACAGTTGAGACCAAAACCACTTCCCTTGTGAAGATGAGGTCCCCAAAACAAGGACATTGCTTAGAAAAGAGCCGGCTGACATGGGTACATGCAGACTCATCACATCCCAGCACAGAGCTCTGCCCCATTCAGACCTCCCTGGAGGGGGGAATATAATCATAAGTGTTTTCAACATTATGGTTTCTGGCCAGAAATCTTCCGGTGAGATCTACAGACCAACTTTGTAATCCCTGAGACACTGAGATAAACCAGAACAGCTTTCCCAACCTTTTTGCCCAGGATTAAATTCAGTGACTTTTAGCACAATCGTTCACTGACTGCCAGAGTGGCACCTGGGAGTGCTGTACATGGCTGAGAGGGAATGAAATGTTCCTGCACCTGAAAAGCAAAGGGAACATTATTTCCTGCAGATTTGTGTGACAAAGCTCAAAAACACAAAATCTGAAAAATTCAAACCAGGCTAGAGGTCAGCACTGTCCGTTCAAGGATTTAGCTGTGTCCCTTACCCTGGGGACTTCACTCTGCATGAGGAACTAGGGAGGGAGAGCCAGAGCCCCTTGAGACTGGCAGTTCAGAGACCCTTTCCTTTCAGCAAACCCGTCTGCTGCCCTCCTCTGACCTTATTCTGCTTTGCTCAGCTCTGTGTGACGGTCTCCCAGGAAAATGTCGCATAATGAAATTGCCTGATTCCTCCAGCTGTTCCCCCATTATCCACCCACCATGCCAAGGCTGCTGTATTTCCACCTGCCACTGAGAACGCAGAGAGTGCTTAATGGATTATGGCTGGATAAACAGTAAAACTGAGCATATGTGAACGCTTCAGCCTCCCCTGTGCCTCCCGTGCTCCTTCCTGCTCAGTGGATGGAGAGAGGTCTGCCGGGCATCTTCCAGGGCCTGAGGCTGCAATGCCAGGCATTCCTGGATGCAGGTCAGGCTGGAGAGCTTGGCTGCATCAAGGGGGGCTGGAGAGGTCAGAGGCGATGAGGATCAATGGGTGGAAGCCGGGAGCTGCTGCTGTGCATTGACTTGAGCTCACTGGTCTTTTCAGGGGGTCCCAGGAGGAGATGGCTGGAGGGTTGTCAGGAGTGGGACTCTGCTCGAATCCTGAGTGCTTTTTAGACAGAAGAGAGGGCAGACCTTGCTGGATCAGGCCATTAGCCACATGTGACACACAAGATGTGGCTCACGAAGGCACGGGGACTGAGCCAAAGAAGGGGAGAAGCAGCCCATCTCCCTGCATATGCTGTCCTCAGGGCTCCTCGGCCAGCACATCAACCCCTAGATTTTTTTATGAAGACACATGATGGACTGATTTCTCCTTCTTTAAAACTCAGGACTCGTTCAACACTTTCACACACAAACAATATAGACAGAAGTATGTACACAAAAATATTAAATGAGATAGATCTTTATTAGAAGCTTCCAACATATTTTATCTGTTCTCCTCGTCCACAAAAAATCTCCTCTTAGCTGGATGTGCAGCTGGTATAGTCCATACCTGTACATCTCTCTCTTGCTATTTCCTGCTACATATCTCACTGTACAATTGCACAGTGTTCTTTCTTATCAGCAATAATACATGGTTGTCAGTACAACTCTACACACATTAAAATTGCATGGCACTCTGCATTGCAAGGAAAGAGCTAAACCTCTCCTCTCTGGTTTCGTAAGGCAAACATTGCCACAGTGCTCCTATAAAGCTCATAAGCAGATCCACACAGGTATTCTGGGCAGGTTTCCCCCAGTACCTTTGTGGACCTGGTCCCTAAGGGCTTAAAAAATCTCACATTCGTGCTGTTACCAGACTTGGAAGTGCAGAAACCCCCTCATTAATAATGCCCTTTAGTGATCAAGAAGGCACTAGAAACCAGGAAGAACCACTTCTTTTTAATTTTTCACCCCACTTGCCATTCTGGGTCCACTCCAGCCCTCTCCAGCCCCACAGGTTACACACCCAGCCACAGCACCTTCTCACTCAACATCTCCTCCCAGCCTACTTTATGTCTCCCTGATGGGAGGCAGCGGAGGGACCGAGTTGTGTATATAGACCCTTCATCTGGTGATTGTCAGAGCCATACATGTACACATACCTTTTCCTTCTCCTCTCCAACATGCTCCTGTCTTTGTCAGGGCTCTTTCCTGAGGCTCCCCTGTGCTCAGCCCCTTTCCCTGCTGGTCCTGCAGCCCCTTCTGTCCTGCGCAGCCTCCTGCAGGGCCCTTCCCAGCCACCCTTTCCCCTGGCCCTGGCTCCATGCTACTCTGCCTAGGGGAGTGGGATGTGACCTTGCAGTGGGTGCTCCTCACCCGCAGGGACAGACATCTCATCCGTGTGTCTGGCTTAGCAGAACTGAGGCGGCCACATGCAGCAGAAACCCTATCTCAGCCTCCTGAACTGTTAGACCGAGCCATGACTTCTTGGATTGAAATCCAAGAGGATGAGTCCTCCTGCAGTGAGCTAAACTGGTCATGGGAGACCTGGCCCTTGCCAAGTGAGTGGCCCCTCTGTCGCCTTAAGCTGCTGCCTAGCTAGCCACACACAGCCAGCACACGCTTAGCAAAGCACCGTGTTTGCGCAGAGACAGTTCTTCCCCAAAGCTCTCTCCTCTCCTCCTTCACAGATAACCCAGCTCTTTCATAGGAACAAAGCACTTTCCTGGTTTCTTTTGCTCTCTCCTCCCTCCACCCCTTCAGTGCCTTCCTTTGACACCAGCTGCCTTCAGCAGGGACGATGGACAAACAGCACCCCGCCACAGATGGTGTGACTACTCCTAGGAGATAGCACAAGTATGCAAGAAGTGTGCAAAGAAAGAACAGAGCCAGCCCACGCCGGGCTCCTCTTCAGGTACAAACTGCCTACAGCACTGTAAATGACTATCACTGGAAGGGTCCTGCTTCCTGTGACATCCTGTCCCCTTAGGGATGGGTCCAGAGAAGTTTTGGTGCCGGGATCCAGGTTTCTCACGATGCCCAAGAACAAAGTCCCTGGCCTCTGCCTCCACTGTCCTCACATGTCCTTGGGAAGCACTTCTGGCTTTATGCTGGGCTAGGTCCGGAGGTGTCCTTCTCTGACCTGCCTTCGGAAGTAGCGGATGGCAGAAAGCGTGCCAAAACTTGCCAGGAACACTGGAAAAGAGCACAGCACATTTCCAGCATGAGTCTGGGTGTCTCTTCCAAACCCAGGGAGCTGGTGGAATTACCACCCCTGGAAGCATTCAAAAAACGCGTAATGTGGTGCTTAGGGACATGTTTAGTGGTGGGCTTGGCAGTCCCAGGTTAACGGTTGGACCTGATGATCTTAAAGGTCTTTTCCAACCTAAATGATTCTGTGATTCCAAACCTGATGGTCTTTCTCCAAACTTGAACATCACAAGCTACGTGGCTCACTCTAATCCATAGGTCCTCTGTGTGTGTGTGTGTGTCATTCCCCTCCCTTTCACAATCCCTTCCTGCCTTTGCTTTTCATCCCCACCCCACCATCCTTATTCCCAGTGCATTCACTCCTGAGCTGTCCAAAGCATGGCCAACCACATCTAGTCCTATAGTTTGGGCACAGGAATCACACCACCATTTCACAAGAAACAGCTGTTTCTGAGGGAAACACAACATAGACTTCATGTGCGTGGTAGAGATGGGTGGTGGTTAGATATACAGCTTCATGTGGAGATCTAGCGGGTCTAGTCTCTATGAGAAAGCCACAGTAGGGCTTCAGGACAGTCCCTTCATTTTCTACTTTTGTTTGGACCAGGAAGATGCCAAGAAAAATATAATTTTGTGGGTTATCTGTGGATACTCTGATCCCAGCCAAAAGCAGAAAATACCCAAAGTGCAGAATCAGAAAATGTAGAGATACAAAAAATAACTAATGGAGATGATACATGGAATCAAGCTCTTCTCTGTATTTTCAGCTAATATTTTTAGCATGGCTTATAAAAGAGGTTAAAACCCCCTGATCTGTGCCCAAGCAAAACTGGGAACCCAAGTCATGCCTTTGGATTTCCCAGTTTAAATTCAGACGATTTTGATTTATGGGTTAGAGCCTGGGACATAGACAGGGAAATTCAGCTTGTTAGAACCTACAATGCCAAAAGAGAATTGCCCAGGATGTTAAACTATCTCTTGCCTCCCCTCCTCACCTCCTCACCGGGGTGCTTACTGCATGCTGGGTTATGCAATCCTGAGGGCACAAGGCCGTAACGCTTTTCACACCCTCTCTAAGGCCACATCTACCACCTAATACTGAGAAGGCAAGGAGGAGCAAGCCAAAAGCTCCTTGTGATGATTGCACCGAGCAACTTTAGCTCATGAGCTATTCTCAGCCCAGGGTGTCAGCTTCCTGTGTGACCTTAGTGGGGAACATTCCTCCCCTGGACAAGCAGCAGGAAGCCCTGACCCTGGCATCCCCCCACGGCAGGCGCTTGGGCTGGACCCCGCGCTCAGCTGCTGCCACCAGCGCAGCACTGCTGCACTCACCTGTCCCCTGCCCCGCTCACCCAGAGACCCGCACCCCTTGGGCCACAGCTCGGCTAATTTGTGTTGCCTCTCTCCCCACCAGTTATTCAAATGCTGTGGTTGGAGAGGAGGGAAACTGGCAGAGCTCCGTTTACTTGCAGGACTCAGCGCACCAGAGTAATAATTCAGCTAAGCTGTATTTAGGAAAAAAGATTATACCTTTACAGCACATTAGACAAATGCATGTGTTTGTCCCAGCTCAGATGAAGGAGTCTAAACCTGCATCCTCAAGGTACTGATTCAGCTTCTAACCAGCATGGATCCTAAAGAAGTCTCTCTTCCTCTGACACACTGCTCCTGGTCCCTGTCAGAGGCTGGATGGAGCAGGGCCAAAGCTAGGAATATGGACTTGTCCTACAGTTCAGTTCAAGTCAGCAGCCACTTTGTGTGGGGAAAGGACAATGTAAGTGAGTAGAAGTCAGGGCTGCCATTTCTATAGGAGAAAGAAGGTATTAGAAAATAACAGGACAGTTTGGAAAAGCAGAAAAATGACTGATTTTCCCACAGGGAGTGTTAGAGTGAGAGCATCCCTGCCTTTCTTCCCACTATGACTTCCATGGGGTCCTTTCCCACCCCTCTCCTGCCAGGCTGGGCACCATACGTACTGGTCTTCCAGGCATCCGGAGACTGCAGGTCAGAGGTCTTCACCGCCCAGGACGCAAAGGCACAGAAGACAAGGCACATGTCTTTGTGGGTCAGCGCCAGCGGAGCCTCAGGCCTCCCTGTGAGAAGAAGAGCATGAGTCTTGGGGTTTCACGCTACCGCCTCCGCCACAGCAGGCTCCAGCTGCGTCAGGGCAGCAAGTCCCTTGCACTCCCAGAGAAATACGTACTTCTCACATGTTCACCCTCCCAAAAGACCTTTTTTCACCATTGGTCAAGTCAAACATGTCTATTTAGGACTCAGGTATGTTTCCTAAGGAGAGGGGCACATTTTTCACCCCTCTCAGTTTTACACTTCGTTAAAAGCCCAAGGCAAGTATTTGTTAATGCCACCCACAGTCCTCAGAGGTGCAGCCAGTGTGTCACTGCTTCCAGGACCTCTGCCTGCCTCACCACCTCCTGCCCACCTTCCCAGTGCAGCCCTGCGTGGTGACTGGAAGGGGGTCTAGGGAGTAGATTTAGGTGAGAGCAGTTCCTGGGGTGGCTGCTGATGCACCAGGGCTGCAGGCAGGTCTCTCTGGGCAAGGTCTCCTTCCTGCAAGACAATGTACCAAGGCACATGCATCTCTAGGACAACCATACGCCCCCCGAGAAGCACCAGTGCTCAGCATCTCTCCTTGGATCCCACCTCACTCCCACTGCCTGCTAGGTCCAGGGAGGGAGACAGCCCTAAGTCCTCTGCATTTCTTTCTTTGCTGGAGTTCCAAGCCTGGTACAACCTGAAGGCATGTTGCAAGAGTAGGTTATTTTTGCTCCTATGTTTATTTGATCAGGCTTTTAATTAAAACTAGTTTATTAATTATCTACAATGATGGCAAAGGGGGTTTTCTCTGTGCAAACAGACTGGAAGCTCTATTTTGAGGCACCCTTTGGGATGACTCATTCATTGTTTGGGTTTAATATTAACTATGAGGTGCTGTGGCTGTAAGCATCGTATAAGCTTTAAGATAAATATGCTGGCTGTCGTAGTGGGTCAGACTTGCTGTCCCTTTGTTCCTGTTTCTCTTACCTGCCTCCAGTAACAGTTAATGTTCAGGTAACCTCTGAGGTCTGTGAAGGGTGTTTTTGACATTAGCATATGTTAAGTCCCCACACACCTCTTTCAGCTGGAAGCCTTGGACATGTCCCACTCTGTGCACGCCCTTTCCCCACAGATATTAGATGGGTTAGCAGCCCAGCAGCCACTGCCTTATCTCAGGGGCAGGAGTTCTTTGGTACAGAAGGATTTTGCTGCTCTGCCTCCCACTCCCTCATCAGAAAAACAGGTATGTGGTTCTGCAGGCAGTTGGATGGTGGTGGGGTAGGGGATTCCTGTCTCTACCAGACCCTGCAATAGCACCAGCCATGCTAAATGCAGCTATCCACTTCAGTAAGTTTTCCTTGGTCAGAGGGGCAAAAGAACAGATTAGAGCCTCAGTAAGTTATATGCATTCAGGGGGACAACCGAATCAGCTAGGCAACTTTAGGCCAGACTGAATTTCAGCCTGTTGCATGCATGCTGTCATGACCACCTCTGCTCCAGGACCAGGGTTCGTGGAGAGAGAAGCAGGTTATGCACAGGATATACCCGGATTCCCTGTCCGTGCCTCCTGCAGTGCTGTGAGCCAGCCCGTGGGGTCTGGCCAGCAGCACTTGCTTGGCATAGGGACAGTGTGAGCATCACAAGAGAGAGCCAACGTGACACAGCATGTCATGGTGGTGGCGTTAGCAGCACTTCCCCTGCTAAAGCCCAGGGCTGCTCTGTGGCAAGGTTAACATGCCAGGAGGGTGATTTCAGAGCAGCTACACCTGGCAAAGCCCACCAAAATGCTCCCATTTGTAAGGCCACTGCAGCTGGAGTGGCGGTGGCTTCGGCAGGGCCAGAGCTGGCTACCAGGCTTCCCCAGGGGCAGAGGGAGCAGGGGAGACCACACAAGGCAGAGGCACATCCCTGAGTGCAGCGGCAAGTTGGGGCTGTCTGGCAGGGGGTAGCAGTGCTTTACCTGTCAGTGCAAGGGCCATGTCCAATGTTTCTGGCCGTGCCTGGCCTCTTCCCCGTGGGACAAGCGGGAGCATCTCTCCAGATCCTCTCTGCATGAAAGACTGGGGGGCCGGGGCTTGGCCTCTGATGAGACGCATTGGCCTTTGCAGGAAGGACTTAAAAGCCCCTACAGCCTTCCTCACCTCGGAGGTTGGAGTGATGGAGAAAATCTGCCTCCAGCCCGCCCTGTTCCCAGGCCTGTCTGGAAAGAAGTGTTCGTACACCTCGGGGACCGAGATAACCAGGGAGTCTTTGACTGGAGCTGAGTTGGAATCCTCCTTTTGCAGCTGAGCGTGGTCCAAGCTGCTGAACTTCTTTGGCCTCCTGTCTTTACTCTTGACTTTTTTCCTGTTTCCTTCTGGTTCATTGAAAAAATATTCATACAGTTCAGGCAGGGACATTTCCCTTTCCAAGAGTGCTTTCTCCTCCTCCACTGAGTTCTCCACTCCTTCTTCTTCCCCTTGGGAGTCACAGAACAAATACTCATACATCTCAGGCCAGCTCACGTCCAGGGTGTCTGCCCCTGCAGAGGCCCCGGCTGCAAAGCACGGGGGGGGCAGCTGCCCAGGGATCTCAGCTGCAGGCTCTCCATGGGCTCCCTCAGCAGCATCTCCTCCAGAAGCTGCCACACTCTCGGGAGGGAGAGGCTTCTGCGGTGTCTCCTGGCATGCCCCTCCCGGAGGAGCCATGGCTTCGCTGGCAGGGATCGCCAGCACGTTGTCACATACACCCAAGGCACCAGCCTGCCCTGGCTTTGAACGCTTGGTGGCCTTCGCCTTTCCCAGGGGCTGTGCCCCTGGCTCCTTCGCCTTCTGCTTTGGGGGAGCGCTCATGGCTGGGTCAGCCTCATCCATGCCAGGGCTGGGCACTGACCGTTTGCTCTCCCCTGCCTCCTCGCTCCCCTGCTTCACAGGAGCTGGCTTGACTGCCTTCTCCTTCCCTTTGCTCTTTCGTGAGGACAGTGGCGAGCTTAAAGGTGCCTTTGCGGGCACCACGGTCCCCTGTGCCGCAGTCCCTGCAGGCTCCCTGTCCCTCTGGGCTGCCTCTGTGGCACCGGCTCCACGTTGCTTGCGGCTCTTTCTCAGCTGTCCTGGCACCTTGGGCCTCACGACCTCCATGGAGCCAGCCGGGCAGCTTGGCTCGGCAGCCGCTCTCTCCCTGCTCGCCTCCTCCCGCACTGGGCAGCTGGGCGCTCTGGACACAGTCTCCAGGGCTGGGCTTGGGTCATGCAGGGGTCCCCATGGCCCAGGCTCTGAGCGGGAGGTGTTGCTAGGACTTTTCCTCGCTGAACCCTCTGGGGAGGCAGCCAGTGCCAGCGACCTGCCTTGCGTTGGAGTCCCCGGTTGTGCCACCACTGGGCTGCCATAGGGCTGCTGCCCTCCTGCATCCCCTCCCTGTTCAGGGCCGCTTGTTCCAGCTGGGTGGCTGGGAGGCTCCATGGCCTGACTGTTGCTGGCTGCTCCTTTCTCCGATGCTGATGCCAACTGCAGTGCTGCTGCTTCACATGCTGCGTCCTGTCCTGAGCTGCTCTCGGCTGTGCCGTCAGTGGGGCCAGCAAGGGTGGCTGCCGGGGGACAGGGGGGCTGCCTCCCCTGCGTGCTGGGCATTGAAGCAATCGAAGGGCAGCTGGGCTTGTCGCTCTCACACAGAAACCTGCCGACCGAGCCCAGGTCCGCTTCGTCCTCGCTGCCCGAGAGAAGCTCCGGCAGGGAGAGATGCCCACCAGCAGGCCAGCACAGGGAGGCGTCTCCGGGCACCCCACGTGGGACAGAGCTCCCCATGCCAGGCCCTGGCCTGCTTCCCACCCTCACTGTGATCTGCCCATTTGTGCTGGCGCGGCAGTCCCTCCCCGGCACACCGTCCCCTTGTTCAATGTCACTGAGACACTGCTCCTCGGCCATGGCCAGGGCGGCCGGTGCTAGGTTGCATTCCTCCGACACCGAGAAGAACTCAGCCCAGTCCCTGTCATTCAGCTGGATGCTGTACTCAAAGTTGTCCATGCCTGCAGCAGCAAAGCAAGGGGAGGGGGCCAGAGAGATCAAGGCATGAAGAGGGGGTATCAGCATCAGCAGGCATAGCAGAGGCATATGCCCCAAACCCTTCCCCCCAGGTTCCTGCCCTGCTTCCCTGTCATCGGCATTCACTCATCCTCACTCATTTCCAGCTGAAAATGGTGAGAGGTGAGGCAGCTCCTGGCAGGCTCAGCCAGACAGGTATGGTTGTGCTGGACCATAACCCGGCCAGCAGTTGGAGAGACCACTACCACCCCCCTCAGGCCCCTTCTGTCTCTGCTCCCCGAGCGCAGCAGCACAGATGGGTGGAATTCTCTCCACAGCAGCACAGCAGTATTGCACTTCACACACCCCTTTCCTACTCTTTTGCCTTTAAAAAAGTGGGGGATTTATGCTCGTGAGCATTCCTGCTGCCACAGCATCATGCATGAAGGTAGCACGAAGCACAGTCCAAACACGGACATTCCAGCCAGACATGGCAGCTCCGTCCATACCCATGGCTCTGGGGAGGGAGATGCAACAGAGCCCAAAAACAGCAGAGGGGATCCAACGGTAGGAGAAGAAGCAGAGAAATCACAGAGCTGCATCCTACCTGTACCACAATCTAAGCCAGTGATGGAGCCATTCAAAGAGCCACGCAGGAAAATCCTTCCAGCACAACATGATGCTGTACCCTTGATGGGGACAGAAAGCTCGGCTCCAGCACAGATCCATTCAGGGGCTAAAAATAGACACCTCCCCCTCCTTCCCCAGCGTGTCACTTGAGATCAGAGTGTGATGGGTTCAGAGAGGGCAGGCCCATATATAGAAGCTGGTGGGGAAGATGTGAGGGTGCCAGCCAATGTGTTTCTGTCCCACAGCCTCTGGGGTCTCTGGGACCACTCCTGATGCCCACTGCTCTCTTCTGCCCTGTGCCTGGAGTTTTTCTATGGGATGACCAGCAGAGAAGGGGCCCAGGCCCCAGAGCTCCAGCCTTTAGCACAAGGCGCAGCGTGACATCTGGATGGCTTTTTACAACATACCCACCTCTTTGCCTCAGTCTGTAGGTTACCCATTTCTAAAGTGACAGAAACATGCCTTGGGGCGTCATTTGTCTATGCACTCGTAGGGCACTTATTGCCAACCCGCTACAGATTCACATCAAAGGACCACAGCCAGCATCATGGTCTTATGACAAGCCTTGCGTGGTGTGTGGCAGCCATCCCATGCACCCCAGGAGCATCTGGTGCAGGTGGCAGAGGGAGCCACGGGTTGGAGACTCAGGGTGAGCCTGGCATGAGGGAGTTACAGGGAAGCAACTGGCTGAAGATTGCCTGGCGGGTCAGCAACCAGGGCCAGAAATAGCCCTCAGCTCCTGCAAGTGCTGGAGCCTGCCTCCTACTGCATGCCCTCCCTGTCCCAGGGTTCAGAAATAGATGCCCTGAAGTAGCTGCCTGCAGCACAGTGCCTGTGAGTGCAAGCCCAAGCCCAGCCCCAGGCCCTGCTGCCCCCAGCCCCCCAGACTCTGGCCACCCCTTCCATCTCTGGGCTGCCATGGACCCAAACGGCAGATGGCCACTTGCGTAGATGCTGCAGAAGCCCAGCAGGACCCAAGTGCTCTGCGTCCACCTTGGGGGTCCCCAGCAGAGCTGGGGTGCTGGCCATGCCACACGGCATTCTCCAAGGAGCTGGGGAGCAGCACCCAGCTCCTGCCCCACAGGCTGGAGGGCAGAAGTGCCTCTTGCGCTGCCCTGCCAGCACCTGCCGTCCTGTGGGAATGAAGGACCCCACCATGGCTGCCTTCCCACACTGCACTGCCAAGGAGTGAGCCAGAAGTGCGTAGCCCACCGGCAGCTGGAGCTGAAGTGTGCTGCCCCACACCACCGGGTAAATATTGACCAGGACACGCTTCCTTTCTCCGTGCTCCAGGCTGACGCACACAGGGAGCTTGTCAAGCCGAGAAAATATGGAAGGAAAGAGGTCTGCTGCCTTCCCATCCTATCTCATTTCTGATCTGGCTACACCCTTCTCCCTCTCCCCCCTCACACGTGCTTGCAGACGCAGAAGGGAAACCAACTGGCTTCCTTTTCTTGGCTGCAGTCGACTTCCTTCCCTTTGAGTCCAGCAGCCAGGGTTAGTCAGAGAAACCTTTAAACTCTGCCTTGTGAACCACAGCAGAGAACATAAAAGAGACAGAGGCAGCAAGATGAAACTGGAAGCCAGCAGAGAGCTGGCAGCCCGAGTTATCAGTGTCACATTTAAACCAGCACTGGAGCAGCCACACACCAAACCCAACAGGAACTGTACACACCCCACCACACGTTCCACCCTGGCCTCAGAGACACAAACAAGTCTCGGTGCAGGAGACACGCATTTATTTAGCTGTCCAGGGTAAAGCCCACACACCATCCTTGGGGAAATTATGCATCTGCTAGCACTTCCCTGCCTTCCTCTGGGAGGACCATTTAAGCACAGTGAGGACTCCAAGGGCAAGGCATGCTGCCCCAAGCCATGCAGGCTGCAGAAGTGAGAAGGGACATTATGCCGTCTGCGAAGGACGTACAGCAGTTGCAGCCCAGACAGACCATCTCTGATTACCTTCTGGCACCTGGTGCGTGACCCTGTGCCTCTCTGGGATACCTGGCTCCAGCCCTCCAGAGGAACTGGTGCCAGATGCTGGGATGCTGCAGGGCTGCTCCAGCACCTCCAGACCAATGTGACCAGTGGATGTGACCGGCTCAGCCACAGGCAGGCAGGCACAGGCCTCTCCACTACCTCCCAGTACCTCCAGTATTGATGCTTTGCTATTAAGGACATTATATAAATAACTAATGTCAACATGTAATTAGAGAAGGGCCTGAAATAAAGCAGGAGATGAGGCCCTTCTCTGCCTGATGACATAGGACATAGCGTGGGAGAGAGAGCCAGAATCAAGGGCATGGAAAAGGGAGTGAGGCAAGAAAACCAGGAGTGCCGCAGAGGGGCATTTACATTGGCATAAAGACCCCTTCTGTGGCTTCAGGCTTGACATTTGTTGCTCTCGGTGTAAAGGGACTGCAACAGACCGGCAGAGGGGAGGGGAGCTATCAGAGCTATATAGAATAATAGTCTAAGATAAGCAATTTCCTATGCAGGAAACTCCGTATGGGAGAATTCTACCTTCAGAGAGCTTTTAAAATCAGCACTAAAACAACATGAGTATGGGGGCTGGCTGAATTCACTGCTGAGACAATGCAGACCGTGCAGAGAAATGTGGGTCTGATTACAAACACATCCACCGTGCCCTGATACAGACTCATCACATGCTGCCTGTTAGGGGAGGAAGAGAGTGATGAGATTGCAGGAAAAGCAATGGAAAAAAAACCCCAAACCCTAGCCATAATGTGAAGAGAAATATGTCTGCAGTTTCAGGAGCAAGACGTCACTGGCCCTTGCTGCTTCCCACTGCCTGGGACAGACAGCTCTATTTGCAGCCACTTTCTCATGCTTTCTTCCGCTTTGGCTTGATCATCATCCTTCAGCCTCGGTCACTGATACAGCGAGGCCTTGTCTGCCTATCTCTGGCTGATCCCTGGACTCTGGTCTTCTGCTCTCAAGGCACCAGCCTTTCCATCTTGTGATCTCCTCTGATTTGATTCATTTTCCCCCCCCTTCCATAAATTCTTGCAAGGTACCAACTGTCATGTGGATAGCTCAGCCCTTCCTGTCCAAGAGCTGCGTGGGTACAGCTTTGACCTTGCAGTGCTAACAGCCATGAGCCCTCCCTTGTGACAGGGAGAGAGGAAACAGGGAATTTATATCTACCCCAGAGAAAGTCTAGAATGTAACAGTTACTCTATGCTGAGGAAGGGGTTAAGTCTACATTGAAACTCAAAGTGCAACCAAGCTGTAACCACCAGTCTGGTTTTGCTGGTTTGGGGGCAGGTGAGCGGCTAGGAATCATCACCCCCAAACCATAAGAGGTCTGCATTGTTATTGTTTAAACCCTTCCACTGTTTTGGTTTGGTGTTTTGGGGGTTTTTTTTGCCTGAAACTCAGTCCCCAGGCTCTCTCAAAATTCAGGCCCATGCCTCCTGCGCAGCCTGAGTAGCGGGCTCACTCAAAGGTCAGCCTGAGCTGACTTGAAACTCAGCCCGCACTTGCCTGAAACTCTGCCAAGCTCTTCCAAAAGGCTTGTATCCTGGCCTGAGTTTCGGGCTGCCAATCCAAGTCTCGCTGGGTTTCAGGTTTCCGTGCAAGCTTTGGCTTTGCTCTACACAAGAATAGCTGCAGGCCACATCCATTCTGCTGGCTGGACCCTTCCTGCCAGGGCAGGGATGGCAGCAGGCAGCCACCTCAGTGCCAAGAACAGGCAGGGCAAGCAGGGCACACAGCTGCCTCAGAGGCACAGGACACGGGTAGGCTCCATGTCCATAGCCCTGGGCTCA
>JAVJGJ010000037.1:103047222-103085222 GCA_035590215.1 Microhierax caerulescens
GGTTCTGCAACTCCCCAGCTTTGCCCCTCTCGGGGTGCTGCCAGGCAGCGCAGCCAAGGGGCTGCGGGCACCATCCTGCGCCAGAGCACTGCAGGGCAGAGAGCACAGCACCACGAGCTACGGCCGTCGGAGCCCCAGGAGCAGTTGCTATAGCTGTCAGAGGACAGGCAAGACCTAAATTGCCATGAAGCTTAGCAGTGCAAAGTTACCCGGGTGGATTGTTTTAATCTGAAGTCCAGCACAGTAATACCAGACCAGTGCTTGGTCTGTTGTGACTGTAAATGTTTCTGGCTTGGGACCAGCAGCCGTAAGGGCAGGTTACCACTGTCATGTCACAGCCATCTCGCTTTTCACGTTGCTCACCAATGTGAGACAGACGAAGCATGCCAGTCTCTCTGCAAGTCATACCCAGACAGATAGAGCTATTCTATGTTTTTTACAAGGCCTGAAAAGAGGCTGCTGGGCTGAAGTTCCAGCTCATAGGAATCAGTTTCACAACTGAATGCAACCGGATCAGTATTTTACCTGCGGAACTAATTTTTCCTGCCATTTCCACTAGATGTCACTTAGAGCCAGAAAGTTAGCAGTTACCCTAGATTTTTAACCTCCTCCTGATGTGCAGGTCTATGTTAATCCTAAAAAGGGGTCTTAGATGTCCAGGATTTAGTGCTGTAATGGTATTAGAGCAGTCAGGACTGCAGGCTGTAAGAGAGGGGTGTAGGGGAAGCAAACATCTCCTGAGCATCCTGTCCAGCTGGTGTGGTGCCTCTAGGAGAAAGGAAAAAGCTGTTTCATAAGGCTGGAAGAGCAGGGTCTTTGCTAACACTGACTTGTGCATGTTGGAAGTCTCTACAGCAAGCCTGTTGTGCTTTGCGCTGCAATATTAGATGTTCAGTGATCCACACAGGTAGGTCACAGCTGTCATATGTGGGTGTCCAAATCTCTGAGCCAGCAGGCAGCTCTATCTCTGCAGTCACCAACCCCTCCTGAGTGCTTTGGGGTAAGGGCTGTTCTGCCTTTGCACATCATTTCATACATGAGGTGCTTGGCCCTGAGCAGGGGCACAGTAACACTAATGCAGTGCAAGGCAGCAATACCAGCAGTCTCCTGACCCTGGGGTCACAGCATGGACCGGGGCCAGGGTCACTTCAAGCCCTCTGTACAGCAGCAAAACCACCTGTGGCATCTCCATCCTAGTGCCCAAGCAGCTGCCTCCCTCACCCCACAGCGCTGGAACCGCTTCCAAGTGCTGGCCCAGACCTTTCCCTCAGGGCTTTGCTTCAAACGCAAAGCACAGGGGTGCAGGCAGCCCAGAGTATTGCTGACACCCCCCTCCACCCCACAGCCACAGCAGGACCTGCCTGCCCTCCCCATAGCCCTTTGCAGTCCCCCCGGCAGGCCGAGCTGGGGGGAGCTCCTTCCCCAGCCTTCCCGGGAGGCTGCCAGGGGCTCAAGGGCAGGAGCAAAGGCCCCTCTGTGTGCGCTCCCCCCACTGCTCTCACTGCCCCTACCCCAGCACGCTCCACCTCTGCTCCCTCTGCGGCTGGGGAGGTAGCACTGAAAGGGGTGAGAGCTGCCCAAGCTCGGCATGGGAGCAAGTGCGACTGCACCTCTCACTTCTGGGATCAGGCTTTCTGCAGGATGGATGCCACTGTATCAGCTACTTCCAGCTTGCCACAAAGGGTTTAACCAGCTATTTTACCTGTGCTTAGCAAAAAAATGGGGGTTTGGGCAATCCCAGATGGGGATGAACTGGTGCTCAGACCCATGTGGTAAAGGTACGAAGGAAAACTCACAGGAGTGTGAGCTGGTGTCTTGGGCCACCTCTGTGCAGTTCTTTTTTCCCTGCACCCAACATCATGACGTGAGGGAGAGAGGCTGCTTTGGGCTGGAGCGGCAGGGGGAAGGCAGTGCTGGCCAGCATGCTGACCCTGGCCCTTGGGAGCAAGCGCAAGCTCCAGGGTAAGACATGGAAAGAGAGAGAAGGACCTGAGGCTTTCTCACAGAGTGTCAACTTGGCGAAGCTGTTCCCTCCCCATTCTGGCTGTGGGCCTGGAAAGGGCAACGGTAGCTGGACCTGCAGCCACAGCTCCATTTTTCTGTCCAAGTTTCTGATTAATTATGTTTTGGGTTGAAAGGGCCTCCCCTCCCACCCCAGCCCCAAATGCAAGCTGTTCCACATCTGCAGGACTCTGTCAGTCCTCAAGGTCCCGAGTTCTTCACCCCGCTGCTGCCCACCCCCTTCCAAACAGATCCTATTCCCGGCTGAACAGGGCATCGCGGTTGTGTTATTCTAACTCCCAGCATATCGGCCACTCCACTGATCTCAGCCCACCCACTGTCAGCAGCTTCAAAGAGCAAAGGAGAGGTCAGGTTGCAAGCACAACAGACACCAGTAGCTCCTTGCACTCGGCTGCTGTGCTCACCCTCTCTCCCCAGGGCGCAGGAGTCCGGGAGCAAAGGCTCCCGCTCCAGGGGAGGCTGCCTTGTGCAGCACTCCAGTCTGGCTTGAATTAAACCAGCCTTGGAGAACTGATGACATTAACCCTCTGAAGGCCGAGGCTATAAGATGGGAATCCCAAAGCACTTTGTTGTGGAGAGCTGCGCTCCCCTCTGCCCGTGGAAAGAGCTTTCAAAGCACCCAGGGACGTGCCAGCACTGCCTGCTGCAGCAAGGGAGAGTGAAACTCATGCCAGCTCTTGAGGAGCGAGCGGTGCCAACGAGCAGCACTGCAGAGCATTGCACCGTGCAGACCGATCCCCAAAGCCTGACAAGTCCAAATGCCACTATCAAAAAAGCTACAGCATTTTTTTTTTTTTTTTTGTAAGTTGACTGCTCCCAAGGACCGGACTACATCATTCACCCGCTTTTGAAATACGCTGCCTTCGGTCACCTGTGAATTCAAAGCCCTGATCCTCTGAATAGGTCTTCCCAGGGAGTTAATTTGTTTCTACATTTTGAATACAAAAGCCCCCACAGAGAATCATGGCCAGGAGAATAAGAGCCAGTGGTCCCTATCTCCTCACACTGATGATTGTTACAGAGGTTTCTGAGACAAAATTGGGATTAGAGCTGGGCCAGGACCACAACAATTCCTGATTTTCCGTTTGAGTGCCTAAGGCAGCGTGTGAGCTTGCAGTTCTCCCAGCAGCCAGGGTAGAGGTGCAAGTGTAAACCCCAAGTCTGGACAAAGGAAAGAGCCCGATTTACATCCCAGTAACACCTAGAGCTCCTGCCTGCCTGTCCGGGGGTGGGGTAGTGGTGGTGATTGTGCTGGGGAAGCCCAGCACAAGGGAGAAAAACTGCGTGAGCATGGAGAGAACAGCCGAACATGAGGTGATGGGAGACACAGAAGCACGGGGCTGGGACACGATGTTCCAGCGATCACTGGTGTCCCAGTTTCGGTGGCAAAATCAGAAAACAGAGCCTGGCTGGCCCCAGGGACCTATATGCTGCTCTTGTCCACTAGACTGGGATGGCTCAACTGGCCTTCACAAGTCCTGATCTTAGATGTAGGATACCTTTGTAGTCCTGCGGCCAGGGAACAGAAACGTCTGGGCATGATTCCTCTGCCCTCTCTGCAAAGCCCAAACAGCGTTAAGGGACAGAGAGTTATTTGGGACCATCTAACTGTGCTGTGCACATGGAAGCAAGCATATCCAAGCCCAGCACCGTTCCATGGAGATGACAGGTCTTTCTGCGGCTCTCACCTCCACTTGCTCCCTGCTTATGACTATTCAAACACAAGTCAGGTCACCCTAACACAAGTGCTGGCCACCTTAACATGTTGTTACTCCCCTTAACTGGGTCTGGGAGCTCCCCACACACACCTGCAGCTTGAGCTGGATGATCACGCTGCCTTCATGAAGGCTGAGCAGCCACCTTACAGCAGGCTTCTCCGCCTTTGCTCCTGCACCCATCTCCAGTTGCACAACGCCATGTTCAGAGCTCTGTTTTCCAGCACAAAGACCACTGCCCAGAGCGCACACATGCTGTACACAGTTGGATGGCCATGGATCAATCTGCCTCCACGCAGAACCAACCCAACCCACCTACCTCTATCAGGCTGTTGTCTTTTGAGGAAATGTTACTGTTCCAGTCTTCAAAATAATGTTTCAGCAAAACCTTTCCACAGCAGTAATTTCTTCACATCTTCCTGTCTCCACACCACATCTGGGAATCCTGTTTTAAGTGCACATTTTATCCTTCCCTTCTTACTGAAAGTAAGATATTTCCTCCTCCTATTCCTTGTTGAGTGTAGTGGATGTGCAGCTTACATTTGTATTTGCATACCACTTATTTGGGTTCTGGCTAGGGACTGAGTGTTTCTGAGCTATTGAGTTCCTTTGCGTGCTGCAAAAATTCTTACAGTTCTTTGAAAAGAATTTAAGGTAGCAAATCCTGGCCTGGCATGATAAGGAAAATTGTATTTTTTAGCTCCAGTCAGGCTTTTTACTGGCAAGGGCACAGAGAAGGCAGTTCTAGGACCCATGCACTGGAAAGTAGATAGAAGGTCCGGGGTTTATTTTAGGTCACCCCAGCCATTTTGCATGACCTTGCTTGGGGGTCATGCTCTCCACTTGGGTTTCAGTGCCCTGGATGTCAAAGAGGGATACAATAGCTCCTTTGCCTGTTTGTCACATCAGCACTGGGACCCTTTCCCCTTCTGCACTGTGCCAAGGACAACAAAGTGCCACCCTGCACCAGAGCCTGCAGACACTGCTGTAGTAACAGCACTAATAATACTGACAGCCCAGATGCACAGCACTACTGGAAATCTCTGTACTACCTGGGGCTGCCAATGACTAATCTCTGGTCATTGATTTAGCAGCTGAGACCAAGCTGAAGAGACAATAACAACTGCAAAGATAGGAGCAGGCACCAGAATTACAGCTGGAGTGAGATGAAAGGCTTGGGAAGAACACGGTCCAGCCCTTCTCCCTTGCAGCAGCACGCAGGCCTTTGATAGCCAAAACGATCACAGAAATACAAAATTTCTACCTTGCATCTGCCCCATCCGAACCTAGTCCTGCCCACAGCCATCACCGTTACCCAACCCAAAAGCAGCGCCCCACACTGCCTGCGGCTTCACAGCCTCCCGAAAACCGGAGCCTCCTCCAAGCCCTTTCCCCAGAGATCCGCAGAGCTGCCCTTCCTCCTTCCGTTGCAAGTGAGGGCACGGGTCACTGTTGGTGCCACACAGCCCTGGCTCCCCCGTGGGCACACCAGGCCAAGGGTAACCGCCGGGCTGGCAGCCTGGCCAAGCTAATCAGCTCTGCGTGGGGCAGCCGGAGGTAATTGCCCAGGCTGGGGAAAACAGAGGCTGAAACAAGTCAGGCAGCAGCTGACTGTTCATGCACCTTTTTATTTCTCCCCTGGGGGATAGAGGCTTAGAAAATCCCAGCATGGGACCAGAGCTCCCCTGTTCTGGCATCTTAACAAGAAGCAGCTGCTTGAGGCAGAGTGAGGAATCGCACAAGGAAAAGGCCCCATTGCATTAATTAAAGGTCACGGGGCCATTCCAGAGGCTTCCCAATTACCTCTGGAAGAGTGTTGCTAATGTGAGATAATGATGTCATACAGCCACTAATGAGGCAGGTTATCCAAACCCCAGGCCCCCCATGGCCCCCTCCCCAAGAGGATGTGCTATCGCCAGCAGATGAGCCAGAGGGAAAATGGCCACTTTTCCCCTTCTCGCTCCCCTCCACCGCCTCCTCGCCGCCATGCCTCACGTGGCCCGGCCAGATAATGGAGCCAAGGGAGGCAGGAGGAGAGGCCAAAGCTCCCTTTGAGGTTTTTGTGCTGAGGAGCGTCTCATCAAGGCCCCTTCTCCCCTTGCACAGTGAATCGTTCCTCAGAAGCAATGTCAACAGGATATTGTTTGGCACTGACCCCGCTCCCTTATTGCTCAGGCCAAAGCCAGTCCCATTAGTGCTCCTAATTGAATGTAATTTGGCGCTGAAAATCTGCCTGCTAGTGTGGAGAGCTCCAGCCCCTCGAATCCCTGTGCTCCCGGGCAGGGCGATCTCCAGCAAGCAGGGCGGATTGGCCCTAACTGGGGACAAGGGCCACTAGCCCGCTGCTTGTGTGGCCCCACTCAGCACTGGCTGGCCAGCACCAGCTCCTTGGTGCCAGGAGGCAAAGCCCCCCTGGGGCAGGGGGTGCACCAACCCAGCGGGGTGGGATGGCCCCCTCTGGGGAGCAGCCATGTCCTGTCCTCCCCTCATCCCCAAGCTCCAGGGTCCTGCACTCCTAAGAGCTGCTAGGGCTGGTAAAACTTTGACTAAAGCAACTGCGCAGGGGTCTTGGGTCAATATTGGCTTTGGTGACAGATGGGAAAAAAAATGTTGAAATGTTCAATTCTATCCGCTCTCCGCTGTGCTGCTTGTCTCTGGCCTCAATGCCCGGGCAGCCCAGGAGTGTAAACACCTCTTTGTCTTATGGCTCAGGCACCAGGCGGGAGGTGAGGAGACAAAACACCGTAACAGAGATTAAGCCCACAAATGGAGAAAAGCCATGGGGCCCCATGGTGTTTGAATGGGAAGAGGAAAGGGGATGGAGAGCAGAAGTGCCCAAAATAAAAAAAAACAGCGTGTGCATCTAGAGTAGAGAGGGTTGTCCACCCCGAGCTTCAAAACTGATGGAGAATGGGGACAGCTCACGAGGGGCCGCAAGCCCCTGCGCTTTCTGCCCTGATTCTCCTGCGGCCCCCCAAGGGCAGCGGTGGGCAGCACCGTGCAGCCTCTGTGCCCCTCCGGGTTCAGCCTCGCTCCTAGCCAGGGGACATGCAGCAAAGAGCAGCCCAGCAGCCCAAAAGGCTCACACCAGCACTCTCAGCAGCTTTGTGGTCCCGCTTGCCAACACGGCCCCAGGGAACCCACACTCCCCCCCAGGCCCTGCAGTGGGTGAAGGGGTGCTTGCCTTGCAGCTGCGTGGGTTAAACCTTGTGGGCCAGGATGTTTCCAAACCAAAGGGGAAACTTTCCTCACCATCCCTGACCCTGCAGGAATGAATGACAGATGTTCCTTTTCTATCCAGGCAACGTTCACGTTAAGAACATCAAACCTCTGCACTATAGCTGAACTAATCTGGCTACGCAGGAGGGAATCATGGAGGAGAAGCTGCACCGTTGCTCGAAAGCCACAGCCTCAGCCTCAGCTGCAGAATCAGTGGCATCCACACCGTGGAGGAGCACTGACCCCACTCCCCGAACGTATTCTCCAGGGTTCTGCCAAACAGGCAAGTTTTATGGTGACCAGGCTTCTGCAAAATTGATGCTTACGGGGAATCATGCTTAAGAGAGAGAGAGTGCGCAATTCAGCACTCGCCTGGTTTCTCCCCCTCCAACACAAATGGATCCAGCACTGAATTTACCACGCAGCTCTTGGGAGGTGATTAGAGGTTATCAGCAGCCTCTTCTCCTTGGCCTCTTTCCTGCTGTTTGCTCTGGTAGTTTCTGCAGCAGTACTGACGTCTTCCCTGTACGGGCGCTGTCCCAAGCCTCCTCTTTCCTGAGAGCTGCCTTTTGCCTTTCCAGATAATCTGTCTTTCAGCGCGAAGTACTTATTTCCAACTGACTCAACAGTAGGAAAGCACAGAAGGTAGCACAAAGAACGGGGGCTAGCAAATAAGGAGAGCCAGCCTGCTTTCACCCTAAGCCTGAATGACCTGCAAAGCTGCTGAAAACTGCTGGAAGGGGCAGAACAGGAGAGAGAGAGGCGGGAGAAGCGATTCCTGCTGTCCTTGTGGCTAGGGAGGTGGGAAGTCCCTACCACCTCGGCATGGCTTTACCCAAGAGATTGGCAAAGCCCTCACAGACCCACATCAAGAAACTGCTTCTGCAAATGGGGGGTTGCCTACGGATAAACAGTAGTGACACCCATCTCTGGCCATGCTGCTAAGCTGTCTCCTGTCCCTAGCTCAAACTGAATCCTTACCCATGAACACAAACATAAAATAAGCAAAGTCTTTTGGAGCTAGAGCTGCCAGCTGCAATTTATCAGGCAATGGGAACAGACAGCACATGACTGGAAGTGAGAGAGCGTTTGCAGGGGGAGGCTGAGGTGGAAGGAGCAGGAATCTCCGAGTTCTCCCAGGAAGACAGAGCTGAGAAGTGCTGGGGTTATTAATTATCCACAGCTTTCATCCCTCCCACATTCTGCAAGGAAAAAAAAAGTTGTCAGGGCAAAATGAAAATGGGCGGGAGAGAGAAAAAAGATGAAAAGACTGAAGCAGAAAGAGGAGGAGACAAGGGTATGCTGGGACCAAGCTTTGCTAGAGAGAGGGTGCCAGGACCAGGAGAACACAGCGTTTACTGATAAGGAGCTTTCTTGCCCATAGGGATCCTATTAATTTCCTCACCATGCTGCAGCAGCCAAGGGGTGGGGTATTTTCTGTTTGCCAGTATGATTACATCTGCTCTAGGAATTCTGCTCCCATGGCTCCCCCAGACTGGGTGGGATTTTTCCATACACTTACAGATGAGGCTAAATCAACAGAATTTTCAAGTGTAGCCCTAACCTGCAGTAAAGGAAGAGACTGGGAAGGGCTGAAGCACTAAACCCTGACCTTTCCTAATCCACAGGCAATAACTCCAGGCGAGAAGTATGCTGCAGGCAATGTCAGACTTTTCTCTCCCTATGGGAAACATTTTTAACCTTCATAGCAGACAGGCTTTCCTGTCAACTTGTAGGCAGCAGCTGTGGGTCAGGGAGTTACTGCGGAGCTGTGAAGCTGTCAGCTGCCCTGTGAGCGATGGGTTGCTCACAGGACAATTCCAGCAGTGTCTGGTGGGAAGGCCACAGGACTGGGACCATCAGGGAAGCTGTGATGTGCTGCTGCCTCTCAGGAGACCTTATTCAAAACACAGCACCTCCCTTTGCTTACTTCTTCATTTCTAAATGAAGATAATGAGGCTGAGGCCTTGGAGATGTTACTATAAAAAACAACCACCATGCAGCAGCTGAAGTTATTACAGCAGATTGGGAAGGTGCTCTTGGTCCCAACCAAAATATGGATGTCCTGAGCAAATCCCTTTAATCATCTGTCAGCATCAGGACCCTTACTAGTGAGCCAAAGCCCCATTTTTGGTTGAAGCTTTCTGGTCACCAGTGCCCCTCCTGAGCCATAATGCAAATGGAGGCTGTCACCAAGCATCAGTTTTATGCAAAACCCCCTGTTGCAGCACACAAAGTATCTCCCACCAAAAAATCCCAAAATAGATAGCTGCAAATATGAGTAGCACCTGCACACAAATCCATCCTCAGCCCTTCTCCCTCCTAGTGCAATGCCCATCGTGGGGTAGCCGCTGGTCCCTGGTAGAGGCAGAAGCAGAGCTTTCTGCTGTCCGTTAGGAATACTGCTCTCAGATGCAGATGTTGACCCGTCTGCATTGGCACATTCTCTTGCAGCAGGGAAGGGGTGCAGAGAAGTTTACATTATAAACAAGAGGGAGATGGAGTGATCTGATGGTGTCCTAGGGCTCACTGAAGCAGGGCACATGCAGTTCCCATCTCTGTGCTGCTAATGACAGAATCGAAGGCCTTCTCCCAGCTGGGAGCGTGGAAGCAGGATTCCCAGTGGACACATTGCAAGTTACGATCCACGCGCCCAAATACTTAAAAAGGTAGGAAGACATTTGGGGACAGATAAGCAGATGTGCCTTGCTCATGGGGCTCCAGGACACAGTAAGACCTAGCCTGGTTTTAACCATGCCCTGAGACTGCCACACTATAATTGGCGCTGCTGCCCTTTACATGCAGCTCCAGCTCCATCTGGGCAGAGACGAAGATGAAGAAAGAAAGTGACTCACACAAGGCCTGGACCAGATCTACGCTGATAGAATTGCTTCATTGAAGATGCCAGTTTCTGCAGACAAGGACCTGGCCTTCAGCTTTTAAAACTGACTGGCTCCTTTGTCCTACTATCTGCCTTGAAGCCCAACTATAAATCCAAGGAAGGCTTGTTTTCCTTTGGAACCTGCAACTGACTTCTCTTTAAGCAGAAAATAAACACTGAGTCTGTCACCTCTGAGTTATGGGGGTTTAGAGGCTGCAAGTGTGAAAAAGTTAATTGGCTAACACTCCAGTTAATCACCCTGAGCCTGCAGTGGCAGACTGCTTTGGTTCACTTGCAGGGCTCAGCGTGCCACAGAGCACCACTGTGAGCTGTGCCAGGGCCACCCTGGAGGGGTGAGGGGTGGCCTGTGTTAGACACGTTACCATCACCATGCCAAGGGCACAGTGCTGGCTGCAGCATGGCTGCCAAGGGGTGCCGCTGAAGGATGCTAACCCGGGCCTGCCTCTGCTCACAGTGGCCAGCCTGACTGCAACCGTCCAGATTTCGCCACCTGTTGCAGTTCTCAGCCCCAGACACAGACGCTCGGAGGCTTTTGTGCTCATGTGGGTTTGCACGGATGGGGGTGTGCCGGGGAGAAAAAACACTTGGTGGCTGGCTCTCAGCTCCCCCAGACATTAGCAAAGCCATCAGAGAGCGCTGCCTGCCAGGGACCCTGGGGGCTAGCACGGTGCTGGCTGTCAGTGATGTACGGAGCACAGGTAGTTCCCATCCATAAAGTAAAAAGCAAGCACTTGATGGCAGCAAGTTGCCCCAGGTGGATTCCCCCTTCTCAAGCAACATTTTTCACGTGGCCCCTGCATGCCGTCCTTGCACACAGGGCTCTGGAGACAGGCACAGCAGTGCTTTGGCCTCATTTCATAAGGAGATTTTTGCCGTGCAGCGTCTCAGCAGGGAGAGCCGGGGTTGGGGGTGGCGCTGGTGGTTTTTTCTGGTTCTGGTTCGTGTTAAGTGAAGGGCTAATGGGATCCATGTGACTCCGCTATTTCTCTGGAGGAAGAGCGCCTTTGCTGATAGGAGCACAGCTGTCAGGGAGCCTGGAACTCGTGGGGAGGCCGCGGTGCGAGTGCCAGACACGAAGCACCACCAGTAATGCCTCCGGAGTCAGGCAGCTCATTAACGTCGCTCCGTGTGGCTTCTCCGGAGAAGGTGCGTCACCAGAAGCTGTCGCGTTCTCTGCTTGCCCCGGGTGGGATTAGCAGCTCCACGAAGAGCTGCTGCGGTTCAGAGCCAGGAGTGCATCCTTCTTTTGAAGCTCCCCTGCGCAGTGTGCCTGTGCACACGCATGCATGTGCACACGTGAGGAGGAGAGAGCGCACATTGCAGCTTTCCTAATCACGGAGGCTGGCGGCGCGGATGGGGAGCCAGGGGAGGAGGGTGCCTGGAGGAGGGCAGGCAGGACTTACTGCTGCCAGGCTCCAGAAAGAGAACGTCTGCCTTTTAATCATGTCAACAAAGCGCCTTTGTGCAATGCTGCGTGGAGCCAGCCGCTGCCCTGTGCAGCTCAAGGCTGCAGGAAAGGAGGGGCAGTCCTTCCACTGGCTTCAGGAGCTTCAGCAGGAGAGATTTTCAGCAGAGGCATTTACTAGAGCCAATGTGGGCACAGCACAGCTCGACCCCAGGAGCTACAGTGTCTACAGCCTCTCTCCATGCAGCACTGAGATCCTTCGCTCTCCTGAGAAAGACAGCCAAGTCCTGGAGCAGGAGACGAGCTGCTCGCACAGACGGAGCCGGTCAGCCTCTGCCCCTTGCAGAGAAGGAAGGCAGTCTGATGAAGCCTTCCTCAGTGACTCTTGCTGCTACCAAGGCTGGACTAGGGCATAGAGTCAGTCAGACACTGTTCTCTGAGATCTGGCCACTTCGCCACTGGCACTTATAATTTCAGCTTCGGTTTCACTGGACCTTTGGTCCTCAGTGCTGAAATGAGGATAAATATTCATTTTGTTGCCCAATTTGTCTGAATGGATGGCAAAGGCTTGCCCCTGTCCAAGCACAGCATCTGGCAGAGCAGGGATTTTATCCATCAGTGCCAAGAGGATATGTGAGCAATACCCCAGCAGCAGTGGCAGTGGGGAAGCTGGAGGGAAGAGGTATTTATTTCTAGAACTGGTATGGTGACAGCTCCTTAGCGCTGGGGAGTTGCCTTCTAACCCCACCACCCAGACCTGTGTTGCTCTACACACGGTCCATAGGGTTTCACCAGATAGCCCGCAAAATGCTTAAAAAAGCATTCCCAGGCTCCACATTTGCATGCACCCTACCGCAGTTAGCAGCACCCCGAGAGAGCCTGCCAGCTGGTGTGACTGGGAACTGGACCTCAGTCCTGTCAGTTCGCAGTAAAAATGCTGGCGGTTATAGTAGCAAAATGCCAGTTCTGTGGAACCCTGACGTCCCACCTCGCTAAATGCTTATAAGCACCTATTCTTTTCATCACACAAGTGCCAAGCAGGAGCAAGTCAGCCATGGTCCATGGACACTGGCAGAAGCAACAGAACTTTGAAAGCAAATTTGCATCGGTTCATCCAGAAGGAGAATGGCAAACTGGCCTAATGTCTCATGCTGGTTTAGTTGTACCTGCTCCACGCTCCCAGGATGGAATAGTGAAGTTGTTTCTTGTACCTGATGCAAGGCACCATGCAGATAGGCTCATCTCAGTCCTGCCCTATGTGGTTCCTGCTCAGCAGCAGCCTGGTTAGTGTGGCTGTAAGAGCACTCCCAGTCTTTTGCACTGGTTTCGCTAAGCCCACACTACATTGGTTTCCTCCTGAGCAGCTTTGCATGGAGCTGAGCACTAATGCCTTGGGCCTCCCCCATCAATAACTGAACTGCAAAGCAACAAGGGGGAGACAAGAAAATGTGTGGGACAGAGCATCTTTCCCACCAGGCTGCAAACTTCTCTTGACAAAGTAATGGCATTAGAAAGCATTGTTCTGCTTCCTCCCCTCCTCCCTGTCTGGCACTCCTTCCCAGGCAGCCCAGCACTGCTTAGCTGCTTGGGAATGTTTAACCCCCTCTCAGGCCGAGTGTGAAACACTAATTGCTGTTGACATTTGCTAAACTGGGCTATTTAGCGCCGCCCCCCCCCCCCCAACACAGCATGTTGGTTGCTGAAATCTCCCCTAGAAGTGCCAATTCTGAGTGCAAAGTCTGACCCTGCCCTCACCCACTCACACCTCTTGGACAGAAGGACCTGGTCTCCTCTGCCCCTCCCCAAAGCATGTGGCAGATTTAGCTGGGCTTTTTCTCACCTACACACCTTCTGGGCTGAGCTTTCCACAGTGCTCACTGCTGAGTCCCTCCGGCAGAGATACCCATAGCACTAGGGGCTGGCTGCTGCACCTGGAGCTGCATGAAAGGCTGGCACATCCTTTGGCCTTCCAGAACCTGGTGTTTGGCCTGTGGATGTGCCCACACTTCTCCTTGGCCCCTATTCAGTGTATATCACAACTTTCTGATGCATGCAGAACCTCTGCTTGTGCTTCCCTGAGATGGACCACACCTTAGGTTGCACATGACGAGACACAGCTTCTCCCCTGTCCTGCATATGCTCAGGCACAATGTTCTGTTTTGGATATGAGAGTGTTTTCGAACATCCCCATCCATCTTGCTCCCACAGGGCTCCTTGTGTTTGGGGTCTGCATGCACAGCTCAGCCCTGATTTGGACTGTTTCTCCTGCAGCCAGAAATATCAGCTGGGGATGAGACATCCTGACAGAAGGAATAGTGGTGACAGAGTGGATGGGAGCACACTGCAGTAGGACTGGGATGCAATGGGCTGATGCCAGGGGGAAAGGAAACGGGCACAGCCGAGGCAAAGGGGCAGAAGAGTTAAGCCCCCTCTCAAAGCATCAAGTGTGGAAGGAGCTAGCCCCATCGATTCACAGCCCTGTGCTCAATCAATGAACAAAAAGTCTTTCAGAGCCCTTTAAAGAGGAGCCAAGGGCAGCAGTTGGTGTCTGGAGGCAACACCCACAGCATGAGGGTGGCCAGGCTGCTGCTTGGGCTGGACTCATTGTCTCCTTCAGAGACATTGTCCCCCACTCATGGAGAGGCCGGTCCCAGGAGGGGAGATCAGGCCTCTGGAGCCAGCCCCGAGGGATGTGCTGCCCTGGGAAGGGTCTATTTCCCAGGCACATCTGCACGACTGGCAGTCCTGTCCGACATAGGAGATGCACTGGAAGCCGTGTGGCAGTGCTCCAGTCCAGCTCTCTGGAGGCCAGCCCAGGGCAAAGAGCTGTAAGTGGGAAAGGCAGGGGGGGCAGGGGAGCAGTGTGCCCTCAGGGACCAGCAGCACTGCCCAGGTCCATCCTGCCTGAAACGTGGGGTGAGGGCTTTGCCCTGTCCCTGAGCTGCTGCCTTCCCTCCTGTCACCGAAACAGTTAAGTGCTTGCAGATGAAAGGCATCCTGGGGATAGGCGAAGTGTTATAAACAAATAAATAAAATCTCTGTGTTCTAGAGAGAGAAAGGGGAGGGGAAGGGGGCTCCCGTGGAATGATGCAGCCTCATAAAATGATGACGCATGCACCAAGCGTGGTGGGAAGGATGCCAGGGGATCTGGAAAACAGGTTCTCCGGAAATACACCCTCTTGTTGATTCCTTCTGATGTAGGCAGGAGCAGGAGGTGGAGGGGCCCTGGCTGGTGGTGTCCCCCCCTGCCTCTTCCGCTGCTCTGTCTGTAGTGTGGGGCCTCCCCAGCAAGCCTCAGCCTTTCTTTGCTGCCCCAAGCCTGAAGTTGCCGGTATGCCTCCCACCGCAGGACCCAACAAGCCTGGTTGCAGGAGAGGGCAAAACACTTCAAACAGCAGCTCAGCAGTGAGCAGAACGGCCTGTCTCCACTGCAGTGCACAAAGGCAAGCCCTTTCCCACCCAGCTGTGCCCTCAGTGCTGAGGTGCTAATCCCTGAGTGCCTGATTAAACCTTGAAACAATGACGATAATGGCTCCAACTTCCTTCCCACCATTGTCTCCCTGCCCAGGGATGGGGAAATCGTCACTGCAATGCCTCTATAGGAGGTTTCTCTTTATGAGGCTGCTGCTTTGTTTTTCAGGAGTATCTCCCAGCCCATTGAACATCCCCAAGTCTGGGAGGGAGAAAGAACCAACGCAGGGAGGATGTCAGGCCGTGGGCCCAGCATCGCCGATCCCGGCTGGGATGCAGCTGCCTATCTCATCTCAGCGATGTAAAGTTGATCTGGATGCAGCGTGCGTGTGCAGAACTTTGTGTATAGGCAAGGCTGGTGTGTCCATCTTCTACTCCAAAATTAACAGAGGAAATGCCTAGTAGCTAGAAATTGCTCCTGTTGGCTGAGGGGGAAGAAGAGAGGTTAGGGAATTGTCATGGCACGTTCCAAACTTTGTCTTGTCAGGTTTGGTGTGGCCATGTTTTAATTCGGTGGATCAGACCTGTGGTTCAGCTGGAGCAGGAGCCAGCAACCAAGAACTGGCAGGATCAGGCTGCATAAAAAAGCACGTGAACCACTGCCAGCAGTTACCTGGGAGGAGGGGTTTCTTCCTGAGCCTTGTGAATCACCTCTTGTCTATTGATCTATTAAGGCTGGCTACAGGGAATCTGTCTGAAGGTCTGAAACACTGGAGCAAGTCCTGAAGCTTTCTGTGTTACCATGCGCCAGCTGAGCCTTGGCAACTGTCTGCCCATCAGCTCTGCCCCTGCGGCAAGCACTGTGTAATACAGCCCAACTTAGGCTGCTAGTGCTGCCAGCTAAGCTAAACCGAATTAACCTGTATTTGCTGCTGAATAAGAGCATGCAGACGTCAGCCGAGCAGGGGATTTATCTTGCGGTAGTAATTTGAGCACGGATCTGAGGCCTCTCCTGCCTGTGAGACATTAAGCAGCAGAAAAGCAGAATTAAGAGGCTGACAGCATGTGCATGGCTTTCCTCTTCCAGGATCCCAAAGTGCCCAGAGAACTGCTGTATACAGAGAGTAAGCGCAGGCGCTGTGCCAGCCCCTGCAGAAATGCAGGCAGCTCAGGCTCAAATGCACCAGTTCCATCCCTCTGGAAGCAGAGGGGGAACTAGCTAGCCAGAGAGCGAGCTGCTGCAAGTCTGGCAAGTGCCTGTGGTAGCCTCACTGGTGCGAATTACATGGGCAGGCCTGCAGAGCTGGGATTTACATCTTGCGGGGAGAACTGGTTTTGCAGTTTAGTCCCTGGAGATCTGGGTTTAATCCCTAGCTCTGATGCTGACTCACTGCATGCCCCTGGACAAGTCCCTAAGCACCTCACATGCCAGTAAAATGAGAAGAGTAATCATTTATATGTCTGCATTGTCCAAGCTCTTTGGGCCAGGGACTTTTCCTTGTTCTGTATGTGCTATGCCAGGCACAACGGGGGGCTGGTTTTGGATGGATGCCTGTAATCCAAATAATGCTGGAAAGAACTCCCAGTGCTCTTCCCATGTGGCTCTGAGATTCTGAGCCCAAGAGGCGCTCTGAAACCAGAATGACATTGATGGGGGGTGGGGTGGTTATTCATCGTTATTTAATGAGGACATTAAACCGTAGTGTTCAGCCATGGCCTGCGCATTTGATGAGTCTTTGGGGAGTAATTGTGCTGAGAAATGTTTGCTCCTAGGGACAGACATTTGATATATTAACTTTGGCAATACTTGCAAACCGTGTCATGCCAATAAGGCTATTGAGATTGAAAAAGAGCTGAACTGGAAAGGTGGGTGAGAGCAGAAAGTCCTGGAGACAATTGACAGAGACAGGGCAGGGGGAAGGTAGGGGTGATTCCTCCGTCAGTCCAGATGACACCACTTTAGGACTTAAGGAAAAGTGACAGCCAAAAAAAATAATGCTTTCCCTGTCTTCTAGCACCAATGCCCTGAGAGGTCCTCAGCAGACCCACAAATGGGCTGTAAAAAGCCTTTGTGTTAGAAGGGGTGGGATCGACACCTCGGAGCTCTGCCTCACTGCTCCTCGCTACAGTGCAAAGCCGAGCAGCTCAGGAGCTGGGACCCACCTGCCTGTTGGTCCCTGCTGGGACCCACCATAGACCCGTGCAGCCTATGGGGAGCACCCCATGTCACTGCTGCCTGGGGCCAGGGGTCTGGGGCAGGACTGCAGGACAGCCGCCAGCCCTCATGGGAATGCTGTCTTCCGAAGGCTTTCATCTGCTCGCACATGAGGAACAGAAACCAGTTACCATGCAGCCCCTTCGGAAGCACCGCCAGTGTTCCCAAAGTAGTCTGGTTCACTGCAAGGAACCGAGTTACCCTCGTTACCCTCCCTTCTCCCAGCACCCGAGTGAGTCGTCCTGATGGGCATGAACTGATCTGCTGTCCTTCTGTGATTATTTTCATCACAAATTGGAAGTGGGTTAGCAAAACCCATCCGTGTCCCCCTTGGAGAGTAGTAGCCTGTCCTTACTGTTGATCTTGGCTGCCACAGGAGCTTGCAGTATTTTTTCAGCTGCAGGGTTTGGGGTTTGCTCTTTCTATCTTTCTTCCTTTTTTTTTTTTTTCAAGCCAGATTCATATCAAGTTGTGTTATTCTGTATGCAAAGTGTAAACATCATCCCGGGTGCCAAAGGCAACGCCACACACACACACACACAAGGAAATAAGGCAGAGCAGCATGTGGCAGGGCAGGCAGCATGAGCCAAACGCTGGAATGTGCAGGCACCCTGGCTTCCCTCTTCTCTAGACGTGAACTCTCCGACACGGAAACTGCTGCCGCTGTGCAAGGACGCAGCCACAGAGGTTGTCTCCTGTGTCTCTCTCCTTCCCCTGCCCACTTCCCCATCCCCTGCAGATCACTGCAGGGGAGCGAGGAGGGTATCTGGTCCCAGCTCAGAGGAGTTCACCGGGGTTGTTGGCTCTGAAGCATAAGGAGGAACAATACAGGGCACTTGCAATTAACCATTGCATTCCTGGATGTTTTTTCAGACATCAGCCTGCGCAGTCACAGTGGCAATCTGGGCTTCAGCAAGAAACAGTCTGAGGGCCTGACTCCATCCCAAGCCCTACACAATCGCTCCATGCTTATGCTTCCTTCAATGAAAAATTGCAGAAAATACCATGATACCTTGCCTTTCCTCTCATACATGGCCTAGCTGAGTCCTCCACGCTCGTGAGCAGGAGCTTCAGCAGAGCCCTGGCCCATAGCTTGCCACCATAGCAGCACAGCAAAGCGGATCTTTATGCCCGCTGGGAACAGGCGCTGTGCAGAGCAGGCTCTCGGCATGGTTGCGGACGCCTGGCCCAAACCACCCCTGTGACTACCCAGGGAGCCACCAGGCTGGGTGGAGGTCGGCTGGGAGAAATCATACCCGGACCCCCGAGGCGGCGAGCTGCTGTGCCCTGGGGGCTGCAGGGAGCACGGGGCAGCCCAGGCAGGTTGCCCCACGGCTGCAGACATGGCTCTGGACCCTGCGCCTCAGCCTGCCTTCCTCCGAGGAACCCTTTGAGGACCTGTCTCCTGGCACACCGATTACAATGAATTAGCAATGCGCAGTGCCGCGCTCAGGGTGGAGCGCCCAGCCCTTGGGTGGATGGCTTAGAGACAAGCTCAGCTCAATTACTCCATCCTTCTGCTTTTGCCTTGGGACTCGGGGGCAGGCCCTGATGAGCCACAGGCATTTTCAAGCCATCTCCTTGCTCAGCTGGAGATGTCCAGTGCCTGAACTTCATCCAGAATCTGCTGGGGTCTCGCCACTGGCACCAGCAGCCCTTGGACTTGGCCCCCGGAGCACAAGGCAGAAATCTCAGACTGTCTTCCAGGCTGCTTCTGGCTCACACTGCAGCAGAGGGTGCAGGTCGGCAGGCAGGGTGATCCTGTCCTTTTCTGTCTGACTTTGGGTTAGGGCCGCAAACGATACTGAATGGAAAAGCTGCAGCTTAACAACGCAAAGTGCAAGAAAAACTCAGACATCCTTGTTGAACAGCTTGGATGTCTCTGCAGCTTAGATGCTCCTCACTTGGGGACTTCAATGAGGAGCAGGAGGGGAAAGGGAAGGTGAAGGGAGAAGTGTGGCTGCAGGATGCTCCTGGCTCTTGGCTCCCCATGGGCCATTTATGGCTTCAGGTAGAACTGTGTGTGTTCTATGGCATTTTGAAGGCTGAACCTTGGAGAAATCAGAGGTCTCAGCTGAGTCTGTTTCAAGTGCATTTACGTGGTGGTCAGAAGGTTTTAAAACCCTATGGTTGCAACCAAAACGCTCCTGTTGATACTCATAGCTCTCGTTACAATTTCTCTGTTGCCCTTTGGGATCACAGTGCCCCTGGCCTGGGACAGACAGTTCCCATTAACACTTCTGCTCTGGTTTGGGCAGCACAAGGGCACCTTTGTCATAAGAAAAATACACCGCCACCCGCCTGTCTCTCATCGGCTGTGACAGTCTTCCTCCCTCTCCTTCCCTTTCTCCCGGCCTGCCTGTGGGTCTGCCTACGTGCCCCTGCCCTGCTCTGGGCTGACAGTGGCCAAAACCGCACTGGAGCAGACGAGTTTCTCTCCCAGTTCACCGGGTTAGGCAGTTTCTGCTGGGGGATGGGGCTGCTGATAAGAGACAGGACATAAAACTGTATTTAAGAGCCTCGCATATTCAGCTCCCTGGAGCAGTCCTTTTCTTCCCCCCACCCTCGCTGGTGGGTGCAATTCACTAACCTGGGCATGTGGGCCCAGCCCCAGGACCGATGGATGGTCCGGCAGCGAGTGAGCTGAGGGGTGGAGAGTTCCCACGGTGCAGCCGCGTGCTGGCCGGCAGGTGAGAGCCAGGGTGGCTGGTGGCACGGGCATCTTTGTCGGCGTGGCGAGCCCATGGACCCAGGTGCAGCCCAGCGAGGAACCCAGCCATTTCCTCCCACCGCTGCCACCCCCACCCTTTGTGCCGGGGAGGACAATTCCCCTTGTGTTAGGTCAGCCAGTCTGCCGGGAAGAAAGGCGCTTTGTTCAACAGATACTGGCAAAAAAAAACCCCAACACCAAACAAGAAAGCCCAGCACCGCATTTCCTCTCCGAAGCAGCATGACCAGGGGGCTCCATGCGACACTTAAAGCAGATTAGCCATGGTGCCAGACCCCTGGTTTGCAGCGCAGAAGCAGAGGAAGGGTTGCCTTGAAGAGTAGGAGCCACGGCAGCAGTGTCAGCTCTTCATGGTGGTTAAGGAGCGGATGCAACACAGCAGCTGGGGTGCTTCTCCTTCTGGCGTCGTCGCCGCTCGGCATAGCTGTGCTGCTTGCAGCAGCCTGGCTGGTAGGGCTGGCAGAGCAAGCCTGGCTCTCGGGTCGTAACCCCATGGGCTGGGGGACCCACAGATCCAGTCACAGAGTGGGGCTGACAGCAGGTCCTAGCCTAGGGCCACACTTCCACTGGGACTGGACATCACCAGCTACTTCAGGTTTCCTACCCATTAGTAATATTGCTAATTACTCAGTGACCCGCTCCCCCGAGAGCTGTAGGTTGCTGCAGCAGCCAGGCTGCCAATACCTGGAGTATCAGCAGCCTTTGCAGTTTTGGCAGCTAGGTAGACTTCGAGGAGATAGCAGCAAGTGGGCAACGGGGCCCTGTCACCTAATATCAAACAAGCAGGGCCTTGCAGCACCTGGAATGCTTACAGTAATTATCAGCTTTGTTCAGAAAGAGTGCACTTACAGCTAGATGCCTTTTATTTGTGCAATAGCCAGATAGGCATCTCCATACAAATGCATGCAAACAGGCAGGCAGATAGATGCTCACACACAATATACACAGACTGCATATGCTGTCTTGGTGAGACACACTGTTGATGTCCACACATGCAGACAGGTTGCATGTTACACAAATTCTTATCAGAGAGGCAGGAATGTAAGAAAGGCCCGGTTGGAGAAAGCACTTAAACAGGCGTTTTGCTTTGTTGAATCTAAAAGCACTTAAAAACCCCTTAAATACAATGTTAAAGAAGGCTGCTTTCCAGAATTGCAAACAAGTGGCAGAGCTGGTAGTGAGGAAACTGTTGTGTTAATGTAGAAACTGAATTATTTATTTTGTCTGACTTCAAATGCTTTCCTCTAACATCTGAGATACTAAGAGCAAAGATACTCCGACTTCCTGAGGATGCCAAACCCTTTACTATTTCCATCTGAAAAATCTAAGCTCCCATCCTCACTCCAGTGAGGGTACCTCTCACTGTGAAGAGCATTTACAGAAAGATTCATAGTTTTGGTGCTGAACCTGAGTAATGGAGGGAAATGAAGACTTCAGCAGTTTCTGTTCATTTCAGAGCTCACTCTGCAAGGTCCCAGCTCCAGGAAGGAAGGGTCTTGCACAGCTGGTTGTTTCCCAGGTGCTGCAAAGGTTTTCCCAGTCATTTTGCTGCCCTGGCTTATATTGTCCCTAATTTGGGACAAGCTGGTTTGGGTTGGTTTTGTTTGTCCAGCCCTCAACAAACTAATGCCCATTTTTTTCCATCTGTAAAATAAAGCGCATGTTCAAAGAGCTACAGTGAGAAGGGGTAGAGAAGGAGTGAAGGTAATTACAAAGATTGCCAGGTCATGCAAATGTGACAGAATATAGAGCCCTTATTACTTGAAAATCTGAAGCAGCACAGTAGTCTTCCTTTGCCGGATGCTCTGTGGCAAGGAGTGTTTTGCAGGGAGAGAGCTCTGAAACACGGTGGGCAGTTCTTCAAGGGGTATAAACTCAAATGCTGTGGCATCGGTTCCTACCAACAACAACATGTAGTCCTCAGAAGTACCCTTGCACCACACTGGTGGAAATGCTGCCCAGAGCTGCATATGGAGGCAGCTAACTGAGGGGGTGAGAGCTCAGAGAAGTGCCCCGTCCACTGATGCGAAGGGCTATTCTGCCGTTCTGGTTTCAGGTCCGTAGGCGCCATCAATGCTTGTTTACACCATACCAGACCCTGGTGCTGACTAGGTTTTGGTCTACTTCTAAAATTCTTTAGCAAGAGATATTCTACCACTTCCTCAAAAGAAAGTTGCTCAGAGACAAGGAGATCTCGGTGTCGGGAGGTTTTTCTGCCCTTCTGTAGAGATGTTTCCATTCTTAATTTGAAATTCTCAGGAAAAATGTAAGCATGAGAAATTTGACAAGGACTTTCCACACCTCAAGCAAGTAGCCTGCAGAGAGGTGGTGGAAAGCACACTGCACACCGGGGGAGCCTAGGGTGCTTTGCAAGGAGTTAAATTGCACAGAAATAATTGGCAAACAAGTGGATAATGCTGGGTTTGGTTGGTGTGTCTGCCCTCCTTCCTCTCCACTGCAAAGTGTTCCACCTGCTAGCTCTAGCCATAAAGTCATTCCTGGGGCCACAAGGAGCACTTGTAAAATCAACAGGGCTTATCAGACCTAAACTTTGGTAAATACTCGGACAATCACTCCCCTTGTGCTTTCATCCCGGGAGTGTGTAAGAAGCCAAGAGGCTCGATAATGTACCAGCAAAGATGAAGTCTCTCAACAGCATGAATCTTATCCGTGAGCTCTGTGCTCCCAGTGCCCCTCCCTGCCCTCAGCCTGGTGCTAATGTTGCTCCATGGGTCTGACCCATGGCGGAGGTGCCCCTCACAGCCTCCTGCACCCCTCTGGGCATCTGAGCTGCTGCAGGTCCCCACCCCACAGAGGAAAGGAGCTGGCTGGGGAAGGAAAGAGGTGCTGGCAGGTGCCTCTGAAGAAATGATGGAGTGTTGCGGCCAGCTGTGCATGACATGGGGGTGACCTGGTCATCTGAATTCGGGGGGTGCTCTGCCACTCAGCTGCCTTGGCTACAGAGAGTGAGGTAACCTGTGCTAACACCTGATGTGCCTGCTCTCAGAGCTAGGCAGGGTGGGGAACCAGGCTTACAGTGCGTTTGGCTGCTCCTTTGAGAGGCTGCTGCCTTTCAGCACAGCTCCCAGGTTCCATCCCTGAAAGCAGTCTGTGCATTCGGCTGCACAGCTTTGCACACATTCTGTACCAGAGCTTACTCCAGAAACAAAGTATCTGCACTCACTCTTCAGTGCTGTTGGGAGTATTCATGCCATGATGGGATGTAGAGGATGGAAACAGCTGGGAGAGGATGGAGTGAGTCCACAGAGCCTGGAACATGAGGAAGGTGATGTGGAACAGATGCTGAAAAGGCTGGGGACCCAGCAGAGCCTTTGGAAGGGCTGGGCAAAGGCGTGCGTGCCTGTGCACACATGTGCAATATCTTTGTGGCTTCTCCCGGGGCAGCATTGAGAGAAGCGGGTTTGTTTGATACCTGCCACACAGGGAGGAAGTTGCCCTCCTGAAGATGGCTGGGCCAGGCAGCGAGTCAGCAGCAGGGGCTAGTTTGCCAAGAGTGAAGATTTCTCAGAGCAACTCATCCCACTGCTGGAAAAGAAAGACAGCTTTGTGGCTGAGCAGACACTGCACGTGCTGTGCTCAGCCAGCCCCTGGAAAGCTCAACGAAGACAGCTGGGTTCTCTCCTCAGTCTAACTACAGTCGCTAAAAGCGCTCCATCCAGGCTGCAGTTAGCTCTGCCCGAGGATACACTTCGCAGCTGGACTGAGTGCCCAGCTCCTGGGCAGCAGTCATCTGATCTGTGACTTGGCTGGACTGGCGTCAGCAGAGCGCTGCATGTTCCAGAGCAACCAGCTGTTTTGTTTGCAGGGCTCCAGACAGGGTTGCATAATGTGGCGAGGTCTGGCTTGGGCTCCGGGGAGGAAGGAGAGGACTCTGCACCTCCTGCCGCCTCTGCTGCTGGGAGTAGGGTGCTTATGGAGGGAGGGAACATACACTTCATTTGTAGATCCCACTTGCAGGTTTAGTGCCCCTACTAACCTGTCCCTTTCACAGCCCTATGCCAGTCCCTGTTTTAGCTGTGCTTATTCTGCAGAGTTAAGACTGCTTTTCTCATTCTAACCAAAAACATTTCCCTCCTCCATGCAATCTTTATGCTTCCCCTCAGGCTTACATGTGGGTTTAGAACGAATCCAGTGTAACACTAGAGGACAACTCTGCATCTTCCCAGTCTCTACTGCGGCACCTGGATGGCTTTCTTATCGGTTGTCATCCCTGGCTCCCTGCTCCTCTGTGGGCTGTAAGGACTGCAGTTGCAATACCATGCTGGTTCCTATAGGATTGCCCAGCAGCTCGACTCCTGGCTCCGAGGCAATTCATTGAACTAACTCCAGAACTGAGGTTGACACAGGACATTCCATCAGAGAGAGGGAGGGAGAGGACGAGCAAGTGCAAAGACTTTTGAGATTGCAGAGAGGCTGCTCCCTCTGAGCAAACCAGTAATGGAGGGCCCTTACAGGCCAAGCAGGATCAAGTCAGGACAAAATGTGCTTTTTCAATTGCAGGTGAAACCGCAGATGCTGCAAAGGATCAATACCAGGAGTCAGAGAAGGCAGGTTAAGGCTAAGAGCCAAGATTGTTTCTGTCTAAAAGCGAAGAGCCAGCTTTCCTTTCCCAGCTGAGAGATCACCTGTAATTGCAAACTTGAAGACACCAAACAGAAAGATCAGGGAAACGCTACTATACCAGGGCTCATATTGTCGGAAGAATGGCTTCATTTGTGTCCACCAAACCCAAGCCCAAATATTAGAACCAAGTGCAAGCCAGAAAGAGGCAGCAATCCTGAATTTGCTCTCTGTTACAAATTACACACACCCAAATAAAGCAGGGCCTCTGCTCTTTGAAAATGTATCCCCAAGTGTTTAATATAGAAACCAGTTGCCCTCTTTGTTGACAGCCAAATTGCAAAGGGCTGTTGGAACTGTAAGGTCCATGAAGAGCCGTGGCCTCAGCCGAAACACCCTCACAACTCCCTCTCTGCATCTAGCAACATGAAGCTCTCATTAGGTCCTGCTGGGATTTGAACCTGATGCTTGAGAAAGCCTAGCTGTTCCAGGCATGAGGCTAAAACCACCCCCTCCAGCACCACTGCGTACTCTCACTGTAAAGAAAACACTTTGTATTAATATGGGCAGTGAGCCGCCAAGTTCCCCAACGTTTGCAATGCCAGAAAGAACACAGACGGTAATAATTAAATAAGAGAGGCGATGTGCGTCCCCTTTTATCCCAGCAATGCTAGCTAGCCACATTTTTCTATGCCTCCATTGCCTTCAGCTACCTGACTGCCAAGGCTAAGAGATAATGTGTCTCCCTGGCTGCTGAGCGCAAGACTGAAGATTATCTTGGGAAGGATTTTCCTTGAAGCATTTTTTGTTAAAACAGCAGCAACGGCCCTCTGGAGGTAAGCGCTGTGCCGTGCTGCACGAAGGGCCCAGGGCTGTGCCATTTAAACAGCTTTGCACCTCTGTAAAACCGGGGCAGAGCCTCCCGAGGCTCACAGAGGGGGAGCCTTAATGTCATGGTCCTTGCATGCACACATCGTGCCGCTGCTTGCTGGGCTGAACACACGTGGGGGCAGAGGAGCCCACGGGTTATCACGGGCAGAGAGTCAGCAAGGCTGGTTCCCTCGTGGTGTGAGTCACTTCCCGTCTATCTCCCCCATTTCCCACTGGTGAAACGGACTCGATAACCACAGGTGTGTTTATGGGATTTAACTCCAGAGTGACCACAAAGTACTGTGGGACAGTAGGAAAGGGCAGATTGCCCTGCTGGAACTGCTGGCCTTTCTCACCGGCGCTTAGCCCCAGGCTCTTCCTTGCTTTTATCAGCCAAGGTTTTGCTAAAGCAAACAGCAAGGGAAACCAGCACTGAGCCTGAGTGGGCCAGTGACTCAGAGGCCAGTGAAATGGTGCTGCTGGTGGCACAGGGCTCTCACATGGGGCATTTTCTTTGTCCCCGAGCACCACAAGCTGGGCTGCAACGCCTACACCAGTAGCAGTGCCTTTAAGCAAGCCCTCATAGACATCACCTTCCTCCTGCCTTTCCACAAAGAGCAGAACTTCTCACAGCACCGGCAGCGCAGCCCAGAACCAGCCCAGAGCAGTGCCAGCAGCCAGCCTCTAGCTGCCCTTCCGCGCTTAGCGCTTGCGAGGCTGGGGAATTGTCACAGGGCGGAGGCCCAGAGGGAGGTGAAGCAACTGGCCCGGCAGCCCAGAGGCCAGCACGGCACGGCACGGCCCCGTGGAGGCGGCCAGCTCAGCCGGTGCCTCGAGCAGGACACGGTCGCCCTGGGGGGCAGGCGCCCGTCCCATCCCACAGCCGCATCCCTGACCTCGCCGGGGCCGGGTGAGGAAGCGTGCTGGCTTTGTTCCTGGCCATTCCCACACCAGGGAGTCCTGCACACCTGCAAGGCACACCCTGCGCTCCACCTGCAGGGCTGCGTGCTCGGGAAGGGGCCCGAGAGCCTGGCTCTGGCCCTTGCTGTTCAGCGAGGTGCAGACCCCAGCCCACAGCCGGGGAATGCAGAGCCCATGTACCCCGTCCAGGTGCTGGGATCCCCCTTCCCTCCTCTCTAGCTTGGGAGTCTCTCTGCCCCTCTCCCCCAGCTTTGCTGGTGTCTGCCTGCTGACTGAAGCTGTCATTATCGGCTCAATAAATCTCTGGCGCGGGTTTTATTGAATCACTGCCTGAGGGGGAACAAGCCTGTAAAGGTTGAGGAGAGCAGAACTTTCCCACGCCTAAGACACACTGCCGGAGCTCTTGCACACATTCCGGGCCTGCCAGCGCTCTGCAAATGTTTGGACAGCCTTGAACAAATAACACACCTTTAAAGAGGCCAGCATGAAATTTTTCCTCACCACCCAGCCACCCTCCCACTGCAGCTTCTCCCTCCGCCTCCCCCCCCACCCCCCCGAACAGCGTAGCGCTGTGTGTGTGTGCATGCGTGTGTGCGCTTGTGTGCGTGCGTGTTTATTTTAGGCTTGTCTTCCCCTTTGTGTTTAGGTTGAACAGTTCGTGGCTGTGCTCCAGCTGTATTTTGTGGGAGGAATTCTGGCCTCCGCTGGGGCGCTTGCGAGCGTTGACTCCAGGCGGTGGGGGCCAGGATGGGACAGAGCGTGGAAAAGGGAGGAGGTTTGGCTTTTCTCCTGCCCAGATTTCCTTCAGCAGGTAGAAACCAGCCAGCAGGGATTTTCTGCCGACAGCGTGCCAGGCTGCAGTGGTAACCTCTGGATGCCAAGATTTTTCCACCAATGCCCGTCTGCCTCGCACGCTGGTGCAAGGTTCCAGTGGCAGTCTGCTGGACCTGGCATGCTCCGCTTACCCACAGAACTCCTCTAATTAATACAGCGGCTTCCTTCACACAGCCCTGCTGATGTGTCTTGTCCCTGACCTGAAAGGAACTCCCCCAGGGGCACAAGGGTCTCCGGGTGGAGGCAGTTTCTCTGCCATGCAGTGATGCTTGGGCTGTCCAAATGGCCTCTGGAGGGGTGTTCCAAAGCTCTCTTGGAGACAGCCCCTGGGATGCACGCAGCTAGCATTTGCATGGAGCAAGGAGACAGTCCTGTGAAGTATCCAAGTTTGCTCGGGGGGTCTGGAAAGCAGCTTCAGCAGCTGGGCCAAGGAGAAAGAAAAACACGGATGTAACAGCAACATCCAACTGAGAAAAGCACAGCACAGCTTGCTCTGACTCAGTCAGGGAGGCTTTCCTGCACCTTCCCGAGGAAAAATGGCATCTCTCCCTGAGCCTTTCCCTTCAGCTCTGCACAGGCTGCTGCCACGGGTAATCCAGCTGGGAGTAGGGAACCCTAAACCTGCTCAGGATTAATCCAAGTCTGTGGTAGGCAAGCACAACAAGTGCGCAAGTCCTGTTTTGCCTTTCTGTGAAATGGAACACAGCTGCTGGTGTTTCCCATCGCGGTGTGCAGGGGGAAAACGCCAGGATGGGACCATGCCTTGCTTGTTCTAAGGGCATAATAGGAATGCATTTGTGGGGTAAAAGAGAAACTTGAAAAGGATTAATAGACCAGACAGCTGCCTGCGTGCTGAGTTTTGGGAATGTAAAACACTGCAGCCATCTCAACAGCTCCTAAAATTCCCCCTGACTCGTTTCCTGTTGCTGCTTTCCAATGCTGAAAGGCTTGGGCTCTGGTGGATAAAAAATTGGAGAGAATCCAGAATTTAGATTTCTGCCTACTTGATCTTTCCTGTCAACGGATCATTAAATAAGCACAAACGTTGTATTCACCATACGCTCATCACCAAGAGCTAAGTGAAAATACTGCTTTAGGAAACAAGTGACAATTAATTTGATCGTTCCATGTGCCTTAGGTTATGTTGGCTGACTTAATGGAGTCATTGCACATGCTAGGTAGCAAGGCACCAAGGTCATGCGTGCTTTGAAGGGAATAGTATGAGCAGAGGGTAGAAGGAGCTGCAAAGATAAAGGTTTAGTTCTCTTTGGGGGAATAGACATGAAATTCATCTGCACATGAAACACAGATGCTACAAGTCACAGTGGCAAAAAGCAAGCTGTTGCATGTACCAGCTGACAACCCCACCATGGACATGCTGGTGATGGAGCTAAAAAGGTAACAAGATTAACACCCAGGTGCAGAAGTACATGAGCTGACATGTGGAAAGACACAGGGCTAGACAGCAGGGGCAAAGCAGATGAGGGAAGAGTCATGCGAGTGGCAGTGGCTGGGGTCTCTGCTCCACAGAGGCACAGGGAGCAGGGGGCTGGCTGCAAGCTGGAGAGCTGGGGCACTGTCAAGCCAGGACAAAGGTTGAGGCACATCCCAACACAGAGCTCAGTACAAAGTTCATTGGTGCTACACTCATAAACTGCAGATAAGGAAGCTCAGGAAATCTCCAAAATGGATTTAGATTCCACTGAAATGTCCCCAGTTTGCTCCGTGGGGACCTTTATGTCCCCTTCACTTCAGGATGCTGTTACAATCCTGTCAGGTCCTGCCATGGCTGGGTGGTATCAACCCATGTTGGCTTGGTACGCCATGAACTTGCTTGCTGGCCTTTGCAGTCCCTCTGAATTGTGCAGGCCACATTGGAGACGCACAGTGATGGGAACATATGCGCGTGGCTGCTATTATTAGCATTAAACAAGAAGTGCTAACGCCGTCGGGCAGAAGCTGTTGTCCAAACAGCACGCAGCCAAGCAGAGAAAGCCATGCATCCTTCTGGCCACAGCAGGGCTGGAGGAGCAGCACAAGGGGAATGTGAGGGGCACAGGGCAAGCCTGGCCGGGGCCCGGTCATCTCCAAAGCTGCATCCCTGCTGTGGATGGAGGGACTTGTGGCTCTGGGCTCAGTGCCCGGGCCTGCCCCACTGGCAGCGTGCAGGCACACACCCAGCACGGGGCTACCAGCCACGCTGCGCACCATGTCCTGGGCTGCGTGTGCCCCAGCATGAGCTGCGTGTGCCCCAACACGGGCTGCGTGTGCCCCAACATGGGCTGCGTGTGCCCCAACATGAACTGCATGTGCCCTAACATGGGCTGCATGTGCCCCGGCATGGGCTGCGTGTGCCCCGGCATGGGCTGCGTGTGCCCCAGCATGAACTGCGTGTGCCCCAACATGGGCTGTGTGTGCCCCAACATGAACTGCATGTGCCCCAGCATGGGCTGCGTGTGCCCCAACACGGGCTGCCTGCTCCGTGCATTGCCCCCGCAGCGTGCCGGAGCTGTGTGTGCCTCGCAGAGCTCCACGCTGCCTCACGTGTGCACATCACTGCAGCCACACACATGCAGGTGCTGCCATGTGTGTCCCCCCCTGAGTCGTGCAGAGGCTGTGCTCACAGCCCCTGGCACTGCACCCCTGAGAAATTGCACCCTCATCCCCTGCCCCATGCAGGAGGGACCCCAGGTAACACAGGAGGTGTGAGAAAGCCCCCAGCTGTGTGCCCTGTGAGCTACAGAGCCTGTGCTGGGGCAGGTGGGCTGCATGGCCAGAGCCCCAGGGCTGCAGGCTCTTCTCCACACTCACTTGTAAGAGATTTGCCTGAAGGAACGTGTGCCAAGCACTGGGGCCCCAGGAGCGCTGTACTGGGGATCCACCTACGGTGCCTGATGCCTGCGGTGGGTGGACCGGGGGTGCCCTCAGTGCAGCTCCCCGAGGCAAGGCCAGGAGCGATGTGTTGCCAGGCAAGGGCTGCCTGCAGAGCTTCCAGAGGTGTTAGCCTCCTCTCTCTCCCCTCCCTGGGCGACCCACAGTACCTGGCTGACTTCTGCTTTGCTTGTTTTAAACCTCCCAGGCACGTCCGAATCCCAGGCGGGTTTTTTTGCAGAGCGAAGCACAGATTGCCCTCTCCTTCCCGTATCAAGTCGGGAAGATGCTGGCCATCACTCGCAAGTGCTGAGATTCTGCCATAGGTTTAGTTTCACCTTTTAATCCTCTGTAGAGGACAAGGCACATGTTTTCCTGGGGTCGAGGGGGTTAATCCTTTCTTCCTCTGCCGGCATGCTGAGGGACCGGCACACACAGCTTTTAAGTTGCTTCTGAGCGATGGTGCTGAGTAGAGGTTGGGCTGCTTGCTTCTGAGCCTGGGGTTTGGAGCATCCCAGAAACCACCCTGAGCTGAAACTTGTAAGGTTCAGACAAGGTCTCAGTCTGGTTAACTGGTGCAGCTGCCCCCAAAAAAAGCACAGGAACCACTAATTTACAACAAGAGGCAGACAAAATCGTCTGTTTACTTTCGAGCCTTAAATTGTCTGTTAGCAAAGTGCAGACCACAAAATGGGTGGCCCCTTTCCTGGAGAAACCGTGAAAACCTGCTTAGTTCCTGCGCTAGTAAAGCAAACAAACAAACATGACCTGGAGCTGGGTTTCAGCATGCCTTGCTGCTCACCAATACATGAGAGCATCTGAAAACAAACTAAGAAAATCCTGCCTTGGTGATAAGAACCAGCCATGACAACAACGGATGGGAGAACCCAGAGATGCAATTAGGAATTTGAAACGTTTTAAACAAAGGGCAAAAGCAATCAGCAAAAGGTAATTAAAATGGATTAAATGAAGCAAAATCATCTGAGCAAAATGCTGGGAACCAGTCCAGCCAGGCAGGATAAATAACTATGTGAAATGTGTGCTCAGAGTTTGTGCATTAATATTACTTTGCGTTTCTGCAAATCTTTGAGGACCTCAGAGCAGTCTGCAAGTAATTAAACCTCACAACACCCTAGGGAAGCAGAGGTTATTGTACGCTCTTACAAGGTGGTTGTACAGAGTCGGTGGGAGTAATTTATGCTGGGCCCACATGGCAAGTTAGAGACAGAGAGGGGAATAAACCCAGGAGTCCCTAGCTAGCAGTTCGTTTTACCAGAGAGGCAGGAGGATGGTGCCATCTGAAGAGAGTGTTTTGGCTTCCACGGTAGACCTGGTGTGAGTTCATTCCTCTAAGCTGTCTTGTTTATTTTTAGCACCTAAGTTTATATCAGGAATGACAAATTTGGCATTCGTGCTCGGATGTGGCTAGGACAGGAGCAGCTTGCAACAATAAAATCTTAAACACACCGTGGCTGCCTCTTCCTTTCCCCTTCAGCTAGCCCTGTGCGTTGCGCCCTCCTGGAACCAGCCCAGTGTGGCCGTGTGGAGCCAGGCACCGCTTGCCTGTGCTTAAGAGTAGTGGGAAATCCGCTGGAGACACTTGCATGGAAGGCTTTGACATTCAACAGTAACAAACAGATAGAAGGGAAGAGAGGGATGTTTTGCTTGTCCTTGGGCAAAAAAACAATCTGTCTTGTAATTCTATTTAAAAAGCAAACTCTTGACGTTGGAGAATGAATTGGGTTTTTTGGGATACTGGCTGATGCATCCACTGCAATGGCTTAACTTCAGAAAATAAAAGAAGGGATAGGAAAAAAAAAACCAAACTGAACTCCAAGGCTTCCCTTTTCCCCTGGGAGAACACTGAAGTAAAGCAGAAAGGCCTCTGCTTGCCAAGGTTCTCTGGCTCTGTATGCTTTAGGCTTAGCTTCTTCAGGGGGCAGGCTCTCCGAATGTGGGCAAGGAGGCACTTGGGGGCTTCAGAGAGTCTCCTGTCCTTCAGGCTGGCTTGCTAGCTTCTTTTTCAAAGTACTGTGTTTAATTGGTTGTCATTTTATTTCAACACACCTACTGAAATGAAGGGCTGGGCAGTGTCCTGTCTGTTCGGAAGGGCATATTAGACAGCAATTGAGGAGGATTCCTACTTCGACCTCTTCAGAGTGCTGCCGAAACAGGCACTCGATCGAGCAGTCACTCGAGGCTGAGACTGCTAGCCCATCACTGACCATGCGTGAGCTGATGCTTGTGCTGTGTCAGGCCAGGACTGATGAGTTTCAGTTTCCCATTCTTTGAGTACCTTGAGGGACACAGAGATCTGAATCTTTCCTCCTTTTGAAGACAGCTGCTGCTACTTGCGTTCAGCTCTTTTAAGAATTAGCTTTCCCTGCCTAAGACCTATTACACCTCATGTTCTCAGTGTGAGATTTGTGCACTTTCTCTCCAGGCTGCAACATATGCAGGTGAGCATGCCCTGGGCTGCACAAGGTATTTAAAATACCACAGCTGGAGAGGCACCATGGCAGCCATCACTGCATTGCAGGAAAGCAGACTGAACAGTTGAACAGTTAGCATCCTCATCCTGCATCCACGTGTACCTGGATGCCTGTGTAAGTCATAAAACTGCAGGGTCTCAGTTGCACAGGTCTGTACAGTGCCTCCAGTCAGGTGCCCGCCCTTGGGAACACATCATCCAACACCAAGGAGTACCCAGAGCAGGGCTCATACAGGCTGCGTTTTGCTTATGCCTAGGTGATTCTCCAGCTTTGGTTCCCAGGTAAGATGCTTTGTGCAGGATTGTTCAGCACAAGGCAGGCAGTGAGCAGCTGGGATTAGACAGAGCAAGGATTAGACACTCATATACAACTGCCAGGATTAGGCATTTGCTTGAATAACAAGGAAGCATCCAGCTACGGTAAGCAGACGGAAGCATGAACTAATCCAGCACTGTCTGTGTAGGAAGAGTTTTTGCTTGAGGGCAGTAGGTTACCCAGGCGAAGGCTGCTGTTCTAAAAGGGTATTTTAGAGGCATTCCATCCTCAGTAGTGACTTGTGCGGCTCGCTGTCAGAGATAGGAGACTGCACTGAACAGACCATTAGTCTTATCCAGCCTACCAGCTCCCTGTGTTTTGGCTGGAACATGCAGATAGGAATTAGCGACTGTGCAATGTTTGTTCTCACAAAGCAGGAGGGGAGGCTGACAGAGAAAGCAATACAGAGGGAGAGAAAAAATAGCAAGGGAGAGAAGGAAGGAAGGGGAGGGGATGTGTGCAAACACATAAATAAATATACATCACACTTTCAGGATGAGCTGGGCACAGTGGAGGAGTCCCCCTGACTCCATCCCGCACTGAAATTTCAGCTCAGAGTTTTGGGAAGGGGGGTGTGCCTGGCTGTGCAGACCTCAGCAGGTCTAAGTGCTGAGTAGGTGCTGCGCCCGCGGCATGAGCTGCGTGAGTGGCAGCGGTGGCAGGGGAGGAGAGCAGGAGGCGCAGAGCAGCGCAGAGCGAGGAGCAAGCAGAGGAGGAGGTGGGTGAGCGGGGTTTGACGAGGTGCTCCTCTGACACACGACAGCAGCTCCAGTCCCCGGGCTGCGTGGGTGGCGGTGCAGGCTGCGTGTCTGGCTTGCCTTTCCCAGGCACGAAGCAGGCAGCCTACCACACAAAGAAAGTGGTCATTATGTGACTGGTGCTCCCACCTCCCTCTCCCCGATCAGCTCCCCTCCCTGCTGGAGCAGTCACAGTTCCTCTTTCAGTGCCTTTTCAAAGCACTCGAGCCACCCAGTTCATTACTGCGCTCTCACCGGGATGGGCTGGGATGGGCTGGGATGGTCGCTGGGCAGCCAGACAGGGAACATGACATCATTAATTCTCAACAAACGAACAGGAGCCAGGCCTGCTCAGGAACAGGTATCCAGGCAGAGCACACTCTGCATCACTGATCTGGGCAAAAATTTTGCCGGGGGATACTTCTTCCCAATCAAGGTACAAACTGGTCTAACCTTGCCACCTTGGCACTAAGGTGAGGACAAGAAGTCCAAGCCAGGGGTAAACAGTGTGTCTGGCTTACAGGACACTGAATACAAATGTTTTCTGGATGGCAGGGTGAGGTTATAGCCTCTGTGGTTAGTTTAGTGTGTGGGTTTTAAATAAACTTCACCCTCCAGATTACAGCCTATCTGTAACTGCCAAATGCGGGTTCACTTTGGGTGATGCATTTTTCTTGTTCGTCCTGAAGTCCCCTGTTTGCCAGGTGCACCATATTGAAAGTGGGGTGCAGGACTGTCTGAGAGGTAGCATGGTGGCTCTGAAAGCTTTGGCTGTCTTCACCAGCCTTGGGAGAGAGCTTGTCCAAGGTATCGATTCAATAATATAGGTCAGCTTAGTGATTATGCAGAGGGATCAATCACACCAGCCAGGCTCAGTGCAACTTCAATCAGTGTGACAAAATCAGAGGTGAGGGAGAGTTTGAGGTTGGTTTTGCCCTAGATTTTTTTTCCCTTTATCTTCAACTCTGCACTAGTTGGTGGAGCAGAATATAAACTAAAGCAGCAAAATGCTTTGGGTTTCTTAATGCTATAGCACTGGATGGGCAAGAAAGGTTCAATGATTCACCCACAGCCTCTGAAATGAATCCCAGTTACTGTGTGAGGGAGGAGACTTCCATTCTTAAAATAAAGGGTTTGTTCAAATTCTCTTCCTTGTGCTGCTTGAAGATGGTAATGCCACCTCTTCGTCCTCTGAAGGACCAGGTCTGAGGATCTGGGGGTTTGGGAGGGGACTGTAAAAACTGCATCTTGTGTCCCTGCGACCTGTGCTGCATGTTATATCACACATACTGCTTTGGCAGACATGGAGGGATTTTTTCAAACCACGGTTCCTGGAAGCAGTTCGTGCTGCAGGGTCTTTCCATCTTTCTCTGCAGCACTGGCCAGCAGCATAGATCCTGTAGGGCCTCTGTGAGTGAGCTCTGAGCCAGGCAGACACAAGCTAGCTCCAAACCACAAGCTTTGTGGCCTCAGTGCTGCACCAAGCAAAAGACCATGCAGATGTGCTCTCAGAGGGACATGTGCTATTCTCATGTAGTTCACGCTCTGCCCTGACTGCTCCTGGAGCACTCTTAAAGTTGCACAAGAAGCAATTGAATTCCCTTCTGTCTCCCCTTCATGCTTTTTCTGTAATCTGCTCCAGCTCTGCCAGGCTGGTGGGTGAAAAGCAGAAAAAAGCCTGCTGCCGCACATTGGGCAGGAGGTGCAGCTCTGGATACACAGCATTTCCAGGTTTCTTGAGGAGAAATGTCCCATTTCCACCTGTGCAAAAAAGAACTGGTGGGAGACAGCACTTTTTCTTTGCATGGGGTTTATCATTCCCATTGCCTTTCTGCCCCTCCCTGTCTGTCTGGCAGGCTACCTGGACTGCAAGCAGAGATGGTATCACACAAGAGGCTGATAAGGGCAATGGGAATGTGGCAATCAATGGTCAGAACCTCCCCTTTAATCGGGTCTGGTAGGACTGCCCGTAGGTAAACAGATTGACGCGTTTTGCAGGCTTCCCCGGCACGAAGTCTGCATTGCTTCTGCACTGAAATATCGTGTTTGAGCTATTAATTTCCTTTGGAAAGCTCCAAGCAGGTGACTCATGCCATGTACCTTGACTTCTCTTTGCACTGCCAACACCAATGCACTTTTTTTTTTTCTTTTTTCTTTAATGGCTGGAATTTGTCCCCTTCACTTTGACCCTGACGTAGACAAACACCACCCCCATGACCCCAGCCTGCCAGTGATTTTATGGGGGACCAACTCTTTTTGCGTGCTTGGCGTGTGGGTAAGGAGCACAGTGGTGGGGTGTCCACCTGTATGGTTTCAAGGTGGAACTGGCCATCTCTGAGGAGCAGTCCTGCAACGACTGCTCGCCCCACTCTCGCCCTCCTGGGCCAGGGCTTGCCCAAAGGCCCTTGCTGGTTGATGCCTGTTTGGCTGCATGTAGGAGATGGGCGGACAGCCGCAGTCCATTCCCCAGTGGACACATGCCTGCTTGATGGAGAAGGGTGATTTCAGGGGCTGCTAATGGGCTCCGTGATGGACAGCCCCAGCAGAGGAGCCAAAGGCAGAGAGGAACAGAGAGCCTGAGACCCCACTCTCATCCCTGGAGGTGGCCTCTTTCACAGCAGGGCTTCAGCTGGAAAAGCTTCTCCTCTGCCTTTGTTACTTGTTCTGTGTACAAAGGGACAGCTTGGGTATGTAGTGCTGTCAAGCCAACACATCTCCCCCATCCTTAGACAACAATTTACACAGGTCTGTCTTTCTTTTTCTTAGTCTTCACAGTACTTCTGGAAAGAGATGCATCTTCCTGTTTTATATCTGCAGCCTGGCAAACAGTTGGTAGCCTGCAGAAAGTTCTGCTAATGCCACTGCTGTCAGGCTTGTTTCACTGTATTTAATCTGACTTAACTGAGAAGTACTAGAAGAAAGAGGGGCAAAATGTGTCTGGGATGGGCAAATAACTATTTTGGGGGCATCTTACCTTCAGCAGACACTTGGTGATGGCCATGGCTGTCATGAGGCACATTTACTAACTCTGAGAAATCAATCTGATATTAATTGAAAGAGCACACACGGAACTAAAACGGCTGCAATGGAAATCTCTCAGATTTATGGTCCCTCTTACATTAGCTAGTTAAAAAAGTAGCACAAACATTTAAACACCAGTGGCAGTAAAGGTAAAAATGTAAGCTTGATTAGATAAAGAATAAAGATATGTGCTTTATATTTACACCTGGACCATAACCTTTGTTTGCTTCAAGTTAAGGCTGCTGAAGTGCACAAGCAGAGATTTCCTGGAGGTCCAAACACCTCTGAGTGTAAATGAACTCTTGGGGTGTGGGTGCAGAATCACTCTGAGAACAATCAAAGGGTTTGTGACTTCCCCTCTGCAGGAGAAGGAGAGGATGTGAGCTCTTTTTGGGACAGAGCCAGAGGTGTTAGAGTAAGCCCCTCTCAGCGGGGAATCGAGCCAAGCCATGGGGATGGTGCCCTCCAGAAGAGAGGCAGCCTGGGGACAGGCACACTTCCAGCAGGTGCAGGTGGCTCTGCCAGACTGCCTACTGCGAAGCGACAGGGTCGTTAATGAAGCTTGTGGACGCTCTTGGCTGTGAGTTGCTCACGGAGAAGCAAGGTGTGGGCTGCCGTGCTGCTGACTCTCCAAGGCTGGGTCCGTGCCACTGGGATGGTAGCAGTCCAGTGCCACTGCTCCCCGTGGGCTGGGGGTGGTAGGAGGCACAGGGGCTCCCAGGGGGAAGGTGGGGGTTGTCACATGCCTGGAGCCATGGCAGGGTGGGCACTTCCCCCAGACCCGCATCACAGCCTGCCAGCCGCGAGGCTGAGGTCTCATCAGACTCCTCACCCACGTAACTATCTCCTGCGTGTGCTGGTGTGCAATTAGCAGTGCCCTCCCGACCGTCATCACCACAGCTACTGGAAGAACCAGCCAAGCCCGACTCAGACCCATGGTCAGACAGATCTGGTGTCCCTCCTGTCTGCCAGGACCAGGTGCTGTAGGAGGGACAGACCCTTGCATCCACTTTCACAATGGATGCGATTGCCACTTGCCCTGCAGAAGTCCCTTTTTTTGGCTCTGTCCTCTGTTGACATCGAAGTTAAATTAGTGCAGCTCTGTCGACTTGGTGGCACTACCCACCTCTAAGACACGTGTCAAGGGCATGGAGAAGCAGGCCTCGGGGACATGGTGGCACATGCCTCTTTTTTTTTTTTTTTTTTTTTTTTGCACAGGTCAAGGGAGCAGATTCCATTTTAATGTCACGCCTGTGCGGTGGTGGTGCATTCCTTTGAGCGTTGCCATGTGAGGCCAGGATGGTGTTTGGCTGCGGTTAAAGCACTTTATCAGTTTCTGAAGTCACTTTGTAAATAGCGGCAGCCAAGAAGCCAGGAGGGGGGAGGGGGGGGGCGAGAAGGGAGGAAAATAAAAGCCGGAAGAAAAAGGGCTTTGTTAATTTTAATAGGGTGTGTTATGTTCTTCCTTCATCTCCCAGATATGCCACACTTGGCGATGACAACCCTGCTTTATGGAGACCTCGGTCTCCCCTAGCCCCCACCCAGCCTAGTTAAAAATCCCACACTGCATAGCAGAGAATAACTTGCATTGCACTTCTGGCAGGCGAGGGTAAAACGCGGCTCTGTTTTCATCACGGAAAAGCCTCCAGGCACATATTTTTGTAATTAGGCTTTTCTGCTCAGCAGTTTTTGCAGCTGTGATGACACTTGGGTGTCGCCCCCCGGTTTCTCACGCTCTGCC
>JAVJGJ010000037.1:103085281-103096631 GCA_035590215.1 Microhierax caerulescens
CCGCGCCGCCTGCACGCGCTGGGGAGAAGGTGCTTTGCTAACTCTTGCGGCTGGTGGAAATGGGCCACGGGACCTCCTCAAGGTCACAGCTAATGCCTGCGCTTGCTCGGCTTGTTCTGGCGGCAGCAGGGTGGCAAGGGGCTTCGGGGCTGGGGGCTTTACTGCTCCCCTGGCACTGAGCATGCTGCCATTTCTCCCTTTCCGTCCAGCAAAGAGGAGGCTTCCTCTCCCCTTCCACTCGCTTCTTTAGCGCCTGGCTTTTAAGCAGGCTTTTCTTAGCCCACAGAGCCCCTGGGGAGCCTTCCCGGGGATGAGGAAGGAGGAGGCGATGGGAGAGCCTGGAGCAGTTCCCATGCTCAGGGGGCTGCAAGGCTCCTTCCTCCCCGCCAGCCCCAGCTCCGGGAAACAGCAGGCGTGAGCTGGACACCGGCATGCTCCACGCCGCCTGCCCTGCTCCCTCTCCCCCTCAGCTGCCGGCCCGGAAACCTCGCTCCAGCTGTGGCTTATTAAAGCCGGAATGTCTCTGCGGGACCGGGGAGAGCCAGAAGGATCATTAATAACAACTAACTATGCTGCCTTGCGTGCCAGCCAAGACTTGAAACAGCAGCTCCCACACAAGAGGCAAGAAACGTGCCCCCCCAGCAGCATCGCTTCATGGCTGTGCACCCACCTCCCGGCCCGGCTGCTTGCCACCGTGCCCCCTTCCCATCTGGGGGCAAGGCAGATGGAGCAGGACATGGATCCTTTCACTGGGATCCCATGGTCATTAAATGCATGAGGCTTTAGCCAGAGATGAAATCTGGTAGGAGCCTGAGCCCGTTCCACCAGCCCTCCCCCAGGGATAAGAGCTGACCCCGGCGATGCTCTGCGATGCACCTGGAGCAGCAAAGCCTCTGACCGGCTGCATTTGATGTTGTAAGAAGGGCTTTGGCCCCCAGGCTTGGGCTCTGCACTCAGATGTTGACCTACCGAGTGACGGCGGGCAAGCAAATCGCTTTTTGGCTTCAGTTTCTCCTCTGACTTGTTTATTTAGTAGTGCGTTATTTGGAGTCGGAATGGCTTCTATCTGCTTGCAGGGGCCCTGATATTTCTTGTGTTCCTAGCCTCTACCAGAATTAACATTTAGTGGTGGTCATAAAGCATTCAGTGGATTTGCACTTTTTTCCTCTTTGTGAGTACATCAGAATGAGATCCTTAGTTCCGTGATTGCAGACACTGGCCCAGAGCCAGTTCTCGCATAAGTGGGTGGATGTCATCTCATCGAGGCCACTTAGCTCTGCATTTCAGCATCCATCGCAACAATTGACTGTCTGCCTATACTTTGGTGAGTTGCTGGCCTTTCCCATTTCAAAAAAACTGGATTATAAAGAGCATTGTGGCAGGTCTACCTTGTGTGAATAGCATATGCTGCTAAGCAAATGGAAACTCTGGCCACACTTTTCAAGAACTAGGGACACACGCCTTTTCAATAGCTCTTCAGTGCACTCCACAAAGTGGACGTGAGGTTCACAGCCCAGTTCTTGTCAGGTCACTTTTCATGTCACTTGTTTTACAGTTGCCATCACATCATCCAATACTGATGGCAAAGAAACAGATCTCGGAATGGGCTTTGGGGACCAGCGTGATTTTACCCCTCTAGCAGAGCTTTAATCCCCGAGAATTTTCCTAGTGATCTGCGTGCTATATCTAAGCATCTATTATGTAGGCAAATACAGGTTTTCATTTTACACAGGGCTTTCCTTCTGGTGTTGCTTGCAGGATGGTAGATTAAGCAGCCAGACACACCAAAAAAACACCTTTAAAGCACAGCATCTAAAAAGGAGATCATCTTTTGACACCAGGCTGTTTGCTATAATGAAGGCACTAGACATGTTGGGGTTTTTTCATATTTCAAATGAAAGCTGGCTTTTATGCTGAGATCGCTTGACTGCAGGAGCTGCAGCCCAGAGTAAAACCACTTCATAATGTAAAATGCTCTGCTGCAACAAGGTTTAGCAGCAGCAGCACACTTTCCCTGCAAACTCAAGTCTTCTGATAATCAGGAAGAGGAAAGAAGCCAGCAGCTTTGAAAGAACTTACTAAAGTGCTCTCGTTTATTCTTACAAGTCTTGCATGCCAGCTTCCTTGTAAAACTCTTCTGTAAAAAATATCTAGAAGGAAATTAGATTTAAAAAATTAGAATGTCAACCCCCCTCTTTCATACCAATGCACAAATAAGCTTGTTCAGAACCAAAGCAGTAAGATGCATTTCTGGCCTTGGTTTTTATTAAGTAACAGCGTGGCTTTAATCAGAGCAGAACAAAACAGCAGTTTCTGTTCAGGAGCCCACATAATCTGCCTCCTGGGTGAAATTTGCACTTGAGATGTTGCTGGTGTCCAGAGCATGTGCTGTCCTTTGGCATCAGGGATTTCACCCTCTGAGCTGCATCTCCATGTGTTTTGGCATATTGCTTGATTGTGAACTCTCCCCCCATTGTACCAGTAGCTCAGGCCAGCTCCATCACTGTTCAACCAGTCCCAGAGACCTCACAGCAGAAGTTAATTTGGCCTCTCTGGCCTCTTCATTACTATTTTAGTCAACTGGCTTCAGCTGTGGCTGTTTTCCACTCCGTCCCCAGGGGGTGAGATGCCGTCTGTTGGCTGTGGTGGCCAGCCATTAGAACCAGACCCATGTTCAGCACCATCAAATGGCGCTGGTGCCACCAGCAACTGCTGTGATCCATGAAAAATCCATTTGGCATCTGACTCAAGAAATCCACCCTGATGTACTAAAGGTAAGCTTAAACCCAGGTGCTGGAGCCCTGGGTTTCATTTGGGCTGAAAGACATTTGGTTGTCTACTGTGGGTTTCCATGCTGCTCCTGCGGTGTACCCTCACCGGGACAGGTTGCAGGGCACTTGTTGAGGTGTGCTCAGTGGCTGAGTACCACGAGCAGCTATTCCAGCCAGGGCACCACACGAGTCCATCGCTGGTGCATGCACTACACGTGTCGCTACACTGCTTGCTGTGTTGGAAGTGGAGGAACTGAGGCAGGGAGCAGTGCTGGTGCTTGCTGAGCCTGGAGCAGCCTGGGAGGATGGCACGGAGTGAAGAGGTCACCTGGGGCACGCAGAGCCGTGTACCTGCAGGCCTTTCACTGGTGTGCTCACGTGGACCAGAGTCAAATGCTGCCGTTGGTGTTGTTGTGTGGCTCCCATACTTGTTTTAGTGTCATCCTCCAAAAGAAGTTCTCTCTTCTGCACCACTGTCCCTCCGGGTCACAGCTGGGTGCCACAGGGACAGGCTATTGCTGTGCAGACTCCCTCCATCCCTGCCATGCTTCACTCCTTGGATCTTGGGCAGTCGTGCAATGTCTGGGTGCCTCAGCTCCTTGTCTGTCCCATAGTACTGCTGCAAAGAGAATACAGCACCTGCCAAACAAACAACTTGCAAATGCTGGAATACCAGGATCTGGCAGAAAAAGCAGTTTTCTTAGAGAGGGGAAGAGACGGGGACGGGTATGGGGACAGCGCCAAGGTAACAGCAGCATACTTGGTTTGACGGTGCTACTCAAAGTGACTGGTGGTTTTGGCACAGCGCGTGCACATCAGGCTTCTGCAAGCTCCCTGTATCACTCTTGCTTCCGCAGGCCTTGGTCAGTCAGTCTGCTCCAGCTGCTTTCATATCTGCGGCTGGGGATCAGTTTCCAAATCCCTGATGCGGCAAGGGGGAGTCAGTGGCAGAGCTGATGAGGATGGGCACTGTGGCTTAGTGTTTTGTAAAAAAGAATGTATTTATGTACATGTAAATATAAAGGGTATAAAATGGATATATATTAGGCTGAACACTGCTTACATTGGTTTGCGCAAATTCACAAAGGTCTTTCAATCCCAGCAAACCTAGAGCTCAATAAATGAACGCACTGCTCAAAACTGGTGGCTCCCGACCTGACACAATTATGTAAAATTAAGTTCCAAATAAATTACAGAGGGAAAGGATGGGGGATCAAGGAAGAGAAGATTTTGGGAAAGCCTGTATAATTGGCCTAGGCCTTTTGACCCTGTCTATTATAGAGGATCTAAGGCTCCTTCATTACCCGGCTCCACGTGCATTATAAGTGTCAGCTCTCTCCCTGAGCAAGCTTCTGGAGGCATTTAGAATCAGACAAGTGTAGAAAATCCTCCAAGCTCTCCCAGATAAAGTCCCTGGAGGATTCACGTCTCCAGGCCACTCTTAGGCCTTGCATTTGGCCTTTTCATTTTGGCGCACAAACCTGCCATTAGTCACTGACCCTTCAATAAAGCTTAGTCAGAGTTCACTGGAGGCGAAGGGAATCGCGCAGCCTGCTCGCTGCTGCTGCAGCCGTGACGAGGCGGGGGCAAAGGCTGCCAGCTCCAGGAGACACTGAATTGTCCTCTTACAAAAGGCATATTTAGCTGATGCCATTTCTATGAAATGGCTTTTTCTCTTTTTTTTTTTTTCTTTCTTTTTTTTTTTTTTTTCTTTCTTACACATACCGCATCAAAGAAGCAGGAGGGGTGAGGCGAGCATGGAGCGGGGTCTGGCTCCTTCCCATACAAATTGGCTGTGAAGTTTACAGCACATGGTGGAGTCCAGGCTTTCCCCGTCAGTGGGGAAACATGTTATTATAGAACTCGCGCCCCAGATGGCATCCTTACTGCCAGCCACTCCAAACCGTTTGCTCTGAATGGTGCCAGCCCTGCTGGACCCAGTGTTCTGAGGAAAAGGAGGTGCTGACCCTTCTGAGACCCTCCTCAGCCATTCGAGATACCTTGAAAAGCACGCATGTGCTTTGCTTATGAGCCTGTTGATAGGAAAGAGCCTGTGGAAGGAACCCATCCACCGCATATGCCTTTTCCTATTTTGAACCATGCTGTACTCTTATATTAAGGGGAATGATGGATGTTTGGACCATCCTCAGGGATAATGTAATAAGAAATCAGAAAGGAGTAGTGTCACAGGATTCGCTATGGAACAAGGACCAGAAAAAGTGTGATTCTTTTTTTGGGTTGGTTTCCCCCCACCCCGAGGCCAGATCTTAAAATATTCTCAGGGCACATTAATTTTCTCTGTACAGTGCAGCTAGATCCTTGGGACAGTCTGTCATAATAAGCAGGTATAACAGGCAATAATATGGATCAGATATCCTGCATTTCACTCAGTCATTAGCTGACGGTTTAACAATGGCGCGTCTTTTCTGCCTAAATGGCACACAGGTGCACACTTGCCTTTTCCACACTGATCCACAGCTGTCAGCAGGTGAGAGCTGCTGTCTGTAAGTTTCCCTCAGACTTCTTCCTCTCTCTTGTGGTTCCTAAATATTTCCAAGTGATTTTTACAACTGGCTGATGCCATTTGTAAAAATAGGCTTTTCACGCATTTAATATTGCCTACTTTGGAGGCAGTACGTGACACAGACCTGTCTGTTCCAAGCTCAGAGTGTTTCTCCAAATTTCTAATAAATCAGCAATCCTGCTGCAGCTGACACGATTTTAGCTCATTGCCAAATGGGGATGAATTATGATATATCCACATTTAGCAAGAACTTTGAGATCTTCCAGTTACAAATAGCTCCCAGAGAAGGAAAAAGATTCAGTGAACCTGACAGGCACTATTTATGAAGGTTACAGAAAAGCGCTCTGGACAGATTTGGACCATTTTTATGATGACATATGTTTCTAGGGTATCTCTGCCTTGTTCTTGCCAGCAGTTGTTTGGGGGTTCCTTCCTTTGGGTTCTTTTGATTTTCTTATGCATTTGCCCTTTTCTTGTCTTCACTAACTATTGTATTTTATTAGTTATGGCTGAATTCTGTGCTTCAAACTGTGAAAAAGATGACCAGAAGGTAGCAGAAAATATCTTTGGACATTGTATATGGAAAGCACCTGTCACAAACACAACTGTAGGAAATCCCATGCTTGCTTCATTTAAAACTAGTGTGGAAACAGTGCAGTAGCAAAGTAGGCTAACCCTTGTTTCACAGTGATCTCGCAGGAATTCTACCGTCCTGTGTGTCGGCCCTTGAGGCACTTAAAGAAAAGTGACATTGGTGTCCCTAGACATTCAGAAAATCATGAGTCAGCCCTGTGTGTACACAAAGATTGGGAAATTAAATTTCAAGTCATGAGACTTGGAAGAAACAAATGTGGGGTTCGGTTGGCCTTGCAGTTTTTTAGCTTCTGATGTTTATGTTTCCTCAAATTGCATTTTCAAGCTTTCTTCTGTAGCCACAAGGGCCATATTTTGATTACTTTTTAAATAAAAGCTGAGCTTCTCATACAGTCCAACTACAGAAAGCGTGTCTTTACACAAATAGAGCATGAACTGTATGTAGTAAAATGTGAATTTGTGTACCGTGAGAGCTCAGGATTTTCAATGGTGAGCAGTAATGACTGACTTAAATGTGTTGGAGATACAGCAGCAAACAAGTTGAATATGTCCTAAGAAATTTCAAACCAATTTCTTTAAAACCTGAGCATGCGCTTGAAGCTGTACCTGCAGCAAAGTCAAGACAGCCTTTGCCAGAACCTGCTAGATGCCATGGGGAGATCTTTCCATGTAGGATTTAAGACCCGACATCTGTGTGGCTGTCAGAAAGGAGGCAAGGAGCTGGCCCTCCTCTTTGGCGAGCTGGCTGAGCTGTAAAGGTTAGTAGGTTTGCAGAGCCCGGCCATCAGGGTTCAGTGCTTTTGAGTGTTCAGAGCTGTAGCTGGGAGAGGCGGATCTTGGACAGTGTTTGGATGAAAACTTTGCTTAGATATATGGCCACCAAGTAAACGTAGGCACTTGGCAATTCTCACCTTGCTTAAAAAGTCAGTTCTGAACAGAGAGCTTTGGAATGACATGGTGAGAGGAGTCTCTGTGCCTCAGTGTCCCTGGCTTAGCAACAATCCTTCATCACCTGCTGTCATGTGAAATGCCTGGTGTAAAATACACCGCAGAGAAGTGCCAGATGCAGGATGAGTAAAAGGCCAGATTCTCTGTTTTTGATTGTAGGCTCTTGGTTGCCTTTGGTCAGGAGCTGCCACCCAGCTTATTTACAGTGATGCTTGGAAAGCGTGCACGTGAAGGTTTATCGCTGTCAGACTGGCTTGTTCAATAACACTTTTGTTTAGTTTCTTTTCCAAGGTGAAATGTGACACAGTATAAAGGGGTCAAGGCAGCAGGGGACCCTGCTAGAGAGGAGGGCGGGAAAACACAGGCCAAAAGCCATGGCCATCCATATATTATGAGAAAAGACAAAATAGCCTGGGTTTTGGTGAGTGCCCCCTCCCTAGCTGCACCATCTCCCCCTAGAAACAGGTCTCCATGCTCTTGTGGAGGGCACAGGGAGACCCAGAATGTGGCCCAGCTCTGCCAATGCCTGTGGCCTTGGAGGAGCTCCTTTCCCTCCTGGTGGCTCAGCTCTCGGTGTGGAGAAGTGCCGCTGGGGACTGACAGGGACACAAGCTGCAGCCAGGGCTGCGATGCGCAGATATCCTTGATGGAAAGGGCAGCTGAGGGCTGTGCTCTGCCGCTGCAGTGCGGGACGGGACCTGTGCTGCTGATGCTGCACAGAAAGCTCGGTCCTCCTCGCACCATCTGCTCACGTGAGAGATGCTCAAGGTCCCCACCTGCGTTACTGCTGCATCCAGGGGAGCGCAGTAGGAGAAAGGAGGGGAAATAGCGAAATGCGTTTCTTCTGTAGCTTGGTTTCAAGGAAAATTTGCCCTTTCACAGTTGCTTAAGCAAAATGTCAGCGAATGCCAAATGCCCGGAGCCACATATGCTCTACACAAGAGAGGCTCCATAAATCAGGGAGCAGTTAGTGGGAAAAAATCAGGTTCCAAGGAGGAAAGCAGTGGGATACGATTTTTTTTTCCTTAAAGCTAGGGCAGCAGTGTTTCAGTTTATTATGCGGCCCAGCAGTGATGGAATTCATCATATTGTCACTCCCCTTCTTTTTTTTTTTTTTTTTTTATCCAAGAAGAGTGAGAGTATGTGTGTGTATACGTGTGTGAGGTGGGGGAGGAAGGCCGTGCAATCAACTTTGTATAAAATTGGCGCCGTGTCCCACTCACAATGCAGGACAAAGGCTGGGGGGCTGGTGGCTCAGCTGGGAGTCAAGGCAGCACAGCTGTGACCAATGCCAACACAGTTCCCGTCAATATGGAGTGACCCTGGCTCTTTTTGCAACCTGCTTCCAGGCTCATCTCCAATAATTCTCACAAAAGACAGGAACAAACAAAACCTTTGTCAGCACTTCCAAGACTTTCCCTCGAAAATCTTAAATATTTCATTAGACTCTTCTTATTCCTTTCTTTTTCTTTTACCTGATCTGGGCTTAAAAAAACCAAATGTGGACACTAAAACTCTGGGTCAACAAATGATTAAAGGAAAGGCTTAAAAGAAGAAGGAGTGGGTTTAGCAGTGGGGGAAGCTACTTGTGCTGCTGTCCAGTGTGGAACACTACAAAGGCAAGAAAGAAAGAAAGAAACTCGCCCGCTGGTTAGTTAGCACTCGAGGCAGGTACAGTATTTTCTTAAACCTGCTTGCTTAGAGAGGCTGAGGCTGAAATCCTGTAGCCAGTGGGGCTGGGGATGCGCGGTGGCACAGGGTGAGGGCAGGAGGGGACCCCAGGCTGTCCTGTGGGCTCTGCAGCCCCCCCAGCTGTGGGCACCCTGCTGCCCCCGGGGAGAACTGATCACTGAGCTGAAACACTTGGCTGTGTCGAGGGAGTGTGGCTGGGCTCCCTGTCTGGAGTAGGTCTCCTAGCTGCAGCAGTTCAAACTCCACCTGCCTCTGACAGAGCCTAAGGTGTGCTGAGGAGCTCTGGCAAAGCACGTACGCATCGGCACCAGGCTCCCTGCTTTCCCTCTGCCATGCAGCAGTTCTGAGGAAAACCCCACGCGGTTCCTTTGCAGCCCAAATAATCTCGAGCCCACTTGGGTCGGGGAAAAAGGAATAAGAAATCATAGTGTTATCTCTCATCTGGGAAGAAAGCTTTGGGAAACCAGCATTTGGCCTCTCACTGTCATACATCCTCTTAGACATTGCTGGGTTGCTCACTCACACTCACACCAGCTGGGAGCAAAACCAGGGAAACTGCATCCAAAACGATGCTGTGTGCCAGCGCTTTGGACGACCGGCCCTAACTCCTGAGGCAGACTTGGCCAAGGGGTATAAATTCTTGGGAAAGAGAAGGTGGAGAAGGGAAAGAAAAAGTCAAATCCTGCCTCTCCTAACCTTGACCAAGTCTGTAAAATGACCCTTCTCCTGGGTTATGAGGGCTCTGATTTGCTCCACGGGCTCTTCCAGGCATCCCTGAGCTAACAAAAGGGTCTGGTTACAAATATTAAACACTTCTTAATAACTCTGCCATGCCATGAAACGGAGTCCATTCTGGTTTTCTAAATGACTCTGAAAGGACATTTTCCCTGCCCTGCTTCCCTTCTCTCGCCTGGTTTTAAATAGGCCCTGTGTGGTAGGAGCCGGCACAATGGCATCACTCCGGCTTTGTTTCAGCCTTGATTTAGCCACCCTTTTAAGGACCCTGCTGAATAATTCAGTGTTATCATTCAGGATGACGCTGGATTATTACAAGGGTTTCTTCCCTCCCTTCCCCCTCCTCCTTTCCCCCAATAACCTTTAAATTCTTTTCACACGTGAATGGGTTCAAAGGAAGTCATGTAAGGAAAACACACAACGAGGAGGTTGCTGCTCTCCCCCTCTGCTGTCAGTTTGATAAATATAATGTGTCACCAATTAAAAACTCATTGCCATTCTCCTGCTGCAGACATTGCCTCGTTAAGGTCCTCCCGGGGTGGCTCCCAGGATCCGCTGCTATCATTGTTGATAACAGAGGGCCTGTTTTTTTCCCATCCTGGGCCATTTCAGTGCTACACATTGGCATGTAAATAAGTTATTCACTCGACATCACTTTCTGATAGAAAAATGACCATGAAACTCTTTGATTTTGGGTTTGCTCTTGTCACAAGTGCACAATGAAATCAAGAGTTTCAGTTTTGTGTCTGTGGCTTGTGGAGGGCTTCTTTTTTTCTTCTTCCTTTTTTTTGGCTTTTCTCTTGCAACTGCCTCTTTTCAGCATTTGTATGGAAATTGTCCCATCGCACAATTTAATGCAGCAATAGTTTGACCTGGTAGGTGTCCCAACTTCAATATAGTAGATTGTTGTTTATTTTTGCCCTCCCCAGGAGCATTAAAAACCAATCTGGGTCATGAATAAAAAGATGTTTTCTTTTTTCTTTCCTCTTTGCGCTATTAGTGCCTTTGAAGGAGAGAGGTGTGGCTGGCACCAGAGACCCCCCGACTCTTCCCCATCAGGGTTACATGGAAGGGACCTGACTGGGACAGTCCCACAGCTCTGCTTTGCCGCAGGGTGCAGCAAGGGGGAGTAAATTCCAGGGAAGGCCAGTGGTTATGGAGGGCAACCTCTCCCTGGAATATTGATGATGCCTTCGGCCTCCCTGCCTCCCTCCCAGGTGCCCCGCAGCCGGGAATTGAGGCAGAAGTAGAGGGAAACAGTGCAAAATGGGTTTGGTTTGTAAACTGCTCCGAGAAGCAAACCAGAATGCAACAAACACAAATACATAGGGCAAAGCAGTTGGCTTCCCTCGACTTCTGCCTCAATTCCTGGCTGCTGGGCACCTTCCCCAGCAGCCGGAGCCAGCCTTCGCTGGAAACCTGAGCCCCTGGCCACCACAGTCTGTGGGTGGCTTCCCACAGGCCAGCGCATGGCAGTGAAATTGCGTCTGCAGCCCCGTCCTTCCTTCTGGATCCCAGCACGTGCTCCTAAAGTCTTGCATGCAGCGGCCAGGTGAAGAGGACTGAGGCAGTATCCGAAGAGACATTCCATAGCGCTGCTTCCAGTGCCTCAGCCGGGCTGGAAAGTGTCCTTCCAAACACCTCTACGTGGGCAGCTGGTGCTGTTACCGACGCCTGTTTGTGTGAGGCTGTGTTTGTGTTTCTCTTTGGAGGTGACCAAAATTGTTGCTCTATTCTTGCTGGAAAAGCTCTGTGTGGTTTTCATCACAATGCCACTGGCTGCCTTTCCATTTGCTTGCTTCTTTTTTGGCAAAAAGCTGTTGTGTTATCGTTGGAAAACTGTCCAGGACACTGGTACAAGGAGGAAGGTCTGGCTCCTTGGCTGCTGTGTGCCTAGGTTTCAGGCTGAACATGGGCACCGGCTGTTAGCTGGACTGAAATGTGGGCATCTACGCAGCTCAGCTGTGCTCAAAGCTCCCCATTTCATCAACTTGAGAGCTTCAGTGCTTTGCTCTTGAGTAACCTGACATGGGACACTTCCAGACAGGGAACACCATGACTAAGTTTCAGGGCTTCCTTTTTACCG
>JAVJGJ010000037.1:103096731-103121453 GCA_035590215.1 Microhierax caerulescens
TTTTTTTTTTTTTTTTTTTTTTTTTTTTGGGTGGTGGTGGTTGTTGTTTTATATTTTTTAAACAACAGCAGAATTTTTGGAGAGACATTGGAGAAGCTTTCGTTTTGGGGAGCTGGGACACCAGTTTTAGTAATGAGGATGATTCTGTGTAGTGTTTGAAGTAGAAATGCATGCAGATTTGAAGGATGTATGCTCCCAGCAATGTTCTGGAAAGCCTTGATTGTTAGAACAATTTAATAAAGTGATGAGTTTCTCCCACCCGCCCCACCCCCTGCTTGCCCGTCCTCTCTCCAGGGCTCAGCCTGCAATCTCTGCTGTGAAGTTTCCCCTCATCTGCCAAGTACTACCTTCAAGATGGGGGAGTTCCCTGGAGCTGAAAGACAAAAGGATTTGCAATCAAAGTCTTGGAATAGAAAGGAAAAAAAAAAGAAAAAAAGGCTTCAAAAAGTTTTTCCACATACATCCGTGCTGTCTGGGCAGCTTGGAAGTGGAGCCAGGGAGAACTGAGGATTCTTGTTGCCTCATTTACAGTGAGGATACGTGGACACAGCCATGGGGGGGATGGTTGAATCCCGTGACACTGGATCTCCCAGCCAATGGATCCACAAAGGCACATGAGTGTTGGTTGCCAAAGCCTTTTCTCTCCTTTTGTGGCCCCGTGATGAAGAGAGGATGATAGAGTTTAATCGAGGGGGACATGCACTTGCCTTTACATGCACCGTTGTGCCTGCTTGACTTCTAAGAGAACATGCTCTCTGCTTTGGTGTGAACAAAACAAGGCTCAAGCTCTGTGGGTGAAGCAGAAGGGAGTGGAACAAGGTGTGTGTTAGAGTTGGAATTCTTAGTCTATATGCCCAGTCTCATTCTCCTTTTTAAATCAAATTGAGAAGTAAAAAACCTTGAGCAGCAAAAGTCTGCAGTTGAAGTCGACTGTGTTTTTAAAAAGTCTTAAAAGCAAAGGAGGTAATAACCATAGCCTTGCTGGGGAAACGAGAGAGAAGATGCGGTGTAAGAAAAGCAATCCAGAGATTAGTGGTAAGAGAGCAGGACAATCTCGTTTCATTCTCACAGATCTGCAGTGCTGTGGTAAATCTATCCCCAGCAGCTTGCTGACCAGCTGCAACCACGGAAGATGACAAAGTCTGAGGCATTCACAAAAATGATTGCAGCATCTTAAAAGTGCAGCCTTCATGGCATCTCTGAAAGGCCTTTATGAGGTCTGTCTCCTTGCATGAAAGGAAGCCCTGGTTGCTGATGCAGCTGGAAAGCCACCTCTGCAACCAGTGTGATGACTTTTGCCTTTCTCCCTTCTGATATTATTTACCTTGCTCTTGGTTTGAAGTCCCCAAAGCCAGGATGAAGCCCCGCGCGTTTCCCCCGACCCCTCCTCCCTTGTTATTCTTTAACTTTCTAAGGCGACTGGCCTCTCTGTTTACCCGGCTGCAGCACCAAAGGCGATGGTGCAGAGACTGTTTATCTGCTGTCAGTCTATAACACAGCATCCCTCGCCCCCGGGGTCACCCAAGGGATTGACACCTTAACCTAGGGGCCTGGATTCCGCCGCTGCCCTCCTTAGAGATGCACCAGGCTGTCAGTAACAAGGCCACAGGTTTATTCAACTGAGATCTCCAGATCTCAAAAGATAATCTGGGAATAATTGGGACTTAAGGAACTTGTGGGAATCTGATTTTTTTGCAATGCTGCCATTCATGAAACAGATGGATATCTTATTTCTCTCTAATTTGATGGGCTTTCTTGACAAAATGGCAGAGGTTGCACTTTGCTACAATAATAACCTGCCACTCAGACTTTGTAAAGGGTTTGTGTAGATTTCTTCTTAATTAGGCCATGTCTCGCTATCAGCGAGGAGATGGCGTGCATGTGTGCAGAGCGGGGATATTCTGAGCAGCTTCTCTGCATGATGGAGCCTAGAAAAGTGGAGAAAAATCAGGAGGCTTTAATGTTTGTGTCAGGTTGGGGTTTTTTTAAGTCTCATTTGAAAAATAAAGATTGGGATGTGAGCTCGTTGTCTAGATGATAATGTATTCATGGATTTGCTCCTTCTGCCCTGAGACTAAACAACAGTGAGGGGCAGCTTTGCATGGGCTGGGGGGCAAGTCTGAAAGCTTTGCAAACCATTGGGATTACTCTTAGGTTTGCAAAACCCACTTTTCACTTGCAAAAACCTTTCCAATCCTGCCATTTAACCCCTGACCTTCTCTTCTGCTTCCCTTTCCCTCCTCTTTCTTCCTTCACCGAAGTGGAACCTCTTTGCAGAGCATGGGACCCGAGTCTCCTCTCAGGCACACTGGTGTAAGACAGCAGCACGCTTTTCTGGCTGCCCACTGTGCAAGTGAAAAGCAATAGTGAACTTTTTAAATTACTCAGATAATCAAGCTCCAAGTAGTGGTGACTGGTTAAAGAACCAAACAAAACCCAGCAGCGACTGAAAATAGATTTGGTGTTATTTTTGTTTAGCTCGTTTCTGTGCTGTTAAGGGACTGTGTTTTCAGCTTTTCTGCACGGCCAGTTGAACCAGCGAATGGCTGAAAGCTGAGGTTACTGTGCAATTGCTTGCCTTCAGAGACTAAGACACAGGAAGGCTGCCCAGTACCAGGAGATGGTACCACTGCAAACTGTAACCTATTCTGCATGTGAGGAAATGAAACACCTCCATGCTCTAAGGTGAGGTGAGCCTAACGGTAGCTCCACAACTTCATTAGCATTTCCCTCCCCTCACGTTCACCGCTCAGAAACAGAACACAGCATTTGCAGGATACCCAGGTCCCCAAGGAAGGAGGAGCCAACAGAGGTGACAAGCAAGTCTAATCATATCCTCTGTCAACAGCACTGTGGCATCTTCATTCAGTTTACCCTTTTTTCAGCCTCCTGCACGTTTTGTCAGCTGTCATAACCAGGCTTCCCACAGTAGGTCCTGCTCCTGGCAGGGCTGACTGTGCTTCCTGCATCCATAGGAAGGATGAAGGGCTTTCTGAAGTTAACCTGAAAAGTGCGTGCCCCATGCGTGTTGTGCTGCTTTTTCGGACAAGTTGGCTAAAGCTGACTTCGCGAGACGCTGTCAGCCCCTGGTCCGAGGGAGCTGCCCCCGTGGAATCTATTGAATCAGGGTGCGCGTGCACAGGCATCAGACTTTCACCAAGGGCTCATCTTTCACCTTATTAATAGATAATTATTCCTATCAAGAATCAAAAGCTGGGTGGGTGCAATCTGTCACGCACCACCACCCCCACCCCCCAACAGGAATTTTAACTCAATGGCAGTAACCAGTGTTGGGGTAACGTCCCTTTCCCCCACTTGGTGCATCTGCGCAGACTGCATGAGGCTGGTCGCTTTCATGACTGGATGGCCCATGTGCTTTTTGCCATGAGTTCCTTTCCTTAGCAGAGGATGACAGAGTAAATCTAGTAACAATTAGTTGAGTCACCATGTCTTCACAGGAGCTTTCTCTTCTACTGTTTGTCTTAAGGTTCCAATTAATTCTTTCTGGAGCTGCTTCTGGCTGGGAGCTTTGTCTGGGGTGGTGTTCCTGGGAGGTTTTTTGGAGGATGTTTTAGGAGGTTTGGGCTGTGTTTTGTGGAACAAAAGGTCTGCCACTCCCCCATCCTATCTAGCAACTCTTGGCTGTCCTGGGCCATCATTAAGACCCTCCAGTCCTTGGTGTTGAGGCAGCCCAGTGCAGTGTGTCAGATGCTGGGAGAGCTTTGTGCCTCCCATGCCTGCCAGCAGCCTGGAGCACCGAGGGGCCTGTGTGCCACACAGCCGTGCCAGCGACCTCTGGGCTTCACTGCCCTCGGTGCTCCCTGCCCTAAAAACTAAAGACAAGAATCCTCCTCCTCTGCCACTGAAATAATTTCTAAATAAACAAGTCCTCCTCCTTCTCCACTGGGATTGTGGCTGCTAAAAAAAAGTTTTCTCCATGCTTCCCATCACCTTTGGCTCGAGACACTTTTCCTCTGACTCTTTGCAAAGCCTTTGCAAACCTCCGGGGCAGCCATGTTCAAACGGACCACGGCACTCCTCCATGCTGCAGAGGAGCAAAAGCTTAAAGCCAGGTCAGAGCCATCATACCACCTCCTGCAAACGCAGACCTGGCATGCCGGACCAGGGCTGTGCGGTGGAATGGCTGCTGGTGGGCTCTTCCACCACTGCAGCCCTTTCCACGAGCGGGTACCATCATGAAGGGTCTTGGCTTGATTTATTGCTTCCCAGAGATGAGGTGGCATGAAGGATTTAAAGAAGCCTATCTAATAGAGTGCTGGAAATTATAAATCAGTGGGGCTTTGTAAAGGTTATTACTTTAAACAAAGAGGGGGCTGAATGGAGCCAATTAAACAGCACCTGAATTGATAAACAAACTGGTTATTGTAGGGGGCTATTCTGCAGCTCTGGCGGTCCCCCCTTGCTCCAAGGCCGATGAATACGGAGCAAGGCCTGGGGAGAAATTTACATGTGATTGGAGTTTAATGGGCCGCAACAGGCCTCCCATCCATCCCATCGCCATGGAAACCGGCCCTTTCTCAAGATTTTAAACAGTCTGAAATGTCCTTTTATTGTCTGCTTCAAATGTGTCATGTGAGCCCAACGGGGTGGGCGCTTGTATGTATCAATTTGTTTCTGTCTCCAGGCATGGCATTGCGAGGCCATGAATATATGTGGGGGGACGTGGGGACAAAGGGCCCAGCTGATGGGGCTCCATGGAGACCCCGCTGCCCCGCGCGCAGGAATGGTGACATATGGTCTGCCCTGACCCCGGGCAGCCCCACAATAGGCAACCACGCTGCCCTGCTCTGCCGCGCCAGCCATCCGTCCCCCCTTCTCCGATGGCTATTCATCCCTTGGCCAAGTCAACTCGCCCAGCCTGCTACCCCGCTTGTTTGGGGCTGTGGGTTTGGGTTGGTTTTTTGGGTTGGTTGTTTTTTTCTTAATAAACAGATATCATCTGCTGATCACTAGAGTCTGGTGAAGGGAAGAATGAGAGAGAAAAAAGAAATAAAGGAGAAAAGAAGAGGCTCTCCATGTCTCAGAGATGTTAGCTTTCCACTTGATTGGAAGCTGAATGAATGTGAACATTGGAGCAGCACGAACACTGAGCAGGAGCAGGAGCAACATCCTCCAGTACTGGAATGGTTAAGCTGGATCAAGCTGAGGGTCCACCTGGCTCTGGACCGCGTCTGCTACGGCAGTCAGAATCACAGGCCTCTGACAAGGACAAGGAACCTGAAGGGATATTCACTCCCACACCCAAATTTGAATTTTTCCAGGTGACTTGCACATCAAGCTGGATCATTTTGCATTGTTTTACTCCCCCTGACAAAAAATGTGGGCTGTGCAACTCTGAAGCCTATTTTCCTATAAATGCCTCACCTGTGAGCTCCGCTCAGCCTGTGGGTGCATCGGGCAGTGAATCCACCAGCTGACGGGATTTGCATGCTCGCACGGAATCCAGCCGCCTGTTGTGTTCTTCCTCCAGTAACGTTCGTCTGAGAGCGAGACGTGGGTGCAGTAAGGTCGTGCAGGCACTAGTGGGAACGCTGGAAGGGCCCCAGGTCAGCAGGCATGCCAGTCGGGCAGCTGTCATCAGGAATACGCAGGGACTGGGCTGGGAACAAGCAGGAGCTGGCAAAACCGGGGAAGAAATAGTTCTTTCAGAATAATTAATCTACTGAAGAAAACCTTCCACAAGCAGGGAAAAATGCAAAATCTGTTCAGCCATGCACTGCAACTTATTTGCCAAACTTTATGTAATACTCACAATATAGCATGGTTACTGTCTGTTTCTTAAGAAGTGAATTTTTTCCAAATGTGACTATGAGACAGGATGCTGTCTGTCATATTAAAAGACCAGTCAGTTCTTTATTGCTTTCCACCCCTAGACGTCTTCTGCTTTCAAAGCCATCCTGTACTCTGCTGTGGACGTGAAACTGGTGTTAAAGTGGGACTGGAGATAAACTGCAATCCCCCTTTCATCTCTGGGCTGTGCGTTTGTCTACAGCTGTATGACAAGGGGAGGTTGTTTCCTGGCTGTTTGGTGGTCTGTATGTGTTGAGCCCATCAGATCTGACAGAGAAAACAAATCTGGTGTCCCCTGTACCTCTTGTCTCATAAGGTTATCGCAGTCAGAGCAGAAACGGAGAAGGAATTCCTGAAGGTCAGAGCTGAACCTCTTGGCGGTGCAGCGGAACGTACCTGTGCCAGAGGCTGCTCTTCAGGACACCAGGAGACCTAACAGCTGCTAGGGCAGGATCTGGGCTGTAGGAGAGCCCCTGCCTTCTAGATCCCAGGACAGGTCTTTCCTGCTGCATTTCAGGCACTTGCAAATCAGTTTATTTTACACATTCTTCATGTTATCCTCTCCTGCTGTTATGCTTTCCCTACCAGAGGGTATGAGCAGACAGAGCAAACCAGCTGCAAGCTGCTGAACTGAACCACGTTAGCAGCTTGCAGCAATGCATATAGCCAAGGAAGAGAGCTTAACTCCTCTGTGATGGCTCAGCAAGCTGCTCTGCCCTGCTCCTTGCAGGTGTCTGTGCACATCTAAGGTGCAGGTAAATGGCTTTGCATCAGGGGAACCATGTGGGTTTAAAACTGATTGAAATTAAACTGGTGCAATCCCCTTAATTTGGGGGGAGGAAAAAAAAAAACCCGGCTTCTTTGGTCTTGACTTTCACTAATATATTCCAGACTTGAGCTTAGCTTGAGATTTAACGCCTTAATTTGAAAGCTACCAGATACTCCTGGGGAAAACAAGTTCTTATCCTGGGAAGACCTTACTGAAAAGTCTTTATTCATTATATCTGTTAGCCTATTTTGATTTGGCTTGATTTTTTTAAAGATGTCTGATCCTGTTCTTAAGCTTGGATCCATGGAGGTCAGGCAACCGGCAGTACATCTGCCCATGACAGCAAAGCACCCTCTCTTTTGCATGTAATGGGCTTGCCATTTGCTTAGGAGTGATTTTCCTACCAAGTTTATTGCCATTCCTTGCATTTGAAAGAAAATTGCTCTTACTTGGGTGGTGGCATCTGAGCAGGAGAATAAAAAGGAAGGCTACAATCTTGCAAAAGGCACTCACCTGCAAGATGAAACTGGAGTGTAATGGATCTGTTTTCACATCATGGCCCATAAGTCCAGTGAGTTTCATTTTTAAATAGATTCTGGGTAATAAACCATGTCACCAGACGTCTGCAGCATGATTTAATTGCCAGCTAAAGAGAAAAGGAAGGTTGTAAGGTGAGACTGAAAGAGAGGAAGTGACGTCAATACAACATCACATCCTGACATTGAGCACACTCTGCCGCTTCAAAGTTCAGGAACGAATCCTTCTCTCTTGCTAGCTAATTACCCGAGGCACTTCCAACATCCCTTCTGCTAATCAAGAATAGTGCACGCTATAAATGTAGAGGGAGGAAATGGCCAGCATGCGACATGTGGGAATTGCACAGTTGTCTTTCTGTAGTCTCTGGAATTGCTGCCTAAAAGTGCAGATGCGATGGCACCCGGCTTAGGCTTTAAGGGATGGACGGGGGGAGTTTTTCTGATGGAAAAGGGATGGAAATTTGTACAGTGAGGAAACTATTGTTCGTCAGAAACTTCTTTCTGAGTGAAGTCTGATTTACAAAGCCTGGGCAGAAGGCTAAGACTTAGTTTCTCCTTTGCAGACTGGATAGATGCTCAGTAACATGGAGTTAGAATCAAAGCAATAAGAATAAAACAAAAATTCCTGGTTTATGGCATCCATTTGGACCTTAATGGATTAATGTTCTCTGTGTTTCTCACAGGCTTTAACATTTGTGCCTGTTGTAAACTGCCTTTTTCTCTCTTCTGCTCTTGTTTGCTCTCCAAATGGCTGCCCTCATCCTCCCACACTGGGTCGCAGTCCCTTCAGAAAGTCATTTAACAAAGCTGCTGCCTTGTGGACTCTGTGTCTTGACAATGTCAGTAAAGTTCAAATGCTGCGAACAGGCCTGGGACAGAGCAGGACTGGAGGATGTGTTCACCCAGGCCTGGACAGACAGAGGTTGACACTGATGCTGCTGAGGGTTATAGCTGAGGGATCAAGATTTATTTACTTTAAAGTCTGTAAGCAGCACAATACCGCTGGTGGGCCCCAGGCTTCTGAGCACATCTCGCCTTGCAGTGAAGAAAGTCATTCTGCAGAGGGATGACAACACAGCCACACAGCGGCTTATTCCCTCTGTGAGGTCCACATCAGCTTGGCTCCAATTAACACTGAAAATGCACATAGGGATGCTCGCTCTTAGAGGCAGTATTAGCCATCTTTCTCTTAGCTATGTCACTGTATTCCTCACCGGGGACAGAAAGGAATCCAAATTCAGCTCCATGCTCACAGCAGCCAGTTACTGAGGAATTAGCTTTCTTCCCAGGGGGTGAGGATGCAAAGTGCCTTGCCCCTAATGTGTGCCGTGCCCGCCACAGTGAGGATGGCACACCGGTGGGTACTCCGTTGGGTGCACTTGAGGCTTTTAGCAAAAGTGCTTTGGCCCAGGTCTCACCATCAAAGCTGTGAAAAATGCTCAGAATGTGCATCAATACAACAGGTCTGGGTGGGGAACCCCAGGGCATCAAAGAGAAACCAGTGCAGGAGCCGGAGGGACCTGCATGCTGCCTGTCTGTGCTGCTGCACCTGGAAGGTGATTTGCTTCGACAGTGTTTGGCCTTAGCACAGGCTCCTGCTCGGCCTCTGTGCTGAGATGGCCACAGTCTCTTAGCACGGCTTTGCATTCCATTGCGCCTTCCTTTCTGAAGCGCCTTCGAGAGTGCCGGACCAGCGGCAGTCTTCCTGCCACATTAGGTCCAAAGCTTTGTTTAAAGTGAATTATCCGAGCTGTTAAACCGTAAGAACTCAAGGATTGCTCCTCACAGCGAATAGTAACTCCAGTTACCTGCTGGGGGTGGGGAGTCTGTTGTTGGCGCGGGTCTGTGGGCCATGTGGCCGGGATGTTGCTGGAGACTCTTCTGTGAGCCCTCAGGCACTTTACCCACCGTTTCCTCCTTGGAGCGGAGGGAGGCACCTCTTGCCAGGACCGCTACAAGAAGCGACGTGGGATGTCGATGTCTCTCCTTTTTGCACTGCTGTGGTGAGCAGCTCTCCCCTGAGGATCAGGGTTCCGCCTATATTGCTGGCTTTTCCAGAAAGGAGGTCCCAGCTGGGCCTGGGGATCTGGCTGAAATGCAGCATGGGTCTATCCCACCAGCACTGTCAGCCAGATCACGTCGTGCGGGTCAGAGCGGTGCAGCAGCCCTCTGCATGAGGCAGGGGATTGCATGGCAGCATGGCTCCAGCTGCAGCATAGTGTTGCAACCTCTCTCACGTTCTGCAGCCTCAGCCAGCACGCACAGCAGCCTGGTGGAGCACAGATCAGGCCAGCTTGCTGCGGCTGATACCTGGGATCCCTGTCTGGGCAAGAAGCCATATGCAAATATGTGAGATGGAGGCAGATGTGCCGATCCCTGCTAGCTAGAACATATGTCAGATGGTGGAGAGTGTTTCCAGATCTCAGATGGGGTGACTGGGTTCATTGCTAAGGAGTGGGCTAACAAAAGTTGGATTCAAACTTTTACAGCCAACAGCGATGGTAACTATGCTGGCAAAGAGCTTAAAATGCAAAGCCAGGAAGCGGCCTCAGCCCCAAAGGATGGACATACCAAAAGAGAAGAAAGGGCTATTCAGAGTGTGTCAGGATTCCTCCAAAGCAAAGTGTGCACCTTCCCTCCCCAGCCTTGTTTTATAGTTTGGTACTTCTAATGGGAAGTACTTCAAGTGAGAAAACATCTGGGCTGGAGACAGGAAAGTGTTCGTTCAGGTTCTGCATGAGAGACAGGTGAAGTTTGAGGCAGAGCTGCCAGGGAGGGCCAGAGGCACAAAGGTGCCGAGTTCACTGAATGCAGTTGTCCTGCTCCCAGGACGTGTAGCTGGAAGAGATGGTGAAGGCTTGTCTTTGTTCTGGGCCTAAATTACAAAGTGGACATGGAAAAAAAAGTGAGGTACCCAGCCCCTGTTCAGGTGCAGCTCTGTGCTGAAGCCTGTGGCAGGTTCACAGGTGGTCGGCAGACTTTATTTTTGAGGTTTGCTTTGTTGCTGTCCCAGTACCGTGTCCAGGGGACTTAGATGACACGGTTCTCATCACACACTAGTTTCACATTTGAGGAATTACAGCGACCTCAGCAAACCTGCACCTGATTTACACTGTACTGCTAATTAACACTGTGTCATGTGAAGGCATCTCTTCCTGTGAGCCAGTAAAGGGGACTGTATGCCTCAATGCCTTTGGAGAGCTGCAGCGAACTGGCACTTGCACCAATAATGAGTGGCAGGAAAATGCTCTTTTGCTGAGTCTTAAGTCCTGAGCTTTATCCACAGGAGCATCCTCCTCCTCAAAGCCTCAGCACAAAACACTGGTTATATTTAGCAAACATTTGGCAAATTCCTGTTGCTGACGCACCCCTCTAGTCTGAATGGACAGGGACAGACCTTGGGAAACCACACACAGTGCTGCACAGTGAGTTTTTCTAAGTTTAAAACAACCAGCAAGACACAAACATTCTTTTGTTTCCTCAAAGGATGGAATAGCGCAGGGTTAATTTTCCTCCTCTAGGAAAGGATGGTGGCAGCAGCGTATATAGTGGAGGTCCCAGCTATTCTCATTTGTCATGAGATGGGAGATGAGACGGGGAAATGGGGGACATGTACACCCAATGTTCTGACACGTTGCCTGTAGGAAGAGCTGAGCTGCCCTGGGAATCAAAAGCTAAGCCAGAAATCCCAGGCATTTCCCAGCTCCCCATTGCATGGCTGCTCCCATTCAGAGAAGAATCCCTTCTCTTTAAAGAGAGGGCTTCAAGTGTGTCTAATTTAGTCTCCAAGGTGGGCACAGGAAATTGTGGATGAAGCAAGGCAAACTGTTGTCTGTGAAACTCATTTGCAGTCCTCCGTAGAGTCTGCTAGACATGCTGCCATAGTCTTTGTCCAAACCACCAATCCGAGGGATTAAATACCTATTGATTCTATGGAAAATACTTTAATATTTGTTTTTGGCTTTGCGAGCAGTACAAATGATTTCTTTCCTCCTGAAAATCAGCTCAGTGCTATTAACAATAATGGGGTTTGTCTCCAAATCTGGGCTCTCTCTGTGAGACCGTTTAATTTAGGAATAGCTGTGTTGCAAGCACTTGAAATGATTCTTCCTCACACTTTCCTTCTCAGACACATACTGCTATCTCCATATCGACATAAAAGCTTTATAGTCCAAATATTTTTTTTAAGTATCCTGCAGGACAATTCCTATAGCAAATGCTCTCTCCAATAAAAAAGTTTTCAGGATTAGGCTACAAGACCAATACGTGTGTGTATGCTACAGGAAAAAACAAATCCATACTTGTAAACAGACAGACTTCCTACTCTTTTCTGAGCAAACAGTAGCTGTGACCCAAATTTACCCTCTTTCCTAGAAAAATCCTTGTTAGTTTAATATATTTTAAACATAGTGTAAATGTCAGCTTGCTTTCTCTGGAGCTTGAGTGTTCCAAGAGACTTTCCGAGCAAGATCCCATGGTGTCCTGCTTTTGAATTTCCATTGCTTTGGAGAAGCAGACTATACTCTTGTATACACCTGAGCTGAATCTCTTGGGCTCCACGTATTTGACATCATGATGAGTTGGCAGAACAGCTCTGCCTCTCTCTGCAGCCACTAGAATGTCACAAGATGTTACAGTACCATGCAGAAATAAGTGAGATGGAATTGCTGCTTAGAAAATGTGAAATATCTGTTTTTATAAGAAAATCTTTCTGCAGAGTGCCTGCAAATTAATCTCTGTGAGTTCTGTGACTTGTCTTTCTCTGGTGTCTGCCTGAAATACAATAAAACCTACATCAAAGGCAGAGAGAAGGGCTGTGTCTCCTTCTACCATATAATCTTTGTGTTTGGCTGCTTGCCGGGTGCTTGGCAGCCTGTGAACGGTATCGTAACCTCTGTCACTCCCATTGCTGGGTCCTTGTGTGCGTCACGCTCAGACACGCACCTGGCCGGGTGTGCACCGAGCGAGCCCGGCACACTTTGTCCCTGCAGTCACTCGCTCTGCCGGGCACGGGGAGGCATTAGCAGCGGGGAGGATCAGTGCAGCTCTCTGCTCTGAGAATTGCCCGCTGTTATGAAGCAGAAGCAAGTGTCCCCATGGCGCATCATGGTGATGGGGCTGGAGGAGGTAAATGAAAGCCAGTGCCGGTCTCTGGGACGTGTGTTTCAGGACTGCTGTCACAGCTTCTACACAAGAAGCTCTATCACCCTAAAAGCTGCTTCCCCAGAAATTTTCCGGGATGCAGAGTGCATTTAAACTGCAAGAGCCTGCTGTCTAGGGAGTAAGATCAGCGTGCCAATGCCAAAGCATGCTGCTGAACTTACTGCTGTTGGCTCCAGTGAGTTGGGGGTCAGCTCCAAGCTCACCGAGTCAGGATATTGCATTTGTACAGCACTAAGCACAAATGCAGTAAGAAACTGGAAAACACAGATGTGCTCTAATGGATCCCTGTTTTGTTTTGAGGCTCAGCCTGTGTTTACATGGAATAGATAGATTTGAAAACTGTATTTTTTTTTTTTACTTAGCTTGTTGCTCTTTCCTGCTCCCATTTCTAATAAAACAGGGGAGATGGAGCCAGTTTTGAGTTAATGCCTCCAGTACTCTACAAGTCCCATCCTTCCTCCTCTGTTTTCTACTTCCCAACACCACCCTGTCAGCTGCACAGTTCGGGAATTGAAGCACAAAGTACGAAGCTGAAGCATGCAGGTGTCTGAGCTGCACTCTGAGCAGGGGCTCAAGCCCCCAGGCAGCTCTTTGCTCTGGCACAACGCAACCCTGAAGAGCAGCCACACCTTGGAGACATCCCTGAGCCAGTAGGAACCACCGTGGAAGCGGAGGAGCCTGCTCCAACATGAGGGAACTTCCTACCAGGAGAGGGGAGGGCAGGCACATACACAGCAAAGGTGGAAGGAGTTGCTTTTAATGATAGTTTTATTTCAGTAATCATTGAGCAAATGACGCAGCCACGCCTGAGTAGGGACTGGATGGGCAAGATGAGCAGGTCCCTTGTGCTGGAGCACTAGAGCAAATGAGTCAGCAGGTCAGAGAGATCAGTATTTGGGTACTGGCGTCTCACCTCTGATCGGTTCAAGGAAGCTGCTCAGACAGCGGTTGTTTGGAGCGACTCAGAAGCACGACAGACCTGGTACCCCACTGCAACACTGCTGAGCTCCCCCTCGCCTCCGTATTTCCATACAGTGCCGCTGTGTCTTTTGGATACCAGCCGCACTCTGCATCAGTGGTGGCTGCATTTTCCTGGTGGTCCCTTCTGCGTGCTTCGCAAAGCGCTCTGAGTTATTCCTTTACACTCTTTGGTGTAAAGAGTGTAAAAAAACACTGAAACAAGCAGGGTGAATGGGATGGGCCTTGACTGTTACAAACCAGCAAATCTACAGTGGGGTCTGTGAAGCTGTGATGGCTGATGCCAGCCGAGCCAGTGACCCCTGCGGGATGTTGCTGCATGTAGGGACAGCTGAGGAGTGCTGGAGACACTTTGCTGCAGCTCTTAAGCAAAGAAGCCCTTTCTTCAGCCTTGCTTCTCCTCACCATGGTTCCTTTCCACTGCTTCTGAGCAGACCTTCATGGAGAGAGCTAAATCATTCCTTTCTTCCTGGGAAACAAACCCTTCAGCTGACCAGCTTCCCTCTTTTCATCTCTGTGGGCCAGGCAGCCAGGAGAGACCTGTGCATCCAAGCTGCTGTGGGGGAACTTTGGGACGTGGCACTTTTCTGGCCCTTCCTTTGGTTCTTATATGCGAGCAGAGCTCTCCAGAAAATCTGGCCTTGTATGTATTTGAGTGTCATATGCTTCCTCATAAATCATTAAATCCATTCCAGCAGAAGCCTGGCCTTGGGAAGTCTCATGAGGCTGTGCAGTGATATCCCAGGGTGGAGGGGATGGAGAGCAGGGAGGAGGCAGCAGTCCAGCGCCTTGCTCTGCTCTCTGCTCGGCACTGTGGGTACATGGCCATCACTACGCTCCCTTGCAGGTCTTTGCCACTGGTGAAGTCCACAGCATTCGCTGGACATGTCCTCTTTGATATAAAGAGCATGACTGCTTTAAAGCAGCATCTCTCACCAGTAGAAAAAAAAATCCTTTCAGTTCTGTCACCCTTTGAACAAGCCCTGTAGCTGCTTTGGACATTCTGTCTCAATGGCTAACACCAAGCGAGGAAGAAAATAAACAAGCAAACAGAGTGACAAGAAAAAAATAAAGCCCTGGAACAAAAAAAAAAAAGCAACATGTCTAGAAGACAACTCAAGGGCAGCCAGTGATGGGCAGGAGAAATCCTGCCACTTCCAGTCATATCAGGGGAGAGGAAAGCCGTGCAGACACTGCGTTCCCATCCTTAAAGTACTCAGGTTAGGGAGAATTGTGACAGCTGTGTTCATAAAGCACGTGAACATGGGCAAAGAGCTGATGAGGGCTCTGGCTTCTCCGGCAAGCACGTACTGACTTGGCAGCAGGCGAGGGCAGGGAAGATGTGGTGGCTGTATGAGCTGCCCCGCTCACCCCCACGCCGCAGCCCCCGGGGGGTGGGGGTGGGGGTGTTGCCAGCCTGAAGGACCTGTGGGAAGCACATTTGTCAGGCCACTGCCTGGGTCTAGAGAGGTCCACTCAGCTTCTTGGGGAGTATGGAAGGTGCAGGGGGATGGGGCTGGCAGGCACCCACCAGGCACCTCAGTCACAGCTCAAAAGCTTGCTGTAAAGTGCTTGGACACCTCTCCTCTAGGTGAGATCCCCATGTCGGGGAATTGCAACAGTGTGCTTAGGAAAATCATTCATTTCTGTGCAAATTAAGGGTCAGTTCCTCTCTTTAGGAGAGTCAAGAATAATAAATCTGTTGTGATTCACTCCTGGGATGGTGAAAGTGAGCTGGGAAAGGCATGAGCAACTACTTAATCCCCTTCCCATAGCTCCCAGGCAGCCAGATACTGGAGCTAGTAAGTGCTCCTGCAAAGAGCCTGGCCTCCAGGCTGGGGTGATGAGCAGAGAGAGGTGCTGGGCTCTGTCACACAGCCTGGCAGCAGCGGGAAGCAGCTGGGATAATGTGCAAGGCATGGAGAGAGACTGCACAGTCTGGGAAAGGCGCAGGAGATGTGGAGGTGGCAGCATGCTGCACCGGTGATTTACCCAGTAACTCAGACCGTGGCTGCTCCTTAATGCACGGCACTGAGCACCTAGCAGGCCAGCAGCACCGGTCCTGTGCAGACACGGTGGCAGGAGCCCTTTCCCTGAGGGCAGTCAGGAAAGAGGAGCATGGAGGACGGCACTTCATAGATGGGCAACAGAAGGAAAAACCTGGGACCCAGAGAGGAGTGGGGAAGATGGAGAGACTTGTAGAACTCCACATGGGAAGCTGAAGCACCCAGCCAGTAATGGCTGTGTGAGCCTCAGCTCTGACTTGGGGGGTGAAAGTCTCTGCTATCACATGCAAACAGTTTAGCTTGAGAAACTTGGTTTTATTGCCTGCCGAGTGCTTTTCCAAATGGGACCTGGAGCCTTCACACACTTCTCTGCCTCTTCTGCATTCTCTTATTCCTCAGAGGCAGACGGATTTTTATCTTTGTCCAGCATTAAAAAAAAAAAAAAAAATTCTGTAAAACCAGCTGCCTTAAAAAATAAAGCCCCTTTCCTAGTCTATGCTAATAATTTACTATTATTCCAGGTTTTATTACAAGCTCTTTTAAGGGCTGCCTGGAGCCCCATCCGTAAATAGCACATAACTCAGGCCATGAGGATTTCCTCCCCGGTGGGACTTTTAATGTCTAAACCAGAGGTGTCAAACAAGCAGCTCAAAGACCCGTTGTGGCCCTGGAGAGTTCTACATCTGGACTATATCTCAGTGCTTAACACATTAGCTTTTGCCCCAAGCAGCTCCGGATTTCCCTCGTCAGTTTGCACTGAACCCGAGTTAGATTTGATTTAAGAGGCTGAGCATTCAAAGGAAGAGAAAAGGTACCTGCTTAAACGTTCAAAGTGCTGCCCTGAAGGCTCTCAGGGTTTTGTAGTAGGGTGCAGGCACATATCTCCCCTGAAGCGATGCACATTGCACCTGGACCTGCTTGGAAGAGAGTGAGAGGAAGGGCTCCTGGTGCCAGGCTCTTGTCCCACGCACCATCCCTTCTCTCCGGTTATCATTGCATCTACGCACAACCTGCAGGCTCGTGGCTGTGTGTGCCTGGGAGCTGTGGCTGCCCTCAAAATCCATTTCATCTCTCTGGCAGAGGGTGACTCTGCAGCCTGGCCTCCAGCACGCCCTGGCTGAGCTCCTGGGATGCTGGGCAGGCTGGCACCAGCAGCACCGCAAGGGCCAGTGGCGTGGGCATAAGGTGGGAGACTGGGGGGAGAAGCTGTAGCCCCTGTGTGCTGGCACGGGAAGGGGAGCACTGGTGGTTCTGTGTCCACCTCTTCACAGGAGGTGGAGTGTAGCCTCAGAGGGGGAATTTGGGAGACTCAGACTCTCTCCCTGCCTCTTCCATTACATTTGTGGGTGGCATTAAGTTGCTTCCTTTCCTGCTTTAGCTCTTGCTCAGTGTCTGCCTGTTCTGACATCTGGGACTGTCCCCTTCATCTGTCCACATACTGCCCAGCACAGTAAGGCTCTGATCTCAGCTGGGCCATTAGGGTATGACAGTGTAAACAAGTAAAACACTGAAGTGCCACTTGCAGAGAGAGATGGAGACTGTGCTGCATCCCTCTTCCTGCTGCACAAATGTCTGTAAGCAGTTTGGGGACTAATTCCTTTCTGTGGCCTGGACAGATTTACCTTGCTCATTCCAGTCCCAAACTGGGCAACTGGAATGGTCTGGAGTGTTGATGAAAAGGGTACTGGGGGGATAGATGATGAGCACCACAGCTCAGGACCCAGCCCGGCTTGGATGCTCAGCCCTGGGATTTGTCCCATGCTAAATCCTTTGGAATGCAAAGATTGGGTTTAGGGGAGAAAAAAGAAACTACATTTCTGTGTGGTTTTTCCCCATCCTAAGTCTTCTTGATGTTAAATCCTGAGCCTGTCTGAGGCCTGAACCCACCTGAAGGACAGAATTTCATGAGGCTGCGACAGTGGGCTCGTGTGATGTCTGTTTACAGGGTGGGCAGTTCGTTGTAGCAGCCACCTCTGAGCAGCGCGAATTCCTGCAGCCCTCGCAGAAAGAGGCTCAGGTGCTCAGCACGGAGCAAGATCTGGCTCGCCTCTCGGAAGAGCTCTCCCTGGTTTCACTGCAGCACGGTCCCCACAGCCAGCAGGGTGTGGATGGATCGACCTGCCACCAAGGGGCTGAGGGGAGCACCCAGCCACCCCGCACGCCTCGGGTAGCCCTGGTGCCTTTTGCTCTCTTCCAGTTGAGGCTTACGTTCCAGCTCCCACCGAGGCGCCGGTGTGCCAGGGAAGCCAGCCCAGGCATCCCAGCCCGGGCTCCTTTCACACAGCACCTGCTGCATTTCTAAAGCGCTTCTGCCCCAGATGCCTCCATGTGAGGTCCGGGTGGATCCTGTTAATCCACCCAGCAGAAGGCAGAAAGGGCACGTGGCGCTGGGGCTGCAGGCTCCCCTGCCACACTCCGTCACCTTTCCTCCCTGAATGCCCGTCCCTTCCCCCTGCCCCCCTCCCCGCTCTCCTCCTCTCCTGCCTGCAGCAGGTTGATAGGCGAAACCTGCTGCTCCTGTGTAAGTGTTGTAATGACATTAACAATCTGCCACCGGCAAGTTTCCAGCGCGAGGCGAGCAGGCTCCGAGATGCTGGCAGGGTGACACTTTCCCATGCCTCCTGCCCTCTGTCAGCCGAGAGGTGGCCGCTCCCAGCCTGACAGCTCCGGCAGGATACCTTCACAATGACTGAAATAATAGACCTAGCAATGGGAAAATGAGGCCAAGAGAACCCAAGGGTGAATTACAAGATGAATAACTTCCCTGAAGCCACGTCCCAGAGCATGCCTTGGCCTGCTGTTGATTCACCAGCTGACTTCCCCTCCTGCGCCTTGTTCCACCGCCCTCTGCTCCCCTCCCGGGAGACAGACAGAGCTGTCTTAATTCCGTCACTTGCCTGAAATAACTGAGAGGGTTCAGAGAGGAGAGGGAAGGCAGCAGAGAGGACAGGCACAGAAAAGCATAGAGCAAGCCCCGCAAAGTTTTGGCCCCGTATGCTTGAAGAAATGCACTCTGAAGGGGACTTTTAGACGTGGCAGCCAGGTGAGGCTGAGCAACTGGGCCACCGCCAGCACAAATTGCAGAAGTCGCTGCAGTTGGCTGTCCGTGCCCATCCTTTCGGCTCTTACGTTCTCCACTTTAAACTAAAGCTTCGGAGGGAGTCACTGAGCTGCGTTTGCGCGGGGGCTGCCAGCCCTGGTGCAGAAAGAAGCAGTAGCACCTGCTGCTCCAGAGAATTCCGTGCCCTCCAAGACGGCAACCCCTGGCCACACAGCTGGCCCCAGGCAGCGAAGTCGAACGTGCTGACAGAGGTTCAGGTGCAAAGCAGCAGGGCAGGGAGGGCAGCTCGTGGCGCGGGCAAGAGCCAGTGCGGCGGGGGGCAGCAGAAGGGTCCCCTGCCCTCCGCAGTGGAGGGATGCGGCTGCTCCAGTTTTCGAGGAAGCAGCCAGTCCTGGGGCTAAGCAGCGAGATTAGGAGACAGCTCATTATTGGGTGACTGACGTGAGGAACTCTGCACATTGCAGCCGTCTGCCGTGTCAGCACGGGGCTGTCTTACAATGACGCTGGGCTGGGGCTAGTGTGCCTACCACCTGCAGCACCTGGACTTTCCATCTGAATGCTATTAGCAACTACGATGAAATGGCCCCAGCAGAAAGCAATGAGTTTAATGCTCCCCAACAGGTAATCAAAGCGAATGTTCATACAGCACTATGGCAAGGTGTTCTGCCCACCATACTTTAAAACTTGGTTGCTTTTCGCCCTGGGTTTTAAAATGCACAAGAGCTATGTCCAGTTGGAGATGAGTCCTGTTTCTATTCACATTCCATATTCTGCAATTCGTATACACGTCAATCAAAACTGTTGTTAGCCATAGCTGTCACGTCAAGTCCACGTCTAACAACACGAGTGATTGACAGCAAAGTTTGTTATCTGTGAATGTGTCATCCCATCCAGCACCCAGTGCTGGAGTGCTGCCTGACAGGTCATCAGTGGGAGACTTCCATCATCCATATATTATGAGATGGTTCGAACAAATCATTTTTCAGCTTGTCTCAGACACACATGTTCTTCTGCATCCCTGTTAAGCTGAGATATAGGATTTGACAGTGGAAGAGGGTGGAGGCTGATGGACCTTGGTCAGAAAAATCTTGGAGGGTCAGCAAATAAAAACTACCTATATCCATTTCTGTCCTAACTCTTCTGAATGAATTTGAGGCAGCAGGTTCACAAAGAAACAGAGCACAGGAAGAAAACCGCTGCAAAGGAGCAGACATCTGAAGGTCTTCCATTGGAAAGCCCCAGGATGAGGCAGCTTAGCAAATTTTTACATAGTGTGAGAGCTCAGTAAACAGCTCTCTCATTTGGCTTCTTGCTTTCTTCTTTTCCATAAGAATCACCCAAATCCCCTGTTGCGAAGAGCTGTGCGGAAAAAGGAAATGATAAGTGGAGAGTGATCCATGCTTGTCAGCCAAAAGAAAGTTGGGGTGAGTTCTGAATGAAAGTTTGGGTTACTACTTAATTGATTTCATATACTAGTTCACTGGCCATAGAAATCAGTGGAGTGGAAAGACTCCAGTTAATCTTGATAAACTTTGAGACAGGGCTTCAGTGCAATACAATCCCGACGAGGTACATTTTTCAGGACCTGGTAAATGTTAGTAGGGCAGTTCACCTCTGAGAACAGCTGTTTGCAAAACAGAGTGAGAACTTGGGAATGAATCAGCCACAAGCCAATGTCCACAGTTAAAGTTTCAAGTGATAGGAAAATACAGTGACTTGTTAAATTAATTGTTTAGGATTTAAAGCTGCTGCTTCTCCTTTAATACTATAAATATTATTTCACATGAATGCTTTAACGCTGAGAAGTATTATTATGACAGAACTTAGACAAAAAGATTGTTTCCAAAACAATATTTTTTGTAACTTTTTCCTTCCCAAGGACTTTTCGAAGTCTCTCTGTTTGGACTTGGAATTGGAATTACATCTAAAGTGTGGTGAAAAAGCTACGCGTCCTCTGGGATGGAAATTATGACCTCAAAGAAAGCACAGCCACTAGCTAAATCGTGGCTTGGAGTCAACCAGGCTCAGGACGAGTTTGCTCTCAGGCCCCCTGCAAACATTCTTATTCATTTTATAGCTCTAGCCGTTCTGGGCTGGATCTCGATTCCTGCTAAAGCCAGCTGAGTTTTTGCACTAGTATGTATCAGCCTGTCGCACAGTACCTGGGAGGTGTCTCTGCCTGCATCCCTGCTTGGATACTACAGAGAAGTAATACCTGTATCTGGACTTTTTTGTGGCCCCGGGAATGGGATTGGCCCATGGAAACACCTTTGGAAGCCAAGGGCACATTAGTTTATGAACACAGAGGTCTGCTTATGACACTGTGTATCAAAGAGATATTAAAGGCAAATAATAAAAATAGCTTCCTTCATCCCACACATCCCTCGTGTTTTGGTTTCCTGGCAAAGAGACCCAAAGGTTTGTTTGGACTGTAATTAGTGAGGTTTATAGGCACAACTCAATCATAACAACTTCATTTGGCTCAAGAGAAGTTGAAACCCAGCAAACACAGAATTAAATCCACAACTGGCTCTATAATTCTCCACTTAAAAATAACATTCATGAACGGTTTGATCTGCGACATGTTGAAAGCTACCAAATTTGGATATATGGATTGCCAGCGAGGTGGGGGTAGGAAAAAGATACTTGACACTTTTCCAAACACTTTAGTCAAACACCGTTGAACACTGAACACGGGTGACTTTTTATAAAAATCCATGTGCATTTAGAATATCTATTAGCTACCTAAGTACAGACGGATGGGTAGCTAGCTAGGTAAACAGATGGATAAAGAGATGGACAAGGGCTGGGGATGAAGAACAAATGGGCCAGCCTAAAATTCACCTCAGCCATGCTCTTCCCTTCTTCCTGAGGGCTCTCAGCCCCACAGCAGGACATGTAGAGGGAGGGTGCCCTGGTCCATGCTGCCCTGGGCATTAGCTGTCAGTGGTGGTCCTGCTCCTTTTCCAATTCTGCTTCCCCACTCCATGAGCAGCCATTCCTTCAGCAAGCCATTGGTATGGCAGCCTTCTTGCCGGACAGGTACCCGTTAGCTGGCTGTAAACTACAAATCAGTGCTGGACGTGCTGACAGCAGCAGGCAGAGCTCCACCGTCCCCCGGTGCTGGGGAGCGCCGTGCCTTGTGCATTCCATACCAACCACGCTTCACAGGCAGCTACAACCAGGCTGCTAGAACCAGGCCCGGTACAAAATCCCTGTGCCACAGGAGTGCTCACTGAGTCTGCAAGGACCTGCGCCTTTTAAATTGCTGCGAGTGCTGCAGGAACACAACAGGGCAGGCACTTGCTAATCCACAGTGATTTCAGCCTGGCAGAGATCCCTTATCACCTTTTGAGAGAAGCCATTTGCATGCTGCGAGGCAAAGCAGACACCTCTGGCAAAGCGCATGTGGTCCCCACCTCTGAGAGGGGGGCACCGCATGCTGATTTCAGCCACCACACTGCAAGCCTTACGCGTTCTCTGCAAATCAAAAGAGCGGAGAGACATTCCCCTGGGGTACAAAAATGGATAAGTAACCTTTCTTTGCAGAAGGTGAGGCATCCACCCATTCCCCAGCTTCTTTTGTGCAGGACTCCTTAGGGCTCCAGGGACCAGAGACCCGATGCTGACAGGGTGTCGTCCCTACTGAAAACAAAGGGCCACTCTGTCATACGCCTGCTGCCCAGATGCATTTTTCTTGGCACCTTTTCCACAGGCTAACCACCGTGGTGGAAACACTGTAGACTTTAGGGCCTTCTGCTTCTGAGGAGGTAAGGTCATTGCCCAAGGGTGCAGGGAGCAAACAGAGACTGGGCATCCTGACCCCCCCGTGCCTTCTGCAAAGAGGAAGTTGTGGGGGACTAACAGCAAGGGAGCCATCCCTTCCTGCGAAGCCCTGTGCTGCAGGGAAAGGTACCTCAAACCCTAGCTCAACCAGCAGCCTGAAGTCTTGCCCTGCTCTGCTTCCAAGCAGTAGGACTCTGCACTAGAGAGCTTTGCTCTTAATGACAAATCAGCCGATGTGGGAAATCAATTCTCCAACAGCAGGGCATAACGTCACTCCAACTGGTCCTCTGAGATTTCACAGCAAAAGCTGCTGAAACCTTAGAGCTCAGAGAGAATCCCACAGTCTTGAGAACATTTAGGATAAAAGTTAAGGTACAAGAGCTCAATTTATCTTGAGCAGAATATGCCTTCAAAGCCGCAATCTGTAATTCAGTTAAGACCGGATCTTTTCTACCCTGTAGCCTCCACAGGAACCTTTAGACACAAAAAAGTGAGCTGCCGGTTCCACTGCTGCAAGCAGAGTTGTCCATCCCAAGACAGACAGATCTACATCTTTTCATAAAACTTGCACCTTACCTGGGATGGGACTGCATCACTGATACCTGGTCCAGACCAGACAAACCTCAAACAGCAATTCACATCTAGAAAGCTGGATTCGTGCCCCTACTGCTACTGGCATGATCCAGCTCCCATTTAACAGGTTTTCAGTTAAGTAACCAAAAGGACCTCAAGAGTGTGTAGCACCCTGGGTTTTGGGGAACATAGCTGCAGGAATGTGTCTGTAATTCATCTAAAATGAGCTAGCTTCAGCGTATTAGCTTGGATGTAAACAGCAAAGCCACAACAGCCTGAGTCTCAACCACGGAGTATGCAGCCAGAATCCTGGACTTGCTGCACCACTGCTCGTCAGAGAGAAGCCATCCCATGGGGATCGCCGCAGGATGTGCAGCCACCTCCTGCGAGCAGTGCAGGTCTTTCAGCCATGCCCCGTTACCTGGCTCCAGACAGGGACACCCACACAGGTTACCAGCACGGCTGTGAACGCTGCTTCTCCTCCATATTACACTGTTGTCTGTGCTCTCTCACGCTGCAGAACACGGAGGGCAGGTTTCACTGATGGCACTGGTAGGCTGGAGGTCAAGGGCATGCACCCAAGTAGCACAGACCTGGGGAGCAGCTGCAGTGCCACCGCTGGCTTGCAGGCGACTGCCCGTTCCGTGTCCGCACCACAGCTGCACGGTGCACTAAGCAGCTCTTTGTTTTCCCCTCCAGACTGAGCCACTTGAAGTCCTATCCCTCAAAGGCCACATAGAGAGACAGAAATTGTGGAAACAAGTTTTTCTGCTTGTGTGTTTTCTGGGCTGCGTATTTCTAATCAAGTACCCTCCTCACTTGCAGGACACAAGCAAGATCCATGGCCGTGGGACTGAGCCACACTCCTCTGAGAGCAGACCTCCATTTCCAGCAAAGCTACATTACTCTGCCTTATGTGAACACATGTTGTCAGCTGTTTTAGCGGTAGTAAGTGAATGGCGATGCGGAAGAAGAAGAAGCTTCTAAGGGATGTCGCTGTGTCTCTTGTTAATGAGCTGACCTTGTGCTTGCAGAATCACGCGTGTGCAAGGGACGCAGTCAGCTCTGGTTCTCCTCTAGCCAGGGGCCAGGGCACTTCAAGATTTGTAAGCATGCTGGTACTGATGGATAGTCCACTTTGGCAGGAGGGGGAAGGACAGCAATGTCTGTGGCACAGGTCACACTGGTAGGTGAAATGATCACCAGCCAGGATTGTTTCCAACAGCTTGCTCTTTCCAATCAAGTTGGGTTGCTCCAAGGCAGTTGAATTTACCATCCTCAACAGCTGGGTCACTGCACTTTGGTCCCCACTAAAAATAACCGGGAAATAGATGCATCTTAGTCTATTTGAATCTTAAATAGCAGTTTGTGTCATCTCATAGATTTTGTGTACCATTCTGCAGTTTTCTTTCCAAAGTTCTTATGCAAAGAAAGCAATGAAGCTTTTGATGGTCAGCAGTGATGGAAAGATAATTCCCATTTGGACTTAGAAGTGGGAAAAGCTGCTCACAAAGCAAAATATGCTAAAAAACTTACTTGCTGGCTATGGCCATTCTTCACATCCTCTCTAATTTCTTTGGGTGTCAGTGTATTGCAGAGCAGGGTCCCATTCCTTGACCCGAGGTTTAAGCTGATGCTGATATACCACGTGCAGACAACAGCAATAACACATGTTGCTGCCTTTGCTGTGAGTGGCTGGATTTGCTCCACCTTCTCACTTCTTTGTCTCTTGCCCCAGGACCTAGAATGCAGAGGGACTGGAAGATAGAAGAGGGGACCCTACAGAACTCAAGCACTCAGCCCTCAGTGCAGCCTTCTTCACATCACACACGGCATCCGTGCAGTAGCAAATAACAGCATGCTGCACGCTAGGAGCAGCGAGGGGAGGAGGCTATACGGGAAATGGAAGGTGGAGTAGCAAGGATGCAAAATGCCCATATTCTGACCAGATCTGAGTGGGTCGCTATGGAGGTTGAAAGGAGCTGGGGCAGGCTGAGGGACACAGCATTTGTGTGACCTTGTGGCGCCTGCGTTAGCAT
>JAVJGJ010000037.1:103130312-103140933 GCA_035590215.1 Microhierax caerulescens
TGGGACGCTGCGGCACCCCGCGACCCCTCAGTACCCCACGACCCTCCTCGCTTCGTCCCCTCGGGAAAGGTCAGGGGCTTCCCCAGAGCCTGGGGACACACACACACACCCCCCCCCGCGGGGCCGGGGGTCTCTGCGGCGAGCAGCACCCACCGAGGGCCCTGCAGTGGCCGGGTGAAGGGGTGCTGGCGCTCACCCCCTCCTCCACTGTCCATGCCCCCGGACACTGGGGCAGCCCCTTGCCCCCGGGGGGAGATGTGGGCACAGGGCCTCATGCCAGCGCAGATGCAAAATCTCCTTTTCGGGGGTACGCCCCGCAGAATGTGGGGACCCCCCCAGCTGCACGCACGGAGGCACCCAGCATGTCCTCAGCGCTTCTGAGGCTGGGTGAGGTGGCTGGGGGCAGCTCAGGCAGCACCCCACGGCCCAGCCGGCACCCCACAGCTCAGATGGCACCCCATGGCTTGTCCAGCACCCCACGGCTCAGCCAGCACCCCACGGCTCAGCCGGCACCCCACTGCTTGTCCAGCACCCCACAGCTCAGCCAGCACCCCACAGCTCAGATGGCACCCCATGGCTTGTCCAGCACCCCACAGCTCAGCCAGCACCCCACAACTCAGATGGCACCCCGTGGCTCGTCCAGCACCCCACGGCCCAGCCAGCACCCTGCAACTGGCACCCTGAGCCCTTGCCGTGGCCACGTGGGTGACGGTGCCCACGCACACCCGTGGGGGCCAGGGAGCTGCCCCCCCCTTGCTGCCCCCGCGCCTGGCGCAGTGCAGCCCACCCGTCCAAATAACTTTCTTTAATGTGGAACGGCGATTGTTATGCGGCCCTTTGAGCCTTCGAGCTCTTGGCTCATTTCAAAACCTGCCTATTTAAAGACCTTTTTTTAGATAATGCAGCATGTGTATTAAATCTCTGTGCTGCAGGCTTAAATCTTTTAATAATCATAAATTGGGTATTAGCTTTCCATAGACCAGCATCTGAGATGCAGAATGGTGTCTGGACGTGAAGCGCCTCGTGCCTTTGCCCTTTCCTTGCCCATTCTGAAGCCAGGATGGAAGAGTCAGTCACGATCGTTTTGAGAACCTGCACGTGAAAACACATTCAATTCTCCCTCTGAAAACCGAGCGTGACATGGCTTAGTTTGGGTCAAGTTTTTTGGAGGCGAACGTAACCACACGCTGCACTCAATCCCTATCGCTGGTGCCCATCTTGAGCTTTGCTTTTAATTTGCTCCAATGAATCATTCTATTTGCCTTAACCGTTCCTGCAGCCGGGGCTGCAATTTGTGCATCTCCCGGCGCTGCTGCTGCCTGGCGCTGGGCTGCGGTGATGGTAGCGGTGGCAGCCGGGGCCAGGGCATGGGGACAGCCGGGCAGTGCCACCTTCCAGCCGCTGCCACCCGCCTGCCCTGGCTGAGCCCCTGGAGCCAGGCTGTGCCCTGCCTCAACACCCCAGGCTCTTGGGAAAAGCCTTTCTCTGCTCTGAAAGCACGAGCGCAGCGAATTCGGTGGCTTCAGCCCAGCAGGCTGCGGAGCCGCAGGAGGGCAGGGGGTGGCCCGGGAGCTCCCTGTGGGATGGGGGCCAAGGGGTGTCCCACGCTGGTGGAGCCACACGAGCCCCGCTCTCAGTCCCAGCCGTACAGAGGAGGAGAGCGCTGGAGGTGCGAGGCAGTGGGAGCGACCAGGTCGCAGGCACCCACCGATGGAGGGCTTGCCCCCCGCGCCTCACAGAGGGATGCCAGAGGCAGGATGAGCGCCTGGAACATGTCTCGTTGCTCCCAGGAGCAGGGAAACTAGCCTGCTGTGAGCCTGGCATGCAGGCAGCGACACGTCTGCTGGCTGCGCTGGCACGGCTAAGAGGGGTGCTGGAGGGACCCAGAAGGCAGGGGAAAAAAAGAAACACCCTCGGAAATGCTTCCATTCTCGTCGCTGCATCAGATTCTGGTCCTTTCATTTCAGGTGCAATTTTAGGTGGCTTGCCACATACAAGCTGCAAAATGCATGCAAGGCGTACTGTATGAAACAGCATCATCTTCCTGCAGACACCAAAGGATCCAGGGGAATACATTTATTTCAGAATCCTTTTCGTCTATCACACTAACACACACGTGACCACAGAAACAGCAGTTCTTGGCTGAATTGTGATTTTTGGTTTGTGGGAGGCATGTTGTTTTTCTGGGTGAGTACTACTTATCTAAATGCCCACAAAGTCTAGCCTGCTCTTCTGCAAAGGGTGCACTGGAGGTGCATGTTGTCTTGCTGAAGAATAATAAATGTTTGCTTTGTAAGTCTCATTGGAAAGGCTGAGGGATCTGTTTCCTTGTGAGACCAATAAAATGCAGAAAACCAGCCCTTTGTGCAATGTCCCTCACCCATGTGAAAACACCACGAGGAAATAACGAATAACAGAAGTAGTGTCCCTCCTTTGACAGTTAATTCTGAAGGCATTAATTACATAATTACAGTGAAAAAAAAAATGTTCAACAAGCTAGTTTTCCAGCAGAATCTGCACTAAATGATTCAATTCCCAGGCTGGGAGCAGTGCTTATTGACTGTGCTCCTCTCCAGAGAGACTTCTTCTCCTTGTGACAAGTTGGGAGAATTTTTGCCATTCTAAAACTCTGACATAACACATAGCCTTTCTCCTCACATTTCAAATGTGTTCAGGTTTCAAAGCTCAGTGAAATCTGGGGACAGACTCTCATTTCCTTAAGGCACTTCAGATTCAGCCAGGATCCTGCCTGTCCCCAGCGCCGGTGTTCTGGACGTACCGTGTTGCTTTGCACCAAATCTCGTTCCCACCTGAGCCCACGTTGCGACAGTGTTGTGGTTCCAAACCTGAGCCAGAGGCTGATGGCAGCCCCCTCCCAGAACTGGGGGGAGCTCGGCTGAGGTTGGAACCGTGTTCTTGCCGCAACTCCTTGGGAGCGCTGATGTGCCCAGTAATGCTGGTGCTGGCAGATAGCTGCACATCAGCAGGATCGGGGCGTTCATTGGGTTTGGGGGTGACCTGAAAGCCCCTGTCCCACCCGCCTCATGTGTCGTGACCGATTTGGCGGGCTGTCGAGGCAATGGTGTTAAAGGAGACAGGGCTATTTCCTAGCAGGCCCCCTTCTGCGGTATTTTACATCTCTTTGGTGCCAGTTTAGTCTGCGCCGTGGTGGCAAGATGGGACCCAACCAACCTGCCTTCCCTTCTGCCACCCTCCGCGTGGGCCGGCTCCGGCTGCAATGGAGCTGCGTGGCTGTTCCTACCCCTGGGGCAGGCTCACACCAAGCACACCGGGACTGGAAAATTCCCCCCAGCCCCAGCCATGGACTCGGGAGCACAGAAGCTGCCCGGAGGGTGAGGAGCAATGGGGTGTCCTGCTGGCAGCCAGCTCCACTTTCAGTGTGGGTGCAGTAGGTGTGCAAGGGCTTGTGGGGACTGGGCAGAGCACACCACGTCCCTGGGGATTTCGGCTGCCTGCGGGGTGTCAGAGGAGCGTGGGGCTGTGGGGACACCAGGGCAGAGCAGAGCGTGGGCAGGCTCTCTTCCTTACAGAGGCTTTTCTCCTTATGAGCAGCTTTCCTCCATCACAGGTTGTGCGCATCTTGTTTACGCCCCATTTGAGCGCTGATGTCGTTGCTAGCAAGGTCCATGGGACACACCAAAGATGGAAAAAAGCACAATTGGCAAATTCCAGTGCAACCGGAATTGCATCTATTCACTTGCATTTAATCCTCCTCTCATGCAACTACTCACTTGCAGTTAGCGCTACTCTGGCTTGGCGTAATTTGGCTTTTACGGTTTGTGCCACCGGCAACCTGTCCATACACACTGGGAAAGTGAAAGCCCTTAAACTGCCTCTGGATGGAAAGCTGGGATTTTCCTTCTTAAGGTTTATGTGAAAAGTCCCTGTGATTCCTCTCTGGGCATGGCCTATATATTTAATTTTGATCCCTGAAAAAAACATCATGTTCATACATGTTATGGTTTTAAACAAACAGCTTAAAGGATCTTTCCGCCTGAAGACTGGCAATGCGAGACAGGTTATTAACCCAAATACTGGTGTTTGATTAGATGAGAGAGAACAGAAGAGGACAAACTGCTCGTGGCAGTCCCCACTTGCCCCTGCCCAGTCCGGATATGCACTGGATCTCCAGCTCTCTTTGATCACTAAACCCAATTTTATTACAGCCCGGCTTCTAAAATTTTGAAGCACAACTCAAAAGCTTGCAGCTGGGGTGAAAAGGCTCCTAAGAGGCCTGGAGTCCCAGGGGGCTGAATGCAGGTTTTGTCTCCTTTCTGCTCCCTGCCTGCCTGTGCCCCTGGCCGTGCCTTGTTCCCCAGGCACTGTTTGTTCTGGGTATTGTTGGGCAGACAGCTGTGGCTGTTCAGCCACTCCAGCGCCTGTTTGCCCAGGGATTGGGCTGTAATCCCTCCTGGATTTCCCTCTGCTTGATCCCATGCAATCATCCCCCACCATACATCACTTTGGATAGTGTGTCAAAGGGAATGCTGAAGGAGAAATTAAGACATTAAGGCCTGGCAGATTGTGAGGAGGTTCTTTAGGAGACTATAATGTGTAACAAATTACAGTACAGCCTTCTGCCCCGAGCATCCTTTTCAAACCTAGCACGGCCTCTTTTGTCCCTCTGGAGCTTATGGCTCTAATCAGCTGAAATTAATTATCGGGGTCGTATGACTCACAGAATCCCCCAAACAAGCCCAGGGCCAGAAAAGGGTTCGAGGAAACACCGAGCAGTCTGCTGCACTCCGCTCCTCCCTGCTGCCTGCCAGAGCCGCTGCCAAGCGGCTTCAGGTCGGGGCGACACCGCAGGCTGGGGGTCCTGTGCAGCCACCCCCCCCTTCCCCACGGAGCCAGGCTGGGCTCAGGTGCCTTCGCAAAGCTTGGGAGCCGAGGCCGGGTCTCGCGAGGCACAGGCTCTTCCTCGGCTGCATCTTGAGGCGTGCAGGCGGCTTCCCCCGTCCCTCTGTCTGCTCAGTTTCACGCTCTCCGATTTCTGCGCGCTCCCAGACCAGCGCACGGCACGTTCCTTGCGTCCGACACGTGCTGACTGCTCAGGCTGTGCCGTCATGTTGTGCACAGGAACACAATTAGAATAAACCGAAGGCATTCTCTTGCTCCGAGGAAATGCCAGAGCTCTTTCAGCTAAACACAAATATATTTCTAAGAAAATTACCGTCTGTACTAATAAACTATTATTCATTGTGCCTGCTGCTATTAAGGACATCCTTTTCAGGGCTGTGAAACTGGCTGTGGGAACACAACGATGGTAACACACTAGGAATTTTGCAACATTAGAAATGGAGATTTTTCTGGGGCTCTTTTACTATGAAGCAAATGGGCTTTAATTTCTTTTCTCACCTCCCTTCCTCCTTCCCCGCCCTTGGAAATTTTAGCAAAAGAAAATTGCAACTGCGTACACAAAAAACCTTTCTGAAGACATTGCCCCAGTTTTGTCTTTCAGTGCTGAGAGCCTCCGTTGAGCTGCAGCGATAGAATAGACCAGCTGATTGAGACAGATGTTCTCTTCTTTAGCAAGTGCCAACACTTTGCCCAAAACATATTTGCTGACTTACCCTTAACTGGAAAACATCTTGAAAAGGCGGTGGAGATAAAAAGGAAGGGAATGAAGCCACGTTGTGTCCAGATTTAACACAGCCCAGTGCTCCATTCTCTAAAACCAGTCCTGGTTGAAGAGGTCCCTTTCACTGGATCCTGTTCATTTGTTGATGGATAATAGGGGCTGAGTTGCGGCAATCCGTGTGCAGAAAGCAGAAAATAGAGTCAATTACATCTGTATTAGGTGGCCTTGGGGAGAAAATCTCCTTACGTGCCTTCCACTGATACTGTTCTTAATTATATTGGCGAAGGAGCTGCCTATGTTAAATCCAAGCACAGCTCGAGCTGCTCTAAATATAGAGCCTAAACTATCTCCTGAGAAGGTAATGGCAGTGACGTAACTTTCCAGCAGACTTTAAATCAGGCTTTTTTAATTCGCCCACAATAAACATCTCATAATGAGATGGCACGATGATGCCATCGCCTCCTCTCTGTGCCTCGGAGAGCCTGACCCTGCACAGCCCCTTTCCTCCTCCTTGGAGGGGATGAAGCTCACACCATCTCCGGCGCTGAACGTGGGATGTGGCACCATGCCGGCACCAAGCCCCCAGCCCACAGTTTGCCAGGTCCTGGGGCTGCATGGGCGCCTGCCTGCTCCTGCCAGCCCCTGCTGCCGCCAGCCCTGTGCTGGGCAGAGAGAACACAGCCCGGGGCACTGCCAGGGGTGACGCACCCAGGCAGGAGGGTGCCCCGTGGGGAGCAGAAGCAGGTGGCTCAGGGTGGCTCCGCCAAGACCTGCACCAGGTTCAGAGCAGGGACCTGAAAACCTGCCCTCTCGCTGGTTGTCCCCAGTCCCAGGGGGAACCGAGTGGCTGAGTGGCGGCAGGACGGGCTCTGCGTCGCTTCACTCTGCTCTGGCAGGGGCTGCCTGGCCAGAAGCAGCCCCCTGGCCTGAGGAAGAAGAGGTGTGCTGCAGCCCCCCCAGCCCAGCTGCAGGGCAGGAGCCAGGGCTGGAGGGATGGCACAGTCTCCCAAAACCCTCAAGCTCTCCGAGGGCAAGTCGGTTATCCTGTTGGTCTGCTCCTCCACCCCCTGGTTGGGTGCTGCTGTCTCACGGAGTCTGGAAGAGCACGAGCATTAACTGGGGGGACGATGCACGTACACTTCTCAAGGGACCCAGGAGCATAAATGATACACAGTAGGACTTCTTTTTGTCAAGGTTTTATGTAGAGTAGGTAAGCTCCATAGGCCTTTGCCATCCAAACAACCAGGACAAGTATCTGTGGTATTTCATAGCCCCTTTCATTTCAGTTTCCCTTAATCTTATTAAGTGTCTGTCCCCATACCTGAGGGGAAAAAAAAAAAAAAGCCATCAATTATATTTGCTTTGCCTTTGAAAAGATTTGTCATTTTGCCATCTGTAGGCAAGCATGCTCTGCAACAATAGGTTTTGTTTGACTTCTCTAGTAAAAAGGTCCCTAGTTTTTTTCTTGGCCCTGTCCACAGTTTGCTTTCCCCCCGCCTCATTCTTTTCAGTGGGCCTGTTGATGAGCTTGGCCTAATCAGATTAACTCAACCCAGACACAGCAGTGGCAGTTTATTCTCTTTTAAAAGGACTCCACGGTTTCCTACAAACTTTTTGTAAACTCTTCATCTCTGGCTAAACTCTTTTGTAAGCTGTATCCAATGGACTCTTTGAGAGACCCACACTCCCTGTCAATGAAGACCTGTTAGAATGGGTCACTAATCCGAAAGAGTGGAGAAATGCCTTTAAAGCCGTGCACTGATGCATTGGGAGCCCTGACTAGCACCCGCAGAAAGAGGGAATTGAATTCCCAAATAGCTGGAACATTTAATTTGATTCCTAAAATAAATATTTTGAAAAAGTCCACCTTGTTTACAACCCTAATGAAATAAGCTGGTTTCCTCTGAAGTCCTGTGGGTGCTAGGAGGACACGCTTTGGTGTCTGTTCTTTACCCAGCACACCCTTCCCCTCAATCCAACAAGGAGCTCGGAAGACAGAAAACAAAGCAACAGCTTCTTGACTGGTTTTTACAGTTTGGGGCATTCTTGCTACTTTTCTTTTGGCAGGTGCCAGGAAAAGATCTGTTTGGGACCCTTAACGCACCACTGTTCCTGATCCGGGTGGGAGGCTCCTCGCTACCTCCGAGAGGTGTTTTATGATGCTGCTGGTTACTGGGCTTCTCCCTTTGCTTGGGGATTTCGATCCCATCCCACTGAAACAACAAGCAAAGGTTCCTCCATCCTCCGTGGGAGGATGGAGTGGTCTGGATGCACATGTAACACCCAGCTATGCACACGGGCAACCCAGAGCCCCCCCGCTGGGCATGAGAGCCGCTGCTCCCTGCTCCTCCAGCGCTCCCACTCCGGAGCTCAGGAGACAAGACTGATCTACCCTGCATAATTTAAAGGTTTCTGATGCAGCACGGCTGGGAAAAGGAATTTCAGTGATGGTTCCCTTCCCCTTCAGCTGGTGGTGATTGTGGCTACAAAGGGGAGGCTGGCTGCAGTGGCAGGCTTGCCAGTGGCCTCATGCCTCCAGCAGGCACAGCCTGCCTTGACACAGCACCGCAGCCATCCCCAGCACCGTACTGCAGCCAGCCCCAGTGCAGCGCTGCAGCTAGTCCAAATGCAGCACTGCAGCCAGCTCCAATGCAGCACTGCAGCCAGCCCCCGTGCACCACTGCAGCCAGCCCCAGTGCAGCACTGCACCAAGCCCCCATGCAGCACTGCAGCCAGCCCCAGTGCACCGCCGCAGCCAGCCCCAGTGCACCACTGCACCAAGCCCCCATGCAGCACTGCAGCCAGCCCCAGTGCACCACTGCACCAAGCCCCCATGCACTACTGCACCAAGCCCCCATGCAGGACTGCAGCCAGCCCCAGTGCACCACTGCACCAAGCCCCCGTGCACCACTGCAGCCAGCCCCAGTGCACCACTGCACCAAGCCCCCATGCACTACTGCAGCCAGCCCCAGTGCACCACTGCAGCAAGCCCCCATGCAGCACTGCAGTGCTGGCCAGGGCCACACACACCAGTATAGTCCCGAGTCCTTTCTGCGCTGCCCGAGTTGCTGGTGTGCTGAGCCCCACAGCTGGTCCTTCAGCAACTGTTGCATCTGCAAGTGACAAGGGGAAGGGGGAGGCTGCTCAGAGCCAGCCCAATGGCATGGCTGGTGGGTGCCGAGAGACCCACGATCCCACGATCCCACGCATCCTTACAGGAATGAGGCAGCCTGCAAAGCCCAGAAGAAGAGGAAGCCCAAACTCTCATTCTCCCAACCTTCCGTTTCACTGCAGGTACACATTGGCACTTGTGCTTGTAAAAAAACCCGTATAGGCACGCCTTCCAACATCTAGAGATCCTCTTACCAGCAGCATGCCAGACCTTCTCCTTCCAAGATTTCCACTTCTGTAGTTGTTGCAAGCTTGTGATTGGCATGTCTGAAAACTTCATTGTGGAGAGGATTTCATGGCATTCAGTGGAAGTTTCCACTTCTTTAGAGTTGCACAGAGAAGATTAACATTGTGACTTCATCCCCCTGCCATTATCACCCTGACTTAGAGTCACTTCATGTCTTTGATAAAACTTGCCCCAGTTAAAAATAAGCAAAGAAGATCCCACAATGCACACAATGAACAAAATGACTCCCTGAAAAATACCCTATTGTCTTCCAGGAAGAAGACCGGTCATTTTTCATGGTAAGAGCTTTATATCAAAAATTGCATTGAATGGCAGAAAGACTTGTCTTAATTGGGCAGGACAGACAGGACACCCAATCCAGCACACCTCCCACACCCTGCAAAACAGTGACAGAGTCCCTCACTAGCTCATGGTCTTAGGACAGATTTGCTCCCTGAGCATTGCAGAGAGGGTGTCATACTTCCAGGCACTTCTCAAGTAGCTTTTTCTTTCCATACTTTCAACCTGAATGCTCCAAACTTTCTCTGAACAGGCCAAACACTAACTTTTGTTCTAGTTTCCACCTATTAATCTTACTAAAGACATTACGCCTGAATTAAAATGTGTTTGAAAATAAGATGAGAAAAATGAGTCCAGGATTTGTGTTTTGAAGGAATTAAAACTCAAATGAATCATTCCTAAGCCTACACTTAACCACACCGGTTGCTCTAAGGAACAGTGTGCGTGAGGCACGAGAGGAAGGAAAATGGACAAATCCAGAGACAAGTAGCCAGGATCCCAGGACAAGTCCATCTGTGAGACCCCGAGAACGTGCCAACAGAGTGGTGACACGCTGTGCACAAGCCAGGGCTAACCTGCAGCATCTGTGCCCAGAGCAGCAGCACAGTGCCTGGGACGGGCTCGTTCCGAGGCAGGTTCCTGAGGCAGCTGGGGGGGCCACAGTCGCATGGAAGCCGGCACCGGAGCCCCTGTCAGCATCACTGGCCTCAGCTCAGCTCACAGCAGCTGTAGCTCTCTTCCCCCTTGTCGGCTGGGTCAGTGAAGCATTGAAGTTGAGGTTGCCTTCGTACATGGACTTGTTTGTCAGCAGAAACTTGTTCTGCAGACGACCACCCCATTCCCCAGCCGGTCTTGTCCATCTGTCTGGGACTGGCCATGCAGGTGTCTCTGCCCATTCCTTGCCATGTCCCTGCCGATGTGCCCTGTGGAACAGCTTTGTCACTGTTCCAGCTGGATCATCAGGAAGGAGGCTCCCAGGACTGCACCCTCAAGGTTACGCTGCGGTTGCCGTCTGGCTTGTTTGTGGGTCTCACCCTTTATCGCCCAACATTAATGGTTTATGGCAATTGGAAGCAGGCAATGAAAGGGAAACTGCTCTGGCTGTGGAGGGCCTTTGAATGACCCTCTTCGTTTCCCAGGATGGATAACAAAACCAGCCCCTCCAGAGAATGCCAGGGCCATTTGGCCAGCTCAAAGGGACACTGGGTAAGCTCCGCTTGCTGGGCTCTTGCCAAGGGTCCTGGCAGCCACCACAGGGCTGGCTGGCCAGCCCGGAGGCTACCTGGCCTCCCCAAGGGTTTCGGTGGGCTGTGCTCTCGAGC
>JAVJGJ010000037.1:103142936-103161066 GCA_035590215.1 Microhierax caerulescens
GCTCTCCTGGCTCGGGGCCTGCAGCGGCAGCAGTGCTCTCCTGGCTCGGGGCCTGCAGCGGCAGCAGTGCCCTCCTGGCTCGGGGCCTGCAGCACGTGGCTCTGAGTGGCTCTTGCTGCAGGGCCTTGTCAGCAGCGTGTGCTGCGCCGGGGAGCCTTTGCCCAGGGTGGTGTGAAATCCTCCATCCTCTCCTGACGTGCCAGGCATATAAACACGACGTTGCCCTGGTCCCTGCAGAAGCCTGCTGCATCACAGGGGGAGAAGGTTTAATGAAAAATTTAAAGGCTGGCGTCTTAAAATAAATTCCAGTCCTGGCTGAAATTTCACAGCGGCTGCTAAATGTCTCTCACTCTAGGACTTGTGTGCGGGAAACGAAACAATTGCTCCCTTCCAAGAGAAAAAATGGGCCTTGTTCCCTCGCTGCGCTGGTGAGACATGAAGCCAGCTCCGCCAGAGGGGTGGGAGGTGATGGATGTAATTAAAAGCCCAGGGGGAGGGAAGGAGGAGGGAGAGAGGGAAGAACAATAAATGGACACAGCTTATCTTGTGGTTGAAAGCTGATCTTCATGGACATTTAACATATGGTATTTTCAATAATGGATAAACAGTTTAAAGGGGACCTGCAAATGTTGTCTTTTAATGAGCTAGCAGCAGGGTTATGTGCTGAATACCCTCAACTCACTTTTTATCTTGCTCCCAGGTCCCCCCAGTTGTGGCCAGCTGGGCTCCCACTGGGCTCTGAAGCCCCAGCATACACTATGTCCTGTCACAGCTGCCATGGACTCAGCCCGGTGGGGTCGAGGGGGTGAATATAATTACCCAAGCTGGACTTTGGCCAGGACAGCAGGGCTAGCTCCCTTACTCTTGCAAAAACTGCTGTGGGATCTGTAATTACCACCACAGGTCAAGACCCTTGGTTTTACCAGCACATTTCATCTCTAAGACAGCGTTGCTGGCAGCCCAAGGACCAGCTGCAGCAGCCACAGCCCAGACTTTGGAGCCCTGAATTGTGCCTCTTTTACAGGCGCTGCCTCTTGAAAATACATGGAAGTGGCAAACGAGCGTTACCTCATGAGCAGGTTTCAGGCTTGCTGCTTCAGGCCCCTGTTTTGCAGATGCCCAGAGGAGACAGACTGGAGGTGGGTGTCCCGAGGCAGCCTCTGCGGCCATTGTGCTGCCCCTGCCCCAGCTGAGCCCCATGGCGCTGCTCTCCGTGGCCAGCACCAAGGGTCAGTGGGCACAAAGGAAACTCTTGTCCAAGAAAAAAGTTGCACGTGGATATTGGACTCCAGAACCTGGTGCCTGCCTTTGCTGTGGGACCTCAGGAAATGCTGAGCAGCTAGAGCCTGTATTTCCCATACAAGCCATGCCCAGATAAAAATGGGAAAACTTGAAGAGGCAAGTTGAGCTCTTGGCTCCAGCTGCACCTTGTGGACTTAGGTAGAGCTCAGGGAACTTCGAGGCACTTGGGAAAGACACATTCAGCTCTGCAAGTACTTTTGCATGGGTGGGATTTAATTTAAACTCTAGGCTCATTTATTTTCTCTCCCTCGGGAAACAGTGAGCAGAAGGAACGCTTGTCCAGCGTTCGCCTGGAAAGCAGGGCTAGGTCGTGGCCATGTAGAAGGGAGTTAGGAAAGCTTTTCCCTGTGTGGCTTTCCCTCCATTCCCACAGGCAGCCTGGGAAGGGGAGATCCCAGTCACCTCCTTGCTGTGTTCACCACTGAGCAAGGGGACAATCGAGCTTCTGTTTCCTCAGAATTGCCAAGAGAAGGACAATTTGCACATTTAACCTCGGAGCCCAGATGAGAAGGCAGCTGCCTGGGTCATGGCAGGGTGGGCACAACACCTGCGCTGGGTGCTGCACAGGCACAGGGGAGTAAAATGGGGCAACCATCGTGTGTGGGTTGTGGAACTCCTCCATCCCCACCACTGACAGTCCCTGCCTCTGTAAGACAATATAACTGTGTTAAATCACCATTAGGTCTCAGCTGGGTTAGGGTCAAGATCCCAGCCACAGCCAGCTAAGAGGATGCAGGGCTTGTTTGCCGCCAGCACCTTGCACTCTAACAGCATGCTTCCAGTGGGTTAAACTGAATCCACTTTGGAGGCTAAGCTTTCAGCCTGCATAAATCTGTGCAGATCCTTCAAAGCTCTGGTGCTTTACATCAGCTCAGGCTATAGGCAGCTACACTCTCTTTTCATGCTGTAATCTCCACACTCACTTATGCTCAAAATTATCTTATTCATCCTTTGACACTCTGGTGCCCACCAACAGCCCTTGCTCATCTGCATTGGTCTAAGTTTCTCATTTGTGTTAGCTTCTGCTGGACAACCGTTGGCCATGCCCTGTGTCTCATGTCCCTGGGAAAACTAAACTACACTGGAGCTCATCACACCTTAACAGGGGCATGGAGATAAGGCTGGAGAGCTCTCTCTCCTTATCACCTAAGAGGAATATGAGATTTACTTTTGAGAGGCGTCCATCATGCAGGCATTTTGTTTAATACCCTCTATGAGCCAGCTTTTCTTAGCCCCTGAAAGCAAATGTGGGAAGGAAACTGAGCTCGAGTAGCCCTGGTGCTGAGCAGAGCGCAGGGCAGGACATGCTCCCGCAGCCCAGGCTCCTCTGAACCCAGAGCGGGGCTCCTCCTGCAGTGCCTGAAAACCTGCTTCTGTCTGCTGGCACGTTTCCTTGCCTGGGTTCAGACCCTTCCTATTTTTCAGGCAAAGCCCTGGGAGTCTGGGGCATTTTTAGTTAACTGAAAATATACATGTGTTTTGGGAGCCATCTCCTTTTGTACCAGCTCATTAGGGGAAATAAATGGCCCCTGACCATCTGTCATCTTTGTGCAGGTACCTGGCAGAGAGGGGTGGGAAAAGGCACGGAGGATCCTTAATCCGCTCAGGCTTCAGCAAAGTGAACGATGCTTCCCACAATATAATTACAGCAGTCCTGCTGGAAAGTGACAGACCTAGTGAGTGGAAATAGATGAATGTAATTAAAATCCCAGGGAGAGAGTGATGGAGACAGAGACACACAGAAGAGCAGTGGAGGGAGAAAGAGTGGTGGAGGGTGAGGAACCAAATAACAGGAAGCAGCTAGTCTTCAGGATAGGGACCATATACTGATTTCATTAATGAAGAAAAAGGGTAGAAACCTATTACTGTTAAATTCTTGTCTTTTCCTCTCCTCTACTTGCCTTTCAAAAAAAATATCAGGGATTTAAACCTGAAGGACAAGTATAATCATCCAGTCCAACCCGATACATAAACCCAGCCCCAGTGGGCTTTGCATCCAGATAAGAGGTTTTGCCCTCCAAAGCTCCATGCCACTGCCTGTGAATTAAAGAAACTTCCATCCTATGAGCATCCCTGGTTTAAGAGCCTACTGATATTAGGTGATGAGCTGCAAGAAGTCTGTAGGAGATACCTTCCAAACTGTTCCAGTGGCATGTGTATGAGGAGAGGCTGGGGTCAGGCACTGTTTTTCATAGGCATGAGAGTAAAGTGCTTGGGAACCTGGGGCAGGAGTTTTTCAGCAGAAAGCAGCTTTACTGGAGTTGGCCCCACATGAAGCAGAAACCCATCCACTTTCAGAAGGATCCCAGCAGCAGCAACAGCTTTAGACCTTCTCACACTATCCCATTTCTCTCCTCTCCCTTCAGCAACCACAGGAGCAGCAAGCCCAGCTCTCTATGGCTCTTCCCCTTGCTCTCAGTCCAATTGGTACCCCAACAGGTCCCTGCCCTGCTCTCTTGTAGCAGGAGCTGGCCATCCTCTCATCCTTAAGAAGCCAAAAGTCCCCTTTGCCTGCCCTGCAGCAGGCTGGCTCCAGCCCTTGCCACCATACCTGTGCAGGGATGCTAAAGCAAGGGAGCTGGTGTGACTGCTGCCTGCAAAAGCCAAGCCAAGATTTAAAAAGCTGCCTTAGCTTGCCAAGTGACCGAGCCAGAGACAGAAACCCCAGGGAACTCATTTACTGGGGTCCTTTTAAAGCTCTCAGGGCTGGCACACAAACTCTTCAGCCCCAGGATCCCCGGTGCCACTGGCAAGTGGCGTGTCCTCAGCAGAGACAGGCAGCTGGGTCACTTGGTGCTGGGCTCTTGCATGCTTGTGCTTTGAGGCACCTCTCTGAAGCACTGGAATTGTATTGACCAGGAAAGGTTTTTACCTCTTCTTTCCTCTTTTAAATGCCTTTTTTCTTCTTTGCCATCTCTTTGATGTCTTAATTACCTTTCCCCTCCTCCACATCTTCCTTTTAGAGAACTCTGAATAGGTGGGCGAGGTTTTTTTATAGGCTTTGCCATGGATGAGGCTGGGTGTTGAACAGCCTCTTCCTTGAGTAAGTCATCTTCAGGGGAATAATGCGATAGCAGAGGCTGGGGCTGCTTTGCTGGGAGAGGATGAAAAGCCCCGTTATTGCTCCGTCCAGCCCTTGTGTCAGCTCGAGACCCCCCGGCAGCCCCCGGCCTGGAGCTGGGGCTTTCTCAGGATGCTCCAAGGGGGAGGTGGCTCTGGTGGATAAACTACCTGTCATGGACCATCTTGCCCCTGCCATGGCAGCAACTGGGCTTCTCCCAGCCACCCTCCAGTTTGGTTTGAGAGCTGAGGGAAGACTGGGCTCCAGGGGGGGAGGGAGGAAAAAGGGAGAGGGTTTGGATCCCCATCTTGAGGAGATCTTCACCTCCCCTCGGCGCAGACCAAGGGTGGCTTGGCATGGATCAGGCCTGGGATTAGCAGCTCCCCGTTCTCAGCACAAGTGTTTTGTCCCTTAGGATCAGCCTCTCTCTGGAGAGAGGCGCTTGGCCCCCATCCCCCTCTTCCACCCTCCCCTCACTCGGGATGGATGGGAAATTTGAGGAATGTTCAGATTTTACTCATTAGCCCAACCTCCTGCTGGCCCTGGTTTAAAACAACCTGCAGGGGCTTCCCTTGATCGGTGATGTATGAGTGGCAGCGATGGGGCAAGCCAGACATTGAGCCTGGCTGGAGTCGGACTGCCTCACATTTCACTGCTAACTTGTCTTCTGCGACTGGACATAATTTAGTCTAATTGTCTTCATATGGGTTTCTTTCATCATGGCCACAATCCGGTTTAGCCAGCGGCTATCAAGGACATTTCAATGGGTGTTGGTCCAGCCCATCTCTGCTGCTTCTTTCTCTTTCAGTTTCCCAGGGCAGGGCTGGGAGCAGCTCTCTGAAGGGGAAAGAACTTTTCAGAGGAGCTGGGCTGAACCCCCCGGGAAATCAGGGAAGGGAGAGGGACTATGTTTGTCTCTGCAATGAGTGCTAGTATAGACCCCCCAGTGGACCCTGCTTCTTTGCTCACGTCCTGCTCTCAGAGAGCAGGGAGGGGAAAACAGCCCTGCCTTTTGTCTGTCTGGGAGTAATTGCAAAAACGCAAATCCTAAGCCCTGGACAGAAGGATGAGAAACTGTTGTTAGTGTCCTTCCCTGCTTACTGCTTGGGACAGTGAACCGCAGAAGTAAGCCAGCCGCAGTCAGAGCTCCTTCCTTGGTGCCCTCTGCTCCCAGCCAGCAAGTCTCAGCCAGGACTTGCCAAGTCCTCCAGCGATGGCACGCTGGCTGGCTGTGGTAATCGCTGCTGTGGTTGTCCTGGGAACCTCTGGAGGCCAGGTGGAACCTTAAATGCCAGCAATTATCAGACCTCTCAGTTTTGTTTTACAAGCCAGCGTTCCCCAGAAGCTGCTGGGTCCGTGCCCTGCAAAGCTGAGGTTTAGCCGTGGCACCAGGCAGGCCAGCACCCACGGAGCACTGAGGCGAGCTGCACACACAGGCTTCAGCCACCAGCACGTCCCGCAAGGGACCAAGCCACACACGTCCTTCTGCCTCCTGTCAAGTGCCTGCAGCAAGCAGAAGGCGCTTCCCACCCCGACCCAGGGACTGAAGCAGCCTGGGAAAAGGAGCCACGTGCTTGGGTCTCCAGACTGCCTGCAGCGTGCCATCCACTTGGAAGCCGCTTGGCTGCAGGAGTGGGGGGCTCTGTGCTTTGGGAGAGACTGTGCAGCCACCCAGCCGGAATTACCCTGCCCTTTTGTGCAAGATGTTTGGGTTCGGGGGGTTGTTGTTGTTGTTGGAGGGGTTGTCGCTTTAGCTTTCTTGGAAGCATGTCCCTAGATTTTGACGGGAAGAAGCTGGCGTTTCATGAAAGCCTCTCCCTCATTATTTAATGTTAAAGCACTTCAATTAGTTTCATTTGATTTACTTTGATGCTTTTGTTCCCTGAGGTTTCCAGCACACAGGGCTGCTCCACCTCTCGGTGGCTGCTCCACTTTGATCTCGGCAGTGCTGCTAAGGGCCTCCTGCCATTGGGGACAGAGGCATCCACGCACAGCAAAACGCGGTCCTGGCGCTGGCACCGCTGGGGCTGTGGCTCTGGCTGCTCCGCTTCCCCCCATCCTGTCGTCACCCCCATCTGTTCCAAAACCAATATTGACTCGGGAGTTGGGGAGCCCCCTGCCAGGCTGTTTTAATCAAAGCTTTCCCCAGCAAATGAAGTTTTTACAAGAAGGTCTCCAGGTGCTCCAGCTAAGGGAGGAGGACACAATGGACAGCACAGCGGGGGCTTGCTGCTATGGCAAAGAGGGGGAGCTGGAGGGGCCAGGAGCCCCGGGTGAACTCCTAGGGTTAGGCTGTATCTACAGGAGCCAGACAGTGGTTTGAACACAGAGCCAAAACATTTAACATTTGCAAACCAATTAAGAAGGAGTGAAAGGCAGGGAGGGGAGGTTGAGGCATTTCAGCACAGAAACTTGTTCTCATGGGAATGCCACGGCAAAGCCTGCGTGACAGATGCCCTCAACCAGAGTCCCCCAGCTTCCCCACAAAGCCTTTGCCTTCCCACTCCCGCTCACTGTAGCCTTCAAAAGCTGTTGTTTACCTAGTTTCTCCTTCTTGCCGAGGGTGAACAGCAAGGTTTAGGGTCTCTAGAGACTTGCTGTATTGATTTGCAGAAGCAGCATTAATACAACGTTGGGAGTGACCACAAACTCAAAGCAGCTGGCTCCAGGGGCCAGAGCAGAGGAAAGAGCAGGCAAATACGGGAAGAGCTCTTCCTCCTCTCAGTCATCATGCTGGTGACTGCTCTCTTCTCTGAGGTCTTGGTAACAGTTGTACCTGTGTCCAGCCAGGGCTGGAATAAGAAGCAATTTGAGCAGGCAACATGAATGCAAGTGAGGCACATGTTGCCACGCCGACTCAGGAGAGGGAACGGTTGGGAAGACCACTTGGGTAATGTCCAGCCTGACCCTGCCTGTGCCAGGTACCACATGCAGTGGCAAATTTGGGACTTGCTCTGAGATTTTGCCTTCAGGTGCCACTTCCATGACATACCTTGGGAGGACACAGGGATATCTGTCCTCCTCCCAGCAACCAGCTGGCTTGCTTGGGGGTGGCATATATCAGCCCTTCACCTATGGATGATACCGCAGCATAACAAATCCATGGCCATCTACATCACTCTTTTGCATGCCCCAGAGCAAGCCGGAGCACAGAACAGAGATGTGAACAGGTCAGATGAGACTCCAGAGCAGCAGAGAGATAGCTCAGTGCTTTTTGGGTGCTCGTATGTGAACGGGCAAAAAATACTAGCAATTGGTTAAAAATGCATCTATTGAAAACAAATAAACAGCTCAAAACCAATGGGCGAGGGTAAGGAGAGGGGCTGGCTCAGGGAGAGCAGACAGACCCACAGAATGAAAGTTTACATGCTGAAAACTAGCATTAAAAATAAAGGGCTATCTTTACACCACTTTTCAACTGCTTGGAATATTTCCCCTGCCATGAAGGCCACTTCCTGAAGGCAATTTTAGGTAGGAGCAGGGTAAATAGGGGATTGTGGTTAAAAGCTCAGTGCTTTGACAGCAATTGTAAAATGCTACCAGGCTTCCCAGTAAAGAAGCGCCTTTTATTTTCCCGCTTTAAAGGGAATGTAATTAGTTTAAAACCAGCAGCAGGGAAGCACTACGGCTCCTTTTCCAGGGACAATGGCAAAATAAGTGTATCAGCGCCCCGGCCAGCATCTTTCGCAGTGCTGATGAGAGTAGCTATTGCCTGGAGCCTCTCTTTTCCCCTGAGAACTGCCCCAGGCTGCTCTAAATTGTGCACTTTTATTAGTGAGCTTGGGGCACACCAGGCTGCCCAGCTCCACCTCCCCAGGGGTCCCCACACAAGTGCCCACGGGCTTCGCACCTGGCTCTGTCCTAGGGACTCCACATCTGCAGGAAGGCTCAAAAATTTTGGCCAAGCTTTCCAGCCATCCTTCTGTTGCCTGCCCCAGTGTGTGTCTGCTCCATCTGCATGTGGGAACATCTCGAATGGGATTATTCTCCCAGCACCCCCACGAGGAAAGCAAACAGCTATTATTTCCTTTGGCTTCCGCTTACCAATATTTGCCAGTTTCTGAAAGAAATTCTCTGGAGAAATTAGACTGAACAGTATCTCTGGCCAGAGGAAGACCAAAAAGCTTTCCAGCCACAACCTTTGTCCCCCAGGTGAGCCTGAGGCTTGTGTCGGAGGCTGTGCTGCTGCAGGGGAGCAAAAGTCACGCTGAGCTTTCGGCTCCATGCTTTGGGGGAAGCACATTACACCGCTCCCTCCTGTCGCTGGGCTGGGGACTGGAGCCTGCACTGGAGATGCTGCCACTCTGCTGGCCTGTCGCCGGGTCGGGCTGTGGGTTCCTCTGGGATGGCTCTCCCAACACCCGTGTTTCCCATGGAGGGGAAAGCTCCCTGCTTTCTGGGAAGGCTGGAGGGTCCGGGGCTGCTCCCTCCTTCCTTGCCTGGAGCAGGAGGCAGCGGTCCCAGTCCCATGCCACCAGGGATGTGCCTCCATCCCAGCTAGCCTGGGGGACACATTATTATTTCCCTCTTGATAGGGTTCAGTGGGACTGAAAGAGCTACACGCCCTCTGGTAATTTGTAGTTTGTCGATGATGAGCTGACATTTAACTGAACCCAGGGCAGCAGCAGGCACTGAGGAGCGAGGAATCACTCCACTATTGTAATACCCCAGATGCTAGGAGCTTGGCTAATAAGGGACATTCTTTCCTCCCAGGACTTCCTCCATGACTTTAATGCATTCAGGATCAGCCTTGGATATTTGGACTCGTTAATGGCAGCATTTGGGTGACTGTCTTCCCCATTTTCCTAGCATGAATATTATCCCTATTTTGTTCTGCATTGTTCATAACCAGGGGGGACAATTAATCAGAGCAGAAAGGACTTTATTCAGCTGGAATTCCTTCCACGCTGCACCACTGAGAACAAATTAGCAGTTCACACATTGCAATTGGCCTTTTCTGTGGACAGCGAGTTTGGACTACAGTCACCTCTGAGGGGTGGGAAGGCGGCTGCATCTTCCCCCTGCGCAGGGGTCTCTCCAGGGGCTGACTGGGCTGTTGGAAGGCATTCCTGCCTTCCCAGAGAGCACTGCAGGAAGGCTGGGGCTTCTGGGACACCAGCGTTTAGCTGGAGAAACCTCAGTTGGCAACCAACCACCAACCTAAGCACTTAAACCAAGTCTGCTCCTAATTTAGGATTACAGCCTTCACCACCTTTTCCTAACTTTTTTTGGTTTTTTTTGTTTTTTGCATGTCTGGGCAGCGAAGTGGTAAATGGACAGGCTCTAACCCTGGTCCTGCCACTCACTCGCTTATCTGCTGCACCATTTGTCTCAGCAGGAGAGCATGCCTTGGAGCAGGTCAGGGCACGAGAGAGAGCAGTGGCCTTTCAGCAGTGAACACCTGGGGACTCTGCAGCCTGGCCTCAGCCCAGCTCTGACATACATCTCTGCTGGAAGCCTGGACCTTCAAGGGCTGAGCACAAGTGGCTTGCAGATTTCTGGTGCTGCTTTGCGCCTTGCTTTAACTGCTGCCATCAGCAGGGCTGGGGTGGCCGCAGCCCTGGCACGGTGCTAGTGGCCAGGTGGAGGGTCCTGGAGACTAATGGAATTCAGGGATTCTCTGACTCAGAGGCTAAATGCAGTTTCATATTTGGGCAGTGAACACTAATTGCTGATTAAAACCTGGTACCTGAGGTTCACCTCTTCCCAGGGGACACACCGGTAAAACTGCAGCTATTGTGAATGTGCTAAGCACACATTCCTCACCATGAAATACAGTGGTCTAGAGCCATTATCTTCCATCAGCTCCTCCATGCAAACCCTCTCCCACATGAAGGACTAAATTTGTCAGCCTTCCTGTTCTCTGCAACAGGCGATAAATGGTGGCATCTGCCTTGGCCGGTGTTCAAGGCTTCTTTTGAGATGCTCAGTATTGATGAGGAGGTGGAGTGCGATGCTCCTTATCTGCCTGGTTAATGAGCTTAGGAAGCTCCCATAATGGTGACCTCCACCCTTGAAACAAACACTTCATCCAAGAAAGCATGCTAGGAAGGAAGGGGCAGAGAATTTAAGAGAACGTAGAGGTGCCTGGGGGTGCTGAGCCACACCAGGAAATGCTGGAGCTGTCTGAAGCACAGGGGCAGCCCTTGGATGGTGCCCAAAGGCACAGCTGGCTCTGCATGCCTGGGGTTGTGGTCGGTGGCTTCTGCCTCATCCCTAAAGTCTGACATCCTCTCACAGTGCTGTGAAGTTGAAACATAGCTCCTTTCTGCTCACTAGCTGCAGGATTCAGGTGGTGGGAAAGCATGGAGCCTTCCACACTGCAGTAGCCAGATCAGCCAAGGTCACTGGAAGCCAGATGCTATTGCCATCTGATGTCTGTTTTAAGGGTGCTCAAACCTGAGTCTGCTTTGTTCAGGCAAAATAAATTCAACCTGCAGCCTGTTTTGCTCTCAGCGGTCACTGGAAAGTAGCCCAAGGACTGAACCTGTTGTAGAGCGGGGTCCTGAGAGGTGTTTTCTTCAGCGGAGCAGCAGCAGATTGACTGCGATTGAGTCTGTGGCAGTTCCTTTTCCTTTTCCCTTTTTGCCTCTTCCTTTTCCTTCTGTTCATGATAAACACTCTGCTGACAGACAATCCCCAGCTGCTGTCCCTGCTATATGAACATCTGTGTTGCACTGTTTACTAATGACATCTGCCCTGGGATGCTGGATGCAAAAATACCTTCCCCAACTCCCAACCCTCCAGTCTGGTTTGCATTTCCCAAATTTTATCAGGCACGGATTCTCTGAGGTTTTTAAAGACTCCTAATGGCAGCAGTGGCTTTGGGGCTGCAATGTTGATTTACCAGAGCCTGGGGTCCCTGTGATGCTCAGTCCACACTACTCAATCGATATGGTTTGCTGCCTCTGTGTCTTTCCCTCCTCGAAGACACGGGAACAAGGAGCTGACTCTCCCCAGCCCATTAGGATCATTGATCCAAGATGCTGCTCAGTGGCACGGAGAGGACCGCCAGTACTTCTGCCTGCAGCAGGGCTCAGCTCCTCACCCCGTGGCCCTCAGCCTAGCACTCTGTCTTTGACTGGGGCTGTTAAGGATGAGGCCTTCGAGGTGTCTCAGCAGAACAGTGGATGACCTGCTTATCAGGGCGTGAGTTAATGTGGAAGATGAGCTTGGTCCTTCAGGCTCTGTGGTCTTCCAGGCCTGTGTTTGAACCCTGCAATCATGTATTTGCAACACCCCACGCCCCTAGTCTTGGAGGATACGCATGCAGCTGTTCATAAGGTCCCCAGGGACATCACGCACACAGCCAACACACCCCGTTGCAGTGACTTGGCTAATGGGGTGGGGGGTGTGGCATTTGCAAAAAGGTTAATTTTCTGAGAGAACAATGAATGCAGGATGCTCAGACAAGCTGGGCTGGCTCTGTCCTTGTGCTACAGATATGCTCCAGCAGGCGTGAAACTAGAAAGAAGTGATTCAGCTGCTGACCTGCAAGGCAGCCCCATGGGGCTTGACAGGTTTTGTTGGAGAGGACGTGTTCCTGCATGTGAGCTTCCAGTGCTGCTCTTGCCAAGGTGCAGGTTAGCAGTGGCAAAAGCTGGCTGACCCAGCTGGGAAGGGCATGGGCCCTGCAAAGAGCTCTCTCAGGAGCTGTGTACTTTCTGGGGTGACCGAACAGATCCCCTGGCTGACCCCAGGGGAGCTTCAAGGGGTTTGGCTCATGGCTTCACAGCATCAGTCCACAGAGGCCACTTTGGGAGGCAGAACCCACTTTCCCAGACAGGCAAGAGCTGCCGACTGCCAGCACTTTATCAAGCCCCCTTTAGCCATCCCATAGTGGTTCCTTGTAGCTGCAGCTCCACGGTCCCTGCATTCACCATCCTGCATGGGGCTGTACTGAAAAGACAAGAGGGGGCACGGTAACTGCATATCAATAAGGACTGTCTTCAGGATTGGCACTTCAAGGTAGTACTGCCACACACGGCAAGGATGATGAAGACGTGCCAGCACCCTACTTGGAGCATGCAAGAGTGTGTGGGCACACAGGCTGCACGGCCAGAGAGTGCAGAGTCACAGGGCTGGGGAGGCTCTGGTCGGGTGCCTCCTGCTAGGATGCTCCTCTCCACCAGAAATGCATTAAGAAGAAATTGAGTTTGGCTAGCAGTCATTCCTGATCGATTAGATGAAATTTGATAAGGAAACAACAGGAATGAGCTCAGCACATGCTAAAACCCATCTTCAGATCTTGTCCTGTGGGAAAAAGAGCAGGAGGGATGGGGCTGTCAATGCCAGCCTTCCTGGAAGGCTTTTCTTGCTGATGTCTGCCCAGGGCATCCCAGGGGAGCTTTCAAGCCAGTTGCATCTTGGGAGCCACAGGACCAACATGCAGGCAGGCCAATGGAAGGGCATCAGAGGTAGGGTGAGGTTCGGAGGGAGGTATTGACCCCTGCAAATGGGTGTGGAAGAACCAATTTCCCAGCCAACCCTCTCCTGACTGAGTCAGGCAGTTGCTATCCAAACTGGAATACTTTCAGACCACTTGGCTTATCCTGGCGCAGTGCCATTTTCATGTGAGAGTACCTGAGAGAGGAATCCCACTGGAGAGGGTCTGTGCTTTCATCAGATCAAAGACTTCTGCAGATATCTCTCACTAGTGAACGTGCAAAACCTGCCTGGAGGCAGGCAGAAAGCAGCCAGCCACAGGACAAACATCCAGCCCTTTCACCAGACAGCAGCACGTGTGGGGAAAGCGTGTGCAGGAAGAGCTGAGACCCTCCGAGACGCTCCAGAGGGTTGAGAACATGTTGTGGAGCTGCTCTGTTTTCACTCAGTGATAAATGTCACACAGGGACACATGCAACGTCCCTGCCTTTGCTGCACAAATGGAAACAGGGAGGTGGCTGTTTGATCCCCTGGCGCCTGCGCTGCGGCTTGAAATATGGGCTCGTGTCAGCATCAATTTTGAAATGTCTCTGTCAGGCAGGCACGCTCCCCTTGGATGCGTGGTGGTGGCAGGCAGCACACCAAGACTGCGATAAATAAAATTTACTCATTTACTGAAACGGGGGCAATCTACACTGAAACACACTGCAGGAAGCATGCCCTCCTCCCGACACGCCTAGTGAGTCACTGCAGCTCCCTGAAGTATCTAGATCTGGAAAGCACCCAAGACAACAATCAACTAAATCGGGTCTCGGTGATAACGCTGCATTATCAGGCTCCATCCAGCTGCTGAGTCAGCCCTCCGCGCCCTCCCCGCCTGGCAGGCGACCAGCGATAGGGCTGCTGCCTGAGCCCCGGGGGACCAGGGCCTCTTCCCGCTCCGCACAGCTTCCTCAGCAGCCCATAATACCCCTGGCTGCAGTCAGCTGCTCTGCAAACCCGCGCAGATGGGTGGTGAGTGCCAGCACCAAGGGTGACATCGAGGACCTGTGGGGCTCATGTGCTGGCAGCGGCACAGCTGGCCAAGCCAGCACCCGGCTGCTCTTCTCCCCGCACAGGCGCACGGTGCAGCTCTCCACCGGCCGGCCAGGGCTGCAGACACATTGATCTCTTTGGCCATGAGCTGACGGCTGCCTTTGGTGGCACTGTGCCCGCTGCCAGCTGAGCGTCTGGCCCTTCAGTCCCACCCGTGCCGGGATCTGGGGGGGATGGGAGCTGGGTGCAGCCGTGGCGCGGGCAGCCAGGCTCGATTCCCGTGACTCGCCCTTGCCGGTGGGCTTCGGCTTCAGAGCAGAGCTGGACGAGGCAGACGGGCAGAGCTGCAAGCATGCACGGGCTGCGAGGAAGCAAAGCGGCAGGAGAGGAGAAAAGCTGTGTGACTGTCACCCTGCAGACAGGCACTCTTTGATGGTCACAGCCAATAGCTCTGGCAGGGCAGCTGCAGCCTGCCCACGGCGGCTCTCCAAGCAGACCGGCTGCTCCGAGCATGGCTAGCTTCTGCTGTTCATGCTGAAAATCCTGTCTTGGCCAGCTCCGTGACCAGTCACCCCAACACCAGAGCCCCACTGGGAGACAGGGCCGAACGGGGCTGTGCCCACACAGCTGGCAGCGGGACACGGGGTGCCTGCATCCCAGAGCCTCTGCTGCTGGGAGGAATCAGGCAGGGAATGCCTGGGAGAAGGAAATGGGGGTGCTGGGGGGAGCTTGGATTGGTCATAATGCAGATGGGAGTGCTCTGGGAAAGCTGTGGGGTGTCTTGTTTCTTTGCAATATGCAGTATCTCCATCTAGCATTGCTGTATTGTTTGTATTCCAGCATATTATCAGTGATGCTGCATTCCCATGTCCTAGAGTTTCACAATTTCTGTTTGACTATAATTTAGGGACTGCAACCAACACTGGTTTGGAACTAAAACAGGTCTAGAAAAGGCAGAGTTTTTTTGTAGAGCACAAGCTTAGCTTTGCAGGTCCATTTACTTCCTACTCAGCTTTTAAACCTCCACAGGTTCTTCCCCACCAAGCTTTCCTTTGAGTGTCACTTTTAAATCTGTCACATTTCAGTTGGCTTAACAATGAAATGAGAGACAGACCTCAGCAAGCAAACCCTGGACCAGAACATTCAGTATCTTTGCAGCTGGATCCATTAATGTGGGACCAGAGGGTGGAAATTCCCAGCACATTCAATGCAGGAGCCACACACTTTTTTTTTTTTTAAAAAAAAAAAAGAAGCCAGTGGGAAAAGCACACAGGATGGTGAGTGGAGCTAGGGACTTAGTGCAGCTCATTCCAGGGGAACCCAGCCTGCACCTGCACATCATTCATCTTCTTTTATTGCCCTTTCTCAGCTTCTTGCTGTATTTTAATGCAAAGCCTGATACCCCCTTTGGAAAGAGACATTCTCCAGGCCTTCCCATGTGCTTGGGAACGCTTCTGGCCTTGTGTTCTGGCCAGATAAATAAGTAGAACAAAAATTTGGGACCAGAGATGTGATGAAAGTATTTTCACCATCAGAAGCATCTAGGGTGTAGGTCTAAAATTCAGTTTCTTCCCACTTCCAGGATGTTTTCGTCCTTCCAGGCTTCATCCTGAGCCGGGGGGAGCAGCACCTGGCTGCCTGTGCTGTGACAGCCTGCCCCAAAGATCTCTTTTCAAATTGCCTGGTGCAGAAGTGCTGGGATCCAGTGTCTGGCACCATAGGTGAGTAGTGCTCCAAAATCCCTGCGACATTGCCCTGTGTTATGTGTGCGTGTACAGTGCAAGACCTGCCAGCGTGGCCAGTGCTAAGCCTTGCTCCAGCTCGCGGCTGACCGTGCAGCAGCAGGTGTGGTGTGACATGTTTGCTGTGAGGCTAATCCCTTGTCCCTATTTTCCTCTCAGCATGGGAAAGCAAATCACTACTTTTAATCGCATTTTCCAGCTCCCACTCCAGAGGGGGGCCCTGGCCCAGGTGAGAATGCCCTGGTTTCCTGGCTCTGTTTATTTTATCCCCTGCACTGATGGAGGGGATTTTCCCACATACAGGACAGTAAGAACTGCTGGGGCCACAGAGAGCTGCCTGGTCACTAGAAATCCAGGGAGGTTGCACACGAGTGAGCATGCGGCCCACTAGAGACAGCGGAAGAGCAGCCCAGGGTCCTCTGTGCATTTCCCTCACATCTGTGACTTGGACTTTTTTTCACTGGCATAGACCTCTGGGTGCTAAACCAGACCCTTTGCATTGACACAGGCTTCCCTGAATCATGCACCCCCCATCCACTGCTCCCCAGCACCACTTCCCAGCAAAGCAGGGACCCCAAGCCCACTACCAGGACAGGGCAGAGAGGGAACAGTGGGGCTCAGGCAGCTGCCAGTCTTGCCCCAGGTGTCCCTCTCCTAGCAGCGCTCCGTGCCCTTGCCCCAGTTAACCACTGGCAACCCCGACCATCTCCCTTCTCACCCTCGGGAGGTCCCAGGTAGGCTGCCCTTCTGCTCCCAGCCCTGCCTGTAGCTCTGGGTTTGCAGTTACTTAGCAGGCAGCAGCTTCAGACACATTTTGTGGCCACACACAGAGACAATAATCGCTTGTTGTCTGGCCTCAGCTTTGCCAGCAGCCTGGCTGGCTCTGTGGCGGAGGCAGCAAGGATGGAGTCTTGGAGGGTGGATAGCATTCCTCACCACCCGGGCGTTGGGCTGGCCCTTTCCCACCCAGTGAAGCCCCCCTGGCAGCGGAGACTGGGCGCCTGCCTCGGGGTGGCATGGGTTAAAGAACAGCTGGGATTTTCCCACTGTGCACCGGCCTGCAGAGCCCCACATGGTTTTGCTGGAGGCTGAAACGTGACTGGAGCTGGGTTGTGGTAAGTGGGTGGGATGAGAGTTTCACGACCTGGTTCCAGCAGAGGCGTGGGCAGCATCACTAGAATGATTAATGCTGAGGGGAGGCAGAGAGAGACCTAGCAATGTGCTGATAAGGGAGGGCTGACAGAGATGAACGACAATAACAGAAAGGACCTGCTTGTCAGTCACCACAAGAAGTCCCCCCCCAGGAAATGATAAATTGTGCATGCCACCTGCTTCCACCTCTGTTGACTCAAACCATGGGATACCTGGGAGGCCAGTGCTTGCACGATGTGAGATTTCCAGTGTTATTTATTGGCGCTCGTAATTCAGATGAGAAAATGGAAAATATCATGCATCTCTCATCCCAGCTGCCTCCCAGGCTGCCCAGCCTGCTTGATGCTTTCTGCTCCCTGCCTCCCAGCTCCTGGCAGCTGAGAGGTGAAGCGCACAAGAATCCAGATGATCACTAAAGCCTTGCTTGCTGGGGCTCTGGAGTGCTGGGTCCTTGCAAACTCACTCTGCAGCTGCCAGTGAGAGGGTGCAGGGCAGGTGTGAGGAAGGGGAAGCATGAGATGGGAAGAGGAACAGATGCGCTGCAGAGAGAGCAGCTCTGAGATCCTCTACTCAGTGCTGGCACTTGTGATTCTGCTACCTGCATTGGGACCTGCGCTGGTCCACTTTTACAGGTACTGGCATCAGAATTAAGTTGCGTAGTAGCAATAAGTGGTCCTGCCCTTCTTATTATTGTTTATGACCACATAGCATCAGCTACTGCCAGCCATAAACTGCTTCTAGCCTGAACACACAGGGAATCTCAGTGCAACCAGAGGATGATCAAAGGAGCCCAGGTTCTCTCTGGGGCTTTATGGGCAGTGGAGCATCATGCAGGACGTGAGCAGCCCCATTCTAGCTGGGTTCGGAGGTCCCACCCTTCCCCACCGCTCTCTACATTGGGAATGTCATGAGAATATAAGCGACTTGTGCAAATGGCACGGGTGAAACGGCTGCACCAGCTGAGCCGAGACTGCGTGTCCTGGGGCGCTGGCTCTGCAGGCCGGGGCGGGGGCAGCAGGGCGGGCAGCCCCTGTCCCGCCAGCCGCTGTGCCCGCGGGGGGGGGAGCGCTGCGCGCCCGGCGGAACCGGCTCCGCGGTGCGCTGCCCTCTCGTGGCACCGCGCTGCTTCCCGGCAGGGCCGGCGGGGACCCCCCGGGGAGCGGGGCAGCCCTCTGGGGGCGGGGTACAGGGCGCTGCTCGCCAGGGGGTTCAGCCCCGGGGCAGCGGGCTGCCGCCGGCCGTGGGAACGAGCTGCCCCCCCGGCTGTTGGGTTGGAGGGGAGGGGAATAAACCTCGAGGAAGGCAGCACCCCCCGGCAGCGGGCAGCACGGCTCCGGCACCGGCTTCCAGGCGGCGCGGCGGGCCAGAGGCTGCTGCGGGGTCGGGGTCATCGCTCCGGCTCTGGGGGGCTGCGAGTACCCCCGCTCCGGGCCGCCGGTGCCCCCGCTCCGGG
>JAVJGJ010000037.1:103161152-103176093 GCA_035590215.1 Microhierax caerulescens
GAACAGACCCGAGAAGGGCCTCTCGGGGGTGGTGCCGAGGCAGAAGGGACCCCCCGGCGGGGCCGTTCTGGTCCCCAGCACCGCCGGGCTCCGCATCCCCGAGCGAAGCGCGGCCACCTGCCAGAGCCAGCGCTGCTGCTGCGGGACCGCAGGGCAGGCAGCTCAGAGCATCCCTGCCCGAAACTCTCGGATGAGTTTTTAACATCTGGGCTTTAATTTTCCAGCTTTGTTCTGCTGGAATAGAAAAGCTGCTGGAAAAATGACTATCAAAATCATTCAGCTGGCCCTTAAAAGAGGGGGAACCAGGTTTTGCATAAATTAAAAAAAAAAAAGAAAAAGATTGCTGCCTTCTTTCTTGTGCTGTTTCAGCACTCTCCAACTTCACACCGAGGCAGGTGAGAGGAGGGAAGAAGAACCCTGTGCAAGATGTATGGCTTTTGCCATCCCTGTGAAAATCCAACCTAATCTAGACAATGCTAAAGCTTTATATATATATATATATATAAAAGTATATATATGTATACTATGTATAGCTATGTATATCTAATTCCACAGCTGTAGAGTTGAGGTTTTGCAGGATTTTAATAATTAAAAAGCCTTCAACTTGAAGCAACACCGTGCGCATTCCCCCCCAAGTTAAAGAGGACTTTCCTGAAAGGGCAGGTGTGGGTGATGGCAGGGCAGGGCTCACAGCAAAGGGCATGCAGGGGGTGACGTGGGAGCGAAGGGCAGGAGGGTGGGACCAGCGGCTGTGATGGGTGGCCAGGGGAAGCCCTGCCTGTCCGCAGGCTCTGCTGTGAGAAAGCTGCAGGGGAGGGAGAGGCTGGATGAGGCTGAGCTTTGGGCTGGAGAAGCCAACCCTTCCTCAGCCTGTTCCCAGACCCTGGAGTGGCAGCCAAGGCTTCCCAGTGATCTATGGTGGCATGTCCCTTCTGCAGAGCATGGGAGAGCCAGCAGGTTGCGAAGGGAGGTGGGCAACGGTCCTTGTTCGAGCCCACTGCCCTCCTCCCTGCTAGGCACACTGCACCCAGCACTGGGGCAGGTAAGCTCAGGATGCTCACCTCCAAATGGCAGGGCGAGTGGGAAGTCTGAAGGCCTGGGCTGCTGCCCCTGGGGCTGGGGAAGGGGCTGCCCTTGTTCCCCTTGCACTGAGCTGTTAGCATGCCGGGCCTGCCATGCCGTGTGCTGGTTAAAAGGCTGGTGGCATGGCCAGCAGCCCTGGCTGTGGTGCAGTCCGGGAGGGTAATGGGTATTGGATTGCTCCCTTAGGTCTGTTCTTGAACCTAATCCTCATTAGACTGAAACCCATTCCAATTAAGACCGGCTGGGCTCCTCCTTTGTCTTTCTTTTAATTGGACCGTTCCAGCTGCTAAATGGGCAGCTTAAGCATCCCAAAGACCCTGAGAAAAGCCTGGCATGTCCCCTAATGGGGTTTGAAAGTGGAGAAATAACAGCATAATCAGTCTCTTCCTCTTTGTGTCAGCCCTTGATTCACACCGCCTGCCCCCCTCCCCTTCACACCCTTTCACTGAGTGGCTGCTGACAGATGGGAACAGGACCGCCATGTCAATGGGGTTTGTCGGGGGCTTTCATGGGCCCTGTTGCCATTCTCTGTCCTTCTTCTGCGTCTACTCTTGGCTTTTGTGCCAAGACTGGGAACAAGCTGGGAAAGCTGAGCCTGTCCTGTAAATACCTGCCTCCGCTGGATCAGCTTAGGGCTTAAAGGACAAGACGGGGAATACTTGGCACAGTTCTTTATCCCTTCCTTTGCTCGCCTTACTTTCCCTTCTCCATCTTCTCTTGTTCCTTTTTGGTTTGGTTTTTTTTGGCTATTTATATACTCTGTTTTCCTCTCTTACGCTTTTCGTATTTCTCTATTTTCCCTGCACCTTTTTCCTCCATCAGCCTTCTGTTGTCTCCTTTCACTCTTGTTCTCCTTCCAGTGACTCCTTTGGTGGCCGTCACCCGTCAGCTTTTGGCTTGCCCAGACCTCTCCTCCCAGGTCCCTGTGCATCGCCAGGAGCTTGCAGAGGACGTGTGACCTGCCTCCAGGGGAGCCGAAACTGAGGTAATTGCTGGGCAAGCAGCTCCTGCACCTGCCTGCCCTGACACTGCTCATGCTTTTCTACCCCAGCACCTGTATGTTTGGAGCAAGCAACTGGAGAAGTGCACACTTCTGTGCATGCAGATGATTTTTCATTGGGCAAACTGGTCCAGATCAAGGCCCTTCCATTTGTGGGGTCTGATGGGTTTGACCAAGCCCAGGCTCAGAGCTCCGTCCAGTTTAAAATCCAGGAGCTCTGCTTAAGCACCTGGGCAGGCCCACCTAGGTCTGGGCAGGCTGGTCTACCTGCATGGTACCTGGTACCTGGGCAGGCAGCGGTCCACAGCAGCTGGGGTGCTGTACTCCCTCTCCCACACAGGCCAGTTCAGAGGGGTATCCTTCATTGCTAGTAGCTGTGATGGCTGGGGGCTTTCCCTTGCACTGGCAGCAGCAGAGAAGTTCAACACTGGATTAATTTGGGGGAAGAGATTTAAAGAGTTACTTGCTTTGCCCATCAGTGTTAAGTCGAGGGCGTCTTAGCCAGTTGCTGCCACTGGTGACTGCTGGGGAGATGGGTTAAAAGCCCCAGGCATGACCCAAGACCTCCTGGGACAAAAAAGGCTTTGATCCCATGTGTCGATAAGTACAAATGGCTGAAGAGACCCTTCTCTTACCCCAGAGGCTCCTCTTGTGGCTGAAGGACCAGCTTGGCTCTTGGTACTGGGGACATCCTGGAGCACCTCTTGAGCTCCCTGCATGGGAAGGTGCCCTGGCTGGGGAGGCTCTTCACAGGGCTGTGCCTGGCGTTTGGTGCTTGGCCAGCTGACAGCTCCTGCCCTTACTCCTCTCCACTGGCCCCCTGGCCACTCTTACCCCTCTGGTTATTTGTGCTGGGCTGTGAGACAAAAGACAGTGAGAGGCACCAGGTGTATGTCAATCCACTTAATGCAGACAGGTCACCTCCAGATTAATTTGCATTAATCCTGACTTCGTGTCCTGGTTTTGGCTGGGATAGAGTAAATTTTCTTCTTAGTAGCTGGTTCAGTACTGTGGTTTTGATTTAGTATGAAAACAACATTGATAACACGCTGATGTTTTAGTTGTTAAGTAGGGCTTACTATAAATCAAGGACTTTCCAGGTTTCCCATGCTCTGCCAGTGAGGAGGTGCACTAGAAGCCAGGAGGGAGCAAAGCCAGAACAGCTGAATCAAACTAGCTGAAGGGCTATTCCATACCTTAGAAGGTCATACTCGGTACATAAACTGGGGAGAGTTGGCCAGGAGGGGCTGATTGCTGCTCAGGGACTGGCTGGGCATTAGGGTGAGTGACTCTCTCTCTCTCTCTCTCATTACAATTGTTATTATTTTTATTTTATGCTATTACAATTATTAAATTCTTCTTATCTTAACCCACAAATTCTACCCTTTTCCCAATTCTCCCCATCCTGACGGGGTGTGGGGGAGCAAGCGAGTGGCTGTGTGGTACTTCCTTGCCATCAAAGCTGCAAGTCCCTTTTGCGCAAAGAGCTCTGGCAGGTGGAGATGGGGTAAATGTCTGCTAGTCAGGCTGTCTGTCTGTCTGACCCTGGGGCAGCTCTGCCTCTAGTCAGTCCTGAGGCAGTGAGGACTAGAGAAATCTTTCTCTTTGGAGGGTCCCCCAAAGAAAGAATGCAGTTAACATCTGTCTGGGAGCTGCAGGAAAGGTGTTTTGGGGGAAAAGTAAGAAAGCAGAGCAATACAAAAGCTGGACAGAGCTGCTCTGTGGATGCTCAGGTTGCTAAATGATAGATCCTCTTTGCAGCATCACAGCTGAAAGCAAAGGGAGCTCTTGGGGTCTGTGTGTGAGCTCTGCCTGGCTGGGGGTGCAGGGGACGGAGGCTCGTTTATCATTTGCTCACCAGAATAGGTTTCCATCATCCCACCCACAAGAGAGGAAGAAAAGTGAAATAAGGGGAAAAGTGGCATAATTTTTAGCTTGTTTTAGGAAAACCTCTGACCTTCTTAATTAAACTTTCTCCAGGAGTCAGATTTTTGTGTAGGTATCCTCCACCATCTCTATCTCCTCCAGCATCTCCCTGTGCCTCCTCGCCCGCCTCCTCCTCAGTTTCCTCCCATCGTGGCTGACACTCCTCAGTCTGTCTGTGCTCTGCTGGGCTGATGCCTCTGCCTGTGATGGGACATCACATTTCAGACCTGACTGGAAGCAACCCTGATGGCAGCGTGCAGTTTGTGCCTTCTTCCCACACGTCACCTCCCAGCTGCTGAAACCTGCCCTGGGTGTCCAACATGACACTCATGTGTGAGCTAATCGTGTGCTCAGGTGTGCGCTAACGGAGCACTCCTGCATGAATAATTGGTCAGTCATGCAGGTAGTAATCAGGTGCTCATGCAAGAGCTGATTGGGTGCTCATGCATGATTGGCACCCAGGCATGATGCTACTGAGTGCTCATGCATAAATTAATTGGGTGCTCAGGTGTGATGCAAAAGTGCACTCGTACATGTTCTAATTGGGAGCTCAGGCATGACCAAACAGCTCATATGTGAATTTATTGGGTGCTCATGTGTGACTTAATTGAGCAATCAAACATAAATTAATTGGGTGTTCTTGCATGAAACTGATCAGGTGCTGTGTGTGTACTAATTGGGACCTCATGCATAAATTAGCTGGGCAGTCATGCATGAACATGTGGGGCTTTCATGCATGTACACAATGGGTGCTCATGCATGGACTGATTGGGTGCTCATGTGTAAAGCAATCAGTCTGAGAGGCCACCTGGGCACGCTGTGCTCGTGTTTGGCATGCCGGGAGTTGTGGTTCTTTCCTGTGGCAGCTGGAGCAGAGGTGCCCAGGGGTGGACAGAGTGGGAGGGGGCCACCTGGGATGCCTCTACAGAGGTTTCCCCCCTTAGGTTCTCCTCTGTGGGTGCCCACAAGCTCTTCAAGGCAGGGGAGGGTGCACGGCATGCAGGAGATTTCAGCCCCCAAAGCAGCAGCTGGTCACGCTTCAAGTAACAATTCCCAAGTGGGGCTCGAGCCATGCCCAGAATGCCCGACACCGTGGCACACGCCTGAGCCTGTGCGTGTGACGGGGAAGTCCCATCTCTGTAGGCTTGGTTCCTCATTAGTAGACACATCGACAAACTCCTGTGTGTGCAAGATATATCAGTCACCATTAATGACCGCTGCATTCAGGCATCTGTTATTAAAAATGTTTCTCTACAGAAGCACACAAGTATGGATGAAGGCTAAATCGGGCGCGTCTCTACTGCCCTCTTCTAATCGTACCCCTGTGCATGCACATACCGATGAATTTGAATTCGCTGTAGCCACAGCCATACCAAGGTGTCCTGCTGCTGCTCTACAAACATGAGCTGCACTAAAGCTGTGCCCACCTCTTGGTGTGGGCTGCTGTATGGTGACAGACCGCACAGGCACTTCAACACACTAGCACTTGGGGGGATGCAAAGAAAAAAACAGTAAAATACACTTAATTAATGTATAATTAATGTCCTTTCTGGCTTTCTGTGTTTTGTCCTGGATTTGCCTGTGTGACAGGCACTTGGTTACTGCTGCTGCAGTTACTCAAGCTAGCTACTTCAGAACTCGAGTGGGGCTGCACAGGGGTCTGTAGTCTCTGTCCATTTGCGAACCTTTCAATATTTTCCAGAGTAGAGGGACACCCTTTCACATATGATGTGACCTGCTCCTAGTTTTTGGGCTCCTGGAAGCCTGACCTGTCTTTTCCTCTACATGCAGAGATATGGAGGGATGCAGAGTGAGTCCGTGAGGGGTAAGAGACCTTGCAGGAGCCCCGACTCCAACTCCTGCTCACAGCCAGCATGTGCTGAAACTTTCACTCCCGCTGCTAGCTGTGACACATTTGCAAGAGGGGCTCGGGCTCGTCAGCAGTGGCTGTATGCCTCCCACTGGCTAGTCTTCCCAAAAGATCACAGATCATAGCATATGGGCACTTTAATGACTTCCCATCACAGTCGTATCACTCAGCACTGGAAATATTACGGCGCTTCTCTGCACCACTTACAGAAAAAAGGAAGAGCCTAGTTTATCTGTACGTAACGCTGCCCGTGTGTGTCAGTCCCTCCCAGCTTCTTATAGGAGCAACCCCGACCTCCCTTTCCTTCCCGCTCCCAACAGGTCATATGTACCAGGGGGCTCTTTCCTCTTCCATATGGTGTCAAGCCCACCTTGGGCCAGAGACCCTGGGAGAGCGCCTGGCAGACAGCTGGGAACAGAGGGAAAACAGCAGCCGCCACTACTGTAACTTGCAAAAGGCCACAGCAGGATGGGAGAGGGATGCAGCACCAGGAGCTGTCTCCCTGGAAACCGCAGTGTAGGAGACTTAATGAGGAGTGTCCCTCCCCTCCAACAGCTCTTTAATTCCTTCTTCATCTTTCTTTACAGCTGGGGGAGTGAAGAGCAGAGCACTGGGGCAGGGTGTCCCCCTCAGCCCAGCCTATTGTGAGTTTATGACACCTAGCCTTCGAAAAGCACATTTTTAACCCAGCTGCTGCCATAACTTATTGCAATGCCTTGTAATAGCTTGGGAGTGGAGGGGGAGGGACAAGAAAGGAGGTCATGCAAAGGGTGCTGTGTGTCCCAGAAGGGACCCTCAAAAAAGTCAGAGGGGGGAAAAGACACGGGCTCCCAGTTCTTTCTCATTTGGCTCTTCCCGCAACTGCAGTATCTGAACGATGCATTCGAGACTGGGGCATCCAAAGGCAGGCCAGGGACACAGCAATGAGACACGTTCGTCCGTGCTGCCTAAAAGCCTGTATGTTCTTACACTCCGAAAGCATATTCAAATGCAGGTGACTAATGGGGAGGAGGGATAACAGCCCCCAAGTCCCCAAGTCACCAGTCAAGGTCCCCATGTTGCTGCCGCTGCTGTTGCCAGGGTGCTAGGTGAGACCCTGGAGGTTGAGCTGCCTGCCTGGCACAGTGCTCCAAAGGTGTCAACCCTGACAGCCTGCAGCTGCACCCTGGGGTGCCCACTGCGTGTGCAGAAGCAGGTAGGCACCCTGCCCCGGGGCAAGAACAGCTGAGGAAAGCAAGCTCCATCCCAGACAGGAGACTCACAGGGTGCATTTTCCCCAGTGCTCATGCTGGTAGCAGATCCTTAGCAGCTGTGAAATGAAGCACTGGTGGGGTGTGCCCCCCCCCCCCCGCCAGGCATCCTGACCTCAGGGCTGGGCATCTGAACTCCCTCCTTGCCCTGACATGCCATTCCGCACCGCACATTCTTGCAGCAGGTAGGATTGAGGAAGCTGCATTTTAAATCCTGCTCTGAAGCTCTTAGATGCTGAAGCAAAAGCTCCTACTGCCTCTCGTGTGCATCAAGGCTTTAACCTCCTGCCCCTCTGGGGCAGCGTGCCCAGGTAGCCAGGTTGCCTGGCTGCACAGACAGGCTGATGGTGCCCTCCTGTCCCTTGGCTTGGGGGAGAGATGCTGGTCCTGGCCTTTGGCTGTCACTTTGGTCCCGCCCAGATGCTGCACTGTAAGAAAGGGGAATGGACCACTGCTCCTGGCAACAATACCCCCATGCCTTCTGCAAGACATCTCCCACCCCCAAAGATGGAGAGAAAAGACTAAAGTGAAGCAGTTGAGCCTCCTGCCAAATGAGCATCCCCCTGCCATCCTCTGGCCGGGGGTACCCACCTGTGCTGGGGATGGGGTACAAGGGGAGAACAACTGCATCGCCGTAAACTGCTGGCCATCCCCATGCAGGGCCAGGGCAGGATGCTCTGCCTCATGACAGACTTCCAGGCTGCCGGTGTGAATGGAGAAAGCAAGGGAGCTGTCACGACAGCAAGGGTCGGGGCTGCTGCTGTTGTGGCCCCAGTTAAAGGCTCAGCAGAGGCTTGGGTCCCTGGGTAAAAGGGCTTTTCTCCCTCCCCTTCCCCTCTGCCCCTGCTGTCTGGCTGCACAGGACGAATGTCAGTGCTGACCTCCGAGGCTGGAGAACAACCTCCCTTAAGCCCAGACCTGCTCCTCTCCTTTGTGGCCCTGGGCAGAGGAACATCGGAGGTGCCCGGGCGCTGGAGCAGGTGGGTGCTGGCAGAGAGCAGCCAGCCCCTCCGAGTGGGGAGAGGGATTGCTCCCCAGGAAAGGGCATTCCAGGGCATTCAGCCTTTTTCCTGGCAATGGATCCACCTCTGCAGGGCAGCGCTCTCCTGCCCAGCCCTATCCCTTGCTACCTCCCTTTTTGTCCTTCCTCCCTTTTTGTTGAGAAATGAATTTTTAAAAATGGAATCAGTTTTCCCTTTGGGGGGATTAGAGCCCTCAGCATTCAAGCTCCCAGAGCAGGAAACAGTGGCTTTTCTTCTGGTGCAACTTGGAAAGACATGGCTCTCTGTTCTCCCTGAAAGCCCCTCACACTGAATGACCCACAGCCCCTGAATGAAGTGCCTCTCAATTAAAAGTTTCCCATTGATGCTGGCTGAATGAGACCTTGCTGCGGAATTCACCATGGTTGAATGGCCCGGGCCTTCATCAAATATTAAGGGGCCAATAGATTTCCCACAATATTTGTACACCTTCCTTTGTGGGGATTTTTCCCTCCATTGAACCAGAAACCGTTAACACATCCGCTCCCGACGTGCCCCCTTCTGCTGCTCATTAGGGGCCATGGCAGGGCTGGCCAGTGCTGCCCACCACCCCTGGGATGGGCCCGGGGAGGGCTAGCCAGGGGGGGCTAGCCAGGGGGGTGCAGGAGCAGCCACCTGCTTGTAGTCATCCTCCGGTGGGTCCAAGCCAAGCTTGAAATGCCAGGGAGACGGGAGCAGGCAGCGCTCCTGCCAGCCTGGAGCCTTGGGCAGAATCTGCCCCAGCCAGGGGTCACCTGGCTAGAGAGAGCGCTTCGGTGGCTCTCTCCTGGTGGTCCCAGGGACAGCACAGGGAAAGGAGAGCCTCCCCTCCCGCTGCCCTTTCCCAGCACAAAGGCAAAGTGGTCTTAAGTCCGGGGCTCCCTTTTGCCCAGGGACAAAAGCTCTGGGACACTTTAACAGCAGCAAGGGCCTCGCTGACAGCTCTGATTGTTAAAGCACTGTGGCAGCAAGGCTGCCCCCCCCTCCATTAATGATGCTAATTAGAAACCATGCAGGGCAGCTTCGTGGGGGTGGGGGTGAGGAGAGAGGGGTGGGCTCTGCATAATTTATTCTCGCTTAATCTCATTAAGGGAGGAAAGAGAGAGGGAAGCAAGTGTGGGAATGCAGTGCAGGGGAGAAGAGCAGAGCTACTGCTTAGTCCTGTTCCAGCACCTTTTTCTGCTGCAGGACTCAATGGAGCAAAGCATCATCACCCTTGCTTCCCGGGCAGGGGAAAAAAGCACAGAGGAGAGTAGCCGAGGTTGCACAGCAGGTCAGCAAGAGCTGGTGTCTGAGCCCAGCGTGTCCATGCCTCCTTACGCCTTCTCCCACTGCTATTTTCTCTTCCCACATTGCTCTGGAGAGTGGGATTGCCAGAGGGCTGGAGAGGCAAAGGTGTCACAGCTCTGCTGAGCAGGGGCATCAAACAGGGCAGAGACGGGCTGTGAGCTTGCAGCAGCAGCAGCACTGGTTAAGCTCAGTTGCTTCAGGAAGAACTTGAAGAAACCATTGCTGTGCTGTTATCAGCAGGTTACATAAGACAGAAATTGGGAAGTGTCTGTCCTTGCAGGACCCCTGAGACCCTCCTCACGTGCAGGCAGGACTTGCAGAGAGGCTCCGTGCACTTGCCCTGGTGCCAGGAGAAAGCTGTCCTTGCCCTGCCTTCACAGCCTGCTGTTTTGCAGCCTCAGACCAATACGGACAGGAATAACCCCTTGATTCCCACCCTGCATGAAGCATAGCATGGCTGCAGGCAGAAAGCCCCTGCCCCACCATGCCTGTGGTCTGACCAAGGGGCGCAAAGCATGCGGCTGTATGTTATACTTGAAGAAAATCTAGGGACAGGACTTGTGGTGCCTGAGGTTATCTGTCAGCACCTTCAAACTGGCCCAGCTCTCATTAGCTCTCCTTTGAGAGCTCCTCGCTGTTTTATTGCTGCTGCTGAGGAGCACTACAAAGCTATTTTGCAGCCAGCAGGATAATAACATTCATGTGTGGCTGCCCAGAGGGACAGGACCCTGACGAATCACAGCAAATACAGGCATTCTGTCATAAAGCAAAACCGGGGAACAGAGTAGTTGATTTTTGTCTTTTTCATTTCCTTTTTCCTTTGTTTTTCACCTTCTCTAAGAAACTTCCTTCAGCTCCTCAGCTCTGCCTGCCCAGAAGAGCTCTTTCCAAAGAAGAAACCAGAAGGAGGGAGATGTAATGACCAGGCTCTGCACTGGCCTCGCTGCTGCTTGCCAGCTCAAGCATGAAGGGCCTGTGGAAATGAAAGAGCTTTTTGCAAGGGCTCCATGGGAACGTGACCTGAAGAAATCTGTGACTGCTGCAAGCAGAGGGACAGGGAATGTAGGCTGTGTCCTGGGAAGCTACAGTGCAACCAAGTATGGGTCAGAGGGATGTCTGCAGCTACAGCTCCATGGGGATGATGCTAACACCAGCCGCTGTCTGGGTACCACCAAGGTGTCAGCCCCATGAGGTCTCTGGGGTGCTGAATCTTGGGTGGATGGGGTGTTCAGGAGCATCTCTCTGCACTGCCCCCGCTCTAGACAGCGGGGATGGCTGGTGCATGGGCAGCATGGGGCCTTTCACACCCTGCGGCCAGTGTGCGGGGCTTGTGCTCACACCTGGGGACGTGGAGTGCTCTGACCCTCCTGGAGGTGAGGAGGAAAGCAGGTGAGGATAACATTACTGTTCCTTGAGTCTGACTTCTGGGCTGTGGTGGGGGCTGTGAAAACCATATCCTGTTATCCTCTGGAGCAGAAAAAATTGCCATTCCTTCCCTCCACTGACCTGGAAATTGTTAACATGTTCCTGTGGCCTGTGGGTCAGCAGCAGCATTGCCCGGGTTGCCACGCCGCATTGTGCAGGGGGGAATTAGCCACCTGTTCCCCAGCCCTAATCCTGTGTGCTGGGCCAGGGTGGCCCCGCTCCGCTGGCTCCTTGCACCGTCTGCTCCACAGGCACAAAAAGGCCAGTTAACCTGGGAGCTGCCTTGCCTGAAGATCAAGGGGACAGAGGCTCCCACTGGGAGGGGGATCTGGACGTGGGGAAGGGCACTGGAGAGGCGAGGGGTGCCTAGGGCAGGAGAGCCGGACTAGTTCAGCAGCTCTGTTTCCAGCCAGGACTCACAAGCCCTTTGGCTGCACATGTCCGTGCTGTGGCTGGGCGATGTGGTGCTGGATGCTAAAGGCTGCTGCTCAGCTGGCTTTACTCCTACTGCTTACGCTGTTCGGGACTGCAGACCAGCAGCGGAGACTAAGCGCCACCTGAAGCCGGCCTCTCCCAGGTGTGGTTTGCCAGCAGGACTGCTCAGCACCAGGCAGTCTGTGTCGCGGGAGCAGGACTTCTCAGCACCATCAGCGCTGCGTGCAGCATGGGAGCAGCTGTCCTTGAGTCCTGTCCTTCCAGAGCAAATGGTCAGAGGAAAGAAAGAAAGAAAGAGCAAAACAGTAACTTGGAGATGGAACTGGAAGCCCAGTCTCGGTGTGTCCCTCACCACTGATACTGAAAAATCAGACAAAACTCTCTAACGCCCAGGCTGGAGTGCTGGGAAGCAGGCATTCTGTATTTTCGGCACCAGATGCATGGGAGATAAGTTCTGCCCACCACACATCCCGACTTTGTTCACTGTTTATATGGCACATCTATACATATTAACCACATTTCTGAGAAAATATTAGCATATTCATTACAGTTCCGTGAACTACTTATCACTACACTCTTACCACGCATGTGTGGCCTAATGGGTCAGGGGTCCTCTGGTGGTCATTTGGGACATCTTCATCCTCCTCTTTGTCATCTTCCTCTTCTTCTCATCCTTTTCATGACCTTCTCCTGGCCCTGTTTCAGCACTCTGGGCTCACGTCTTGGCTTCAGACTGGTGCTTAGCTACTTAGTAGCTACGACACAGCGTTCTACTAGGAGCTGAACTACACAACACAGCGTTGTACAGCTCGGCAATGCCACGGATACGTTAGCCACAGCATCTACAATTAAGCACACTGGTAAAATTCCCCAGGTATCACCGTCAGCTTTCCAGCCCTGTGCTTAGGGAGACAGCCTTTCCCTAAAGAATGAGCGGGGGAGTGGGTGCTGCCAGGAGCCCTCAAAACTTTAGCAGGATTGCAGGGGCACTTTTCCTGGGATACTCCCAACAGGAGCTACAGCCAAGGCACAAGCTTCTGGATGCAGGACTGTCTCCTGAGTTCTGAGCTTTGGACTGGGTGTTTCGGTTTGGCTTTAGGCAGAAAGAAGGAACTGCATTCACACAGATTTCTGCCTAGAGGATTTCAATGGAGGTGGATGGTGAGATCCCTTTAATGGGGCCAAAAGGAAAGCTTGCAAACTGGCTACAGGTTCCAGCAAGAATATCCCTTATTTATCTGAGCTGCCTGCCTCCAGCCTGCTGCATGCATTTCTCTTCTCTGCAGGTCTCAGCAGCCAGCCTGCCCACATGGCTACAGGGAAGGAGGCTTTAAGCATCTTCTGAACCACAGCCTTGGCAGCCCAAAGGACAAAGTGCAAAGGAAGGCGGGTAGCTGAGTAGAAAACAGGCAGTTCCTTCGTGTGATAAAATGAGCTGTGAATTCCCCACAGCATTTGACGCTGAGCACAGAGGCATGAAGAACAAGCAGCCATAGCCCTGCTGAGTAAGTCAAACAGTAGCCCCGGCAGCACTCTCTGACTCTTCTGGACTGCCCTTTGCTCCCTGGGGAGCTCTGGAGCCATCCCTATGGGCAGCATGTGCAATTTTTCATGCAATGTGCTCTGCATATGTCTCAAGCACTTAGAGGGGATGGTTCCGAAGCCAAGGGACAAAAAAAAAAAAAAAAGCCTGTGTTGAAAAAGCTTTAATCAGGCCTCATACTTCCCCACTTTGATGCGTTACTCAGGCTAACCTTGGGCTATTTAATGCAGATGGGCTGAAGTTTTGGGAGATTAGACTTACAGTTTCTCAAAAGGCCCAAGGCTTTATGAAACGGATATCCAGACTCCCACTGTGAGTGGAAGTTGTGAAGAAAGATGTCAGAGACATTTCGGTATCCCCATCCCAGTGCTCTGTTGTACCCACAAGTGAGACAGAGACTGGACATCAGTTGCTGTGAGAAGTCACTGCATTTTGGAGGCTCTTAGAAGTACCTGCTCATTCCTCCCATGCTATGCACAGGCCACTGAGAAGGGCCACCAGGATACAGGGACAGCCACAACAACATCTGTGTGTGAGGGGCTGCCACAGCTGCCGCAGTGCCCGTGAAAGCTCCCTGTGGCTCCATCTGGTTTGGGGACAATCCCGGTTCTTATGGAAACACATGGCTGACATCTGGGGAAACAGGAAACGGCGGCAAGTGTTGCCCCAGCAACGGCGTGTCCCTCCGTCTGGTCCCCCACTGGGAGAGCCATGGGATCGGCAGCTCGCAGCTCGGGGAATTCAAAGTACAAGACCAAGGCGACTGATTGATGGGTCGGGTTCAATGGGGAGGGATATGATTAATAAGTGTTATGGCCCCATTGTTCCTGCTGTGTGGCTGTCAGTGCCGGTTAGCTCTGACGGACGCTTTGATGACTCTATGCCCATGAGCAAGCCACTGACTTGATGAATCTCAGCCAGCAGAATAATATTTGCTATGAACCCCTTCTGCCTCCCTTGGACAATAGTGGGGCCAACACGCATTGTGCAGGGTGTGGGATCTGGGTTGGGTACTAAGGCTGGATTTTTCTCCGGCGCAGCAGTTCGGCAGCACCCGCCTCTTTCCATCACATCGCCCCCCTTATGGGATTGTGGTCCCTCATCCTAGTTGGTAGCTGGCTGTGCCAGGGAAGCAGAGAAGGATACGAAATTGTGGCTCATTCTTAGGCTTTCTTAGAAATGTGAACACAGGGGCTTTCAGTCTGGAATATCACCATGGTCTGGAACTGGCAGCAAAGTAGTACTTTGTGCCAAACGTTTGTGTTTTGCAACCCAGGATGTTTTCTTTAGGTACTGTGCACCCCGGCAAGGGGCAGGCACATGCTATGACCGTGTCTTGTGAGCTGTGCTTTAGCAAGCTCTGCCGCTGGCTCACTCTGGACATGCGGGACAGTCACGTACCTGCACCGTGCCTTGACCACCCTCTAGCACTTGGGCTGCTCAGGGGTCCTGGGTGCTCTGTGGGACAGCAGAGCGCTGGGGCTGGATCCTGCCTCCCCACCGAGGGCTGCTGCAGCCTGGCCCATCCTTGCCAAAGCTGCCCTGGGACAAGCAGTATCTGCACCAGCAGGAACCTTCTCCCCAGAGCACTGTCCTGCTGTTCAGGACAAAACGGGTTGTGAACGCAGAGCTGGGCCGCATTCTCCTCCTACTCGGACCAAGCCATCCCTCTCCCGCCACGCAGCAGCGGGCTGGTGCGGGAGCGCAGCGGGAGGGGACGCTCAGCCCCAGCACGCTCGGCCCAGAGCGGCTCGTTGTCCCCACCAGTCCGGCCCCTGCCGGCTGGCTGCCCGTTCTGGTGTTTTTAAGGTCTCTGCCGCCGCGGGCGAGCTAACGCGGGGCTCCGTGCACGCACAGGGCGACGAAGTTTGTGTTCGAGCCGCCCATGCTTAGGCTGAGGACCCGCCGCGTGAGCCCCTGCCGCGCGCTGGCCGTGCCCCCGGCCGCTCCGGCACCCGCCGGCAAGGCGCCGACGGGCCGCTGAGCACGTCCCCGGTGAGCGACAACGAAACCGCCACCGGCGCGGGCAAGGGCGCCATGACCACGTACGACGTGACGAAGGTCATGGCGGCCCTGCCGCACCGTTATCCGATGCTGCTC
>JAVJGJ010000037.1:103190898-103207764 GCA_035590215.1 Microhierax caerulescens
GCTGCGGCTTCGGGGCAAGCTATCTCCTCCTCCTCCTCCTCCTCCTCCTCCTCTTGGGATTTTCTTCCTTCTCCCCTCCCCTGCTCTCCCCTCCCTCTTTCCCTCCCTCCCTCCCTCCCTCTCTTTCTTTCCTCCTTTTCACCTCCCCGAACAAAAGTAGTCCTTCTCTCCGCGCCAGCGCTGCCTGCGAGCGGGGGTCGCTTTGTCTGCCCGCGCCGTCGGGGTGCCCCGGGGCCAGGAGCGGCCGGGCGGGCGAGGGGGGGTCGAGCGGCGGCCGGCCGGCGGTCCGTGGGGGGGCGAGCGGCGGGCGGCCGGGCGCTGCTGGCGCTGCTGGCGCTGCTGGTGCTGCTGGCGCTGGGCGGCGGCGGGGCGACGTGCCCCGAGCGGGAGCTGGAGCGGCGGGAGGAGGAGGCCAACGTGGTGCTGACGGGCACGGTGGAGGAGATCATGAACGTGGACCCGGTGCACCACACCTACTCCTGCAAGGTAAGGGGCGGGGGGGGCCGTGGGGAAACTTTCGGCCCCGAGCGGGCGCCTCCCCGGCCGGGCGCATGTGGTTTTTATTGTATGTGCGCTGGAGCTTCGGTGTGTAATTATGTATTTTTAGACTGCGGAGTCTCTCCCCGCTGGAGCTCCCACAGCTGTGTCGCGGGGAATCTCTCAAGGTTGCTTTTTATGGGCATTTCCCTCCTTGCCGTGATGCGGGGCTGGCTCCCAACTTTCTGGCAGGGCTAAGGCTGACGGGGAAGGTGTTCAGGGCAGCTCCCCGTTTACTTTAGCAGCATCTTGAGTTCCTCTAGCTATTGTTTAACTACGAATCTAGCCTCTGGCTATGAGTTTTGGGTTTTTTTCTCTCTCTCTTTTTTTTTTTTTTTTCCCCTCCCCCCTAAGCTGAGAGAATGTAAAGTACCGAGCAACCTGAAATACCATCCGTCTGACTGTCAGAAAACGTGCTGTATGGCTTAACCCTTCCCGGGGCAGGAATCTTGCTTGGGAGGACATGCTGCTACGTTGCCTTTTCCTCATCTTCCCGTCCCCCTTTCCCCACCCATCCTTAAAAAGTGCTGCGGTTCCTGCCTGTGGTTAGTGCTAAGCAGGGCCCGGGGTGGTGCGCAGCAGCGCGTTGGTGGGAGAGGTCTGCTGGTGCAGAGGAAGGTTAACTTCATTCCATGGCGCTGCCCCCTGTTTTGGAGCATCTCTCAGCCCAGGAAAGTAGTTGAACAGCTTCTGCCTGTCCAGCTGGTGCCCACCGCTTCACTCTTGCTCCCACTGTTCTGCCCCTTGCGATACCACACGGTACAATCTGTACCCTGCTCTTGTAAATTAGATCACAGACCCTCCAGGCTAGTGCAGAGACCGTATGTTTGCAAAGTGTCTGGCACATCCTGGGCGCTATGTAGAAAACTAATAAGCTGCTGCGAGCAGCCGGTGTCCTGCGGCAGCTTGGGGCACATATGGCTGTGTGGATGTGGGCCACCTGACGCTGGGGCACAGGTGTCCGTGCAAGTAGGCAGGAGGTAGTCCGGTGAGGCTAGTGATGAGGCAGAAGTGCTCATCTAGAAAGAAGGGTCTCTTTCCTCCCGCTGCAGATGCCTGTTAAGGTGTCTGGCTAGCGTAAAATCCAGGCTTCATCTTGCTGCATTAGAGCAAGACTCTGGGCCAGGAAATCCATTCTTCCTGTGATGGTAAAGCTGCTTGTTCAGCAGTTCTGCCTTTGAAAGTGTGCCATCAAGTCCAAGTAAGAGCAGCTAAGGAGCAACATGTGGGGAGGAACATGGTCTGCTGGGGGTGGCCTTATTTGAAATACAGTCTGCCTTGCTCAGCTTGGGAAGAGAGGCTCTCGCCTGCCTTTCCCTCAGCCATCCCAAGCAATGCTGTGGAGAAGGCTTGTGTGACTTACTCCGGAATTCAGTGTGGGATTTTGTGCCTGCCAATTACACGTGTCATAACAACACCTGAAGTCCCGAACACGGTGCCAAGGTACCCTTCCTGTCCCAGAGTCCTGTAAAAGAAAGTGAAAAGAGAAATATGCTCTCTCCTACCTTGGATGGAAGTGCCCATACTGTCTCCCTGTGGCAGTGCCACTGGCTTTCCCAGTTGGGCTGTGACATTAAGCAATTTTCTTGGAATGGTGGTTCTTCAGTCCTTTTACCTACACATCAGTCTTTTCTGTGTAGTTTTTAAGGGTATGTTCATGGTGCGTTTGCAGGGGAAAAAAAAAAAGCTTTGAAGTGGGACTTGGGGTGTCTTAAGGACCTGAAAGCAGATAAATATCTCCTAACTGTGATTTAGGAGGGTGTAATGCTCGTGACATGTAAATGCGTATCTTTGCAGCAGCTGTTGGCCTGTTTCACTCCAAGGTCTCTCAAAAATCTGAAATTGCTGTGGATTCTGCTGATGCTGGGTTTGATGCTGAGTTGCAGGGTTAAATGGGCTTGCATAGGTTTGTTTTGGTTTTTTTTTTTTTTCCAAGCACCTAGATTCTGAAAGGGCAGCTAGGGCATTAAACATGACCACTGGCTCCTGCTGCCCTGTGGAGCTGGAACAAGCCCAGGTGTAGAAAGGATCTTGCTGGTTGCCTGGTGAGAAAACTCATGTCCACTTCCTCGCTGTCATACTCTAAACCATTCCTTAGGCCCTGGGGTAACCTCCAAATACCACAGTTATCTCTTGTCAGGTTCTTCTTTATCTGAAGAGGAAAGGCAAGGGCCAAGTGTGCGGGAGGAGTGCCCTGGAGCCCACACGCAACACGGCAGGTGTTACTGGTGCTGGGTGGTCTGTGAGGGAGCAGGCATATGAGTATCTGTGAGTGCTGCATTAGTGCATTGTTCTTCCTAGTTAAACTCTCAGCCCTCCAAGCTGAAGCCTCTGATAGATGAAGCACATTACAACTGAGAAGAAACGTGAGGTTCATGTTGGATAAACACACATCAGTAGCTACCAGCCATTCGTTTGCTGCTAGAGGAGGTGAATAGCGAGGAAGAACAGGCTGACAGAAAGAACTCCTGAAATTCACTCAGATTGGCTGATGTGCTGCTTCGCCGAGGGATTTGACGTGGGAACTGGGCGCTGTGCTTGCTTCTGGCTGCAGCCCAGGGCTTGCTCTTCTTCCCAAGCTGGCGGTGCTGCTCTTCATCCTATTTACAGCGTGTGTGCTGGCATTGCCCCTTCCTGCTTTTGAGTCCTCTGATGTACCTTATTCTGGTCTGACCTGACATTTATGAAGGGAGCTTCTATTTATAGGACAAATGCAGGTTCTATATGTGCTATAGGAAGTGTTGAAAAGGATGTGGATCCTGTTCCAGACAATAGGGCCCATATTTTGGGGGGTAGCAGCAGCTGTTCTCCAGCCAGGGCTGGATGTGGGTGGTGCTGGGGGAGGTGGGCTTGGTGCTGTGCTAGCTCCTAGGGAAAGGGCAGCTGGCTTCTGCCAGGGAAAGGCACAGAGAGTGGTGAGGGAGGGGGTCGGTGCATGGTCAGGAGGGAAGCGGTTGGCAGAGCTGCCTGTGAAGCTGCAAGCAGAGCCTGAGCTTTGCTACCCAGAACTGCTGAATTCTGGTGGTGACTCTTCTTACTTCTGCCCAGTGACAGCTGTCTTCTTGAGGAGACTGTGCTCGAACTTCTCATCTTTCTTTGCAAGAACAAGGCTGGTGTTTCTCAGAGCATCTTCCTGCCAGGAACTTGCTAGCACTATAGAGGTGGTCCCGTTCCCTACCGTGGGATGGACCCCCATGGCATTGTGAAAAATGCTTTTTCTTTCTGGTTTTGTACTGCACTTAAAATATACCCTTGCAAGGATCTGCTTAAATAAGGTTTTCACTGTTCTTACTCTGCCTCCCTGTAGCTGCCAGGAGCCTTGTAAGTCTTAATCCAGTGTTTTATGTGCTCACTGGCAAGAGAGTGAGTGAATCTGCTATAGGGAAGGGATCTCTTGGAACTAGGTGCTAGCCCAATTTTTTCTCTCTCCCTTTTCTTCCCCAGTCCTTGATGTAGTCGGTGAGTCACCACTGACAAAGTCCTAATTGTGTGTAATGATGAATGGGATGCCCTACAGGTAATTTCTTGGTCTTTGGTGTCTTCACGTCCATTCCTTACAGAGGATAAGGGTGGGGAGAGCACTGGTGGACTCTGATGTTGCTTGTGAATGCTGTGGCCTGGCTCTGAGGTGTATGACTACAACAGCCATGCTAATTAACTCCAATTACAATCTGCTTCAGAACAGGGGATAGGCTTTAGCCTTTCTTCCCCCTTAGACCTAGCTGTGAAAGTGCCTGACCGCTACCTCTCCGAGCAAGCCTCGGGCTGTGCGCTCTGCCTGCCTTGTGTATTTTTTTTTTTTTCCTTTTGTCTCCTTTGTGTTCCTGGTGTGTTTTGCCCTGGCTGCTTGTGCACCTCACCTTGCAGGAGCGCCTGCCCCGCGGGCTGCAGGCTGCTGCTGAGGGGAGGTGGGGCTGCAGGAAGGTGTCTTAACTTGTGGGGAGAAGCACAACCACAGGGAGCCGTGCTGCTGCAAAGCGCTGGAGAAATAGCCGGTCCCAGGTGGGGAGGCGGGCAAGGAGGCTCGCTGTGCTCCTTAGCACCCTGCCACCTCGGCTCACCTGAGTTGTGCTGTCTGCAGGTGGCCCCAGACTGGCTCTTTGAGGGGGGCTGCCTCGCGTGGCACCGCCTGCGTGCGCTGGAGCAGATGTCCGAGTCCATTCTGGGATTCCTGTACGATCAGAGGGGAGGAAAGCTGCCTCTCGCAGCTACCCTTCCTTGCCATCTGAAGCTCCTTCTGTCTGCTGGTTGACTGCCATCTCTCTCCAGAACAGAACTCCTGCTGACGGGGCTGTGTACAACCGAGCAGTCGGCTTTTTGAGCAGGCTCCTTGGCGCAGGCGCGTTGAAGGCGTTATGTTCTCAGTCGCTCTTCTTAGCCCCGTGCAGCAGCTTGGACTTGGGCTGTGTGGGGAGGGATGGGAGCCTGCGTATAAGTTATGGCATGTCCTTTGGTTGCTGTGGCATTGCTTAGCACTGGCCCAAGGGGAGCTAACTCCCTTCGCGCTGGGAGACGGATGAGTGTGAGGGCACGTGGGTGCAATGTCCCTACTAACCTCTGTGCGTGTGGGAGCAGTTAAGGCATGTGCAGCTTCCAGAGAGGATCTGTCACAGTGGTGTTTAGACCTGGGATGGTTTTTGATCTTGGGTGTGCAGGAGAACAGGGCTCACCTCTCTAATATACAGGACCTGCTGGGCTGTGGGGGGAGCTGAGACCCATCAGGTCCGGAGTCCTGCAAGGCAGGCAAATATTGCACCTTAAGGAGAAGGTGTGAGAAGTAGGAGGATTTGAGAACAAAATACACTCCTAAACTTTATTCTTAACCTTCAGTCGCACTTGTAGAGTACAAGCAACACTGAATTTGTTCCCTTTTCCAGCTCAACAGGTGAATCTCATGCTGAGCAGGGGGTATCTCACCCCAGCCTTCTTGCTCCTGTGGCAATGGGAATGGCCCTATGCCCTTGCCCCAGCACCTGTAGCTGCCTGCTCCTGGTCATGGCAGGGACAGTGTGTGGGAGTTCTGCTCAAAATCATTGTGGACCTTGAAGCCTCTTGATCGGAACTGAGATAGTGCTGAGCTCACACCACTGAAATCTTGGAGTTAGGGCTTCAAAAAATTGCAACATTGATTAGAAGTCATGAGACTTACATTCCCCCTAGCTCCCAACATGTTTTTACCCTCTTATTTTGCACTTTGTGATGTCAGAACTTTGTGTGTGTCTTCTGTAGTCACTAAGCAATGGGATGGAGGTATTTGGCAAAGAATAAGAATCTCTCTGTCTGAACAGTCTTGAAGCTCGGAGGGGAACGTGATGCACTTGAAGGGCAGAAGCCAGTGAGCTGCAGTTGCGGATAACTATAAAAATGGATCATTCTCAAGGGGGATAATATGTGCTCTGTGCTTTTCTCAACTGTAGCAAGTCCCCCAACCCTTATGTCAAGCATAGAAGCTGTAGTGTGAACAGCTGCCTGTGTCCCTGCCACCCTTGGAGCCCCTCAAGGGCAGGAGAGACCTGTCTGCCCACCTTCCTGCGGGTATCCTTTCTCAGTCCCTGGTGTTCCTTCGGAGTCGCAGAGAGGGGATCAAGAGAGCCACCACCTCCCTGACCGCTCTGGTCTCGGCGCGGTGTGCTGAAGTGCTCCTTGGGTGGTGAAAACAGCTGGAGAATGCAGGTGACTGGGCACTTGGGCTGCAGTAGGAGGGGAGATGCTGGCAGAGTGTGATAAAGTGTGCCCTGAGCATGCCGGGCCCGGGATGCCTGTGGTCACAGTAATATCCATGTGCTACAACAGCCACCCTTGTTAGACAAACGCCCTTGCTCCGAGCTGAAACCTCAGGCAGCTCTCTCTGATGAGCTGTTGCTGTTACATGCAACTCGACAACTCATCTCTGTGTCCTGTTTCCCCTGCAGTAGAATTGCAGCAGCAGGAGGATTTCTGACCTGTTGAGCATGGATGGGGACATGTCTCTGGTATCCCATGTGCACTAGAGTAATTTTAGGGCTGCTGCTTCCCTGCTCTGTGGGTGTTTGTTTGGGGTAGCTTGCTGCAGAGAGTGGTGCTGGAGAGGGGCTGGCTTGCAGCTATGTGTAGATCAATCATGCTGGTTTTAGGCAGGGAGATGAGACTGCTCTAGCACTGCTGGAAGTGGGATGGGGAGAGTGGGACTAACTCTTGTGGCCAGGACTTGTTTTTCTTCCTGAAGTTTTAGATAAGTAAAGGAAAATGGGCTCCTTTATTTTTTTTAAATTAAATTTTTAAATTAAATTAAATTTTTAAATTTTTTAAAAATTGTCCACATTTTTTAGCAAATCCAGCCTGCTAAGGCAAAGGTTGTCTTTAGTCTTTGTAGTAACACACGTTACCTTTGACACTTCTACATGGAATGTTATCTGCTCAGCCTTTTGTCTTCCCAAGGTACCAGTGGCTTGTCAGAGCCAGAAAATTCCCTTCTTTCATTGACCCAATGAAAATTAATGAATTCACCAATTCCCTTCTTTCATTCACCCAATGAATTCACCAATTCACCACCTGCCTTCTCCTGCCCCTATTTTAAGGCTCCTGTGCTCCTGTTCAGAGCCTCCCCCACAGATGGGCAGTGCTTGTTGTGCAGTCTTCCCCAGTTGGGACCTTCCAGCCACTTAATGTTCCCTTCAAGGTGTGGTTTTATTGTTGGGGTTTTTTTTTGTTTGTTTTTTTTTATTCAGATGTGTTTTCTTCTCCCTTGGTACATTTCACCACTTAGCTTTTTGTTGCGAATCAGGATATCTCTGAGAGAACTGTACCAGCTGGAGTGTCACCCTGAATGATGCTGCCTGGGAGCTGCGGGAGGGTTCCTCTGGCCAGGCTGATACTTGCATGCTGCCCTTGGTAGGGCTTGAATTGTGTCCCTCACCCTGTGTCTGCAGGTGATGGGGTCCCAGCTCATGTATGTAGAAAGGGTCAGTGGCGGATGAGTTCTGTCTCACTTCTGTCCCAGCATCTAGTGCAGGATCTCCTGCTATGAATTTGAATTCTTTATTACTAATGGGCAGGACTGAGTCAGTTATGAATATTTTTTAATATAAATTATTTTCCTGGCTGAGTCTCTTCCAGCTTCCCCTGGCTGAGTGCGATGTCCCTTGTTGGAGAGCAGCATTCCCTGCCATAACCAGTCATGTGGCAACTAGAGTGGCTGTTGTGGGCATAAAGGTTAGAACGACATCGACATCGGAGGGAAGAAGTTGATTAGCTCATCCTCAGTCTCACTGGTTGCGTACACCAGGGGCAAAACAGCAGCAGAGGCTTCTCCTGCTGCCAGGGGAACTCTTGAGCAGCCTTCCCGGTCCAAGCTGAGATGCGTCGCAGAGGCTGCGGGATCTGCTCGTCCCTTCTCCCACCCCTGCTCTGCTGTCCCGTGAGAGCCCCCACCTCGCTGGCCCTGCCGGGCTCCCCTGCACCGTGCAGGAGGCTGGTCTCTGGGTCTCTGGGTAGCAGCCGTGCCTGCTGGTGGCTCTCAAGTGTTTGCTGAGAAGCAGCAGCTTATCTGGAGCTATTGTTCTTGCCCGAACAAAGGAAAGGGGCATTGCTGCCCTCACCAGCCCCTTTGTGCCGGGGGCTTGCTGGGTGTTTGCCCTTGGGGTGGGGAAGGCCCTCTCCAGTCAGTGAGGCAAAGGAGAGGGCTGTTTTGGTTCCTGGGTCTCCAGGGAGGTGAGTCAAGGTGGCTGGCTGTAGGGTTTGGTGTGGGGCATCCCCACAGCAGCGACTGGGCTGGTGGCATGCTTGGTAGCAGCTCCGGGCACAGCCGAAGGCAAATCCTGGGTATCGGTATCGGCGCCAAGGGCAATGTGTCCCAGTGCAAAGGGGAGAGGTGTGCCCTGGGGGACAAGAGGTCTCTATCCCTCGTTGGAGAGCCTGCCTGGGCGAGGGGCCCCCGGTGACACGAGTCTTGTCCCCCTTTGCTCCCCACGAGGCTGTGTGGGGACGGGGCCAGCCGTGCCAAGTGCCTGGGCTGGAGAGCTGGGTGCAGCTTTGGCAGAAAGAGTAGTACATGCTTTTGTCGTTGTTGCCCACTCATTTTGTACTTTTAGAAGGGTGGCTAATGAAATTAGCTCTACTGGAAGGCTTTGCCTGCCTGTGAACCCCTCCTGTGCATCCTGTGACAACGTGATGAAAACTAGCCAGGCCAGAAAGTGCCAACTGTCTGTGGCTGTGAAATGGTCTCACATGTTCTTTCTTCCTCTCGTTCAAGGTGAGAGTCTGGCGTTATCTGAAAGGCAAAGACATCGTCACGCACGAGATCCTCTTGGATGGTGGGAACAAAGTGGTTATCGGTGGCTTCGGGGACCCGTTAATCTGTGACAACCAAGTCTCGACTGGGGACACGCGGATTTTCTTCGTCAACCCTGCCCCCCAGTACATGTGGCCAGCACACCGCAATGAGCTGATGCTGAACTCCAGCCTCATGCGGATAACACTGCGCAACCTGGAGGAGGTGGAGCACTGCGTGGAAGGTGAGACTGGAGCGTGGGTGCCTGGCTTTCCCTGGGGTGCTCTGGGCACACAGATGCAGTAGCAGCCAAGCCCGGGCTCTGTTGGCCATCTTAGTGCTTTTAGCTTGGAAATGATTGATTGGCAAATGATCTCGCTGGTGATGAGACAGATCAGTCCTGCTACAACATGCGTCTAGGGCAGGGTCATTCTGCCAATGGACTCACTTGTCACGGGGACAGTGCCTGGCATTGACCTTGTTGTCGGAGGCAGTGGTTGCAACCAAGGTATAGCCAAGCAAAGCTGTTCTGTGTTATCTTTGCTCCAGATTTGATGCAGGTTCTCAGTCCTCTCTGCGATGAGTCCAATGTGGTTAGGAGCATCCCCACTGCAAGTCCTGTCCTGCCACAAGTCTGTGGCAAGCACTTACCGGGGAATTTAGATTCCTCACACCTGAGTTAGATTTATTGCATCCCCCCCTCCCATGGATTTAGAGCTAGTAAGTTAATTCTGTGGTGAAGGCCTGTCCCTCGTGGTGGTCACCCCTAGCTGCTTTGCTTGCCAAGTCAGCCTTTCAGAGTCTTGAGAAGCCAGCTGAGTTCTGCATGAGGGTAAAGCTTGCTTCTCCAGGGTATAACTTAAGTCAGAACCAAGATGAGCCCAAGCAGCTGAGTGATTTCTGGGGGTATGAGGCATGCTTCCGAATTGTGGTGGTGAAGCCCTGCATCCCTCATACATTAGCCTCTCTGGAACCTTTGTTCTGCTCCCAAAAGAGCTCAGATGAGGTGAGTTGACTTGTAGCTGTCTGTGGGACAATGTGAGGAGTGCTGGCATGGCCATGCCAAGGAGGATGGCAAAGTTACTAGTGCTGCTGTGGGTGTAATTGACATAGCTGTTGGGAAGAACTGAGGGGGAGACAGCCCACATGTGCTCTTTAATAGGGTCTTAGACCTCCAGGTGTGGAGATGTGCCTCCATGGAGAGCTAGGCTGGAGAGACTTGCTTCTACTTGTTGCCCCAGATCCTGAAAACGTGTTTCTGTAACAACCCATTCTCTGGCTTTTCTCTTCCCCCTTTATGCTTGTCCTGTGTTCCAGCAAGAGCTCCAAGCTCCTGGGGGAATGTGGTGCCCCAAAAGCCCTTTGCTGGGGTCTGAGTGTGTCCTGAGAGCAGATGAGTAAACAAGGGAAGGAATGCAGGAATTCTGTGCAGGCAACAAATAAACATGCAGATTGGCTCCCTCCCCTTGGATGTGCAAAGGGGAGGCCATAACCCCTTTTTCCAACTGGGAATGCTGACAGAGGTAAATGACCAAGCTCTCCGGCTGGGAGACAGCTAGTTCAGCAAAGCAGCTCACAAGAAGTGCCTGTCTCAAGTGGGTTTTGTAAGGCGGGTTTTTTAGGATGTTTTTTACCTGAATACGTACATATCTCATATTGCACTTGGAATGTTTTGGTCCTGCTCCTTCCTTGCACCTAGTGGAGAGGGAGGGAGGAGAAAGAATGTGTGTGGGTTTTTTTTTTGTTAATCCTGAGCAAACATTAGGAAGAATTTTGACTTGATTTGCTGTGTTCTTTGGCATGCTTATTTTGCACACAGTGGGTGTGAGCTGGGGTGGCTGAGCTGGGTGGTTCCCCTTTGTGGTGAAGGATGTTGTCCCTTAAGGCCCCTAGGAGATGAGGGGGGGTCTAGTTTTCCTTCTAATACTATAGATTTGATGTAGAATTGGGACCTTTTCGTTCCTTCTTTTGCCTTTAGTGGGGGAAAATTCAAACCTGTTTGTGTAATGCTTGTTACAGCCCCTGGTGTGTTGGGGCTGGCTGTGCTGGAGCTGGGCTGGGACCTGCTGCTGTTGGGGACACATTCTAGCCATGGACAGCTTTTTGCAGCGGGCCAGGGTGGTGATGGGACTGTCATTCCCAGCATTGCTATATCCTGCAACAGTACTGGTGTCTTGGTCCCAGGAGGGGAGAGGTGCAAAGTGCCTGCGTGCACTGGGCTGTAGCTGGATGTGTCTGTAAGCATGCCCTGTGATGTAGTATCATGGGAAGATTTGCTTGGTGTGGCTCCCATGCTGTTGTGCAAGGGAGCTGAAGGCGCTAAAGCTGTGCGTTTCTAAACTCGCCTTTACCAGGCACTTAAATTGCAGGTCCATATAGCTATAGGTGGGTTTATCTTTCCTCCTTGCTGTGTTAACTTTTCCTGATGCCAGGCAGCAGGTAATTCTTTCTGGGACTCCTCTCTTCTCTGAAGATTGTTTGCTGCACAGCTTGCTTCCTTTAGCGAAGTAGACCCCCCCCCCCCTTCCTGACAGCTCACTGGGATGCTGTCGGCATGCAGAGGTGAGGTTGGAGCAGGGGCTGGGGAGGGCTGGAAAACAGCCCACAGGCAACTCACTGGGTGCAGTGGACCTGATTTCTCCAAACTGGTGGAGACCCGTCCAGACTGCGTGTTGCTGAGAAATGACAAAACCAAGGCGCCCTTGAATTACTAGTGTCTCAAGGAGGTCAAAAGGTGTTGCTTGGGGGAGATGCAGTGATTCTTATTTTGGCATCCAGCTGGCTTGTCAGCTGTTTTCCTTGCCTTGATAAACCCACCTTTCTTGTCATATCCCGTGCACTTGCTTTTCTTCTTCCCACATCTCGGAAGCCTGGTTGTTATGTGAGTATCCTGTGTGCTGGGTGCTAGCAGGTTTGCTGTAGATGGCGGTCAATTTGTTCCATGCTAAAACCTCGGTTTCCCTCGAGCCCTACCCAAAGTTCAGCCTCCTCTGAGGTCTGTGAAAGTCCCTTTCAGCTTACCCAGGGCAGCTGCCTGCTGGCTTCTGGGAAGCCGTGCAAACCAGCATGAGAACCTGATTCTGCCACACTGGGAACCATTGCTGAGCTCTGAGTCTGAGAGTTTAGCTCTAGGACTTGTTACCCGTCAGCTCCCCACAGGAGGGCTCAAAGCAAAGTTGCCCAGAACACTGCTCTTTGCTGCACTTTGAGTTTAAAAACAAATCTTTGACTGCTTTTGCAGAAAGAGTTGGAAGAATGGTGGCACCTGAGTGGAAAAACATTGATGTTTTGCATATCTTCATCTCCTGTCACCCCAGCTTGGAAAAATCCTAGACATCAAAATCTTGCCTAAGAGGGAAGTTCAAACCAGGGCATCTCTGTATTTGAGTAAAAACTGTGTGTTTTGATTACACTTAATTGTGGTAAAAATGCTTTGACCAGCTGTAGTCAAAATGAAAGACTTCAGTTAAGCGCTGCAAACTGGCTTCTGCATTGAGGGTGCCTGGAGGGACACATTGGTGCTGAAAGGCAGAGGGGCAGCTCTGGGGCTTGTGGGGGAGGCTGGGGCACAAGCTTGGACTGGGTCCTTGGGCAGAGGGAGGACATTTGCTCTGGTGCCTCCGTGGTGGAGTGCACGGAAGGGGAGCTGGCCCTGAGCAGCACGTGGTGCTGCATAGTGCTGGGAGTGGATTTCCTCTTGTTCTTCAAGACATCTGGAAGAGGCTTTCTGGGGAAGGAATTAGCCTGATGAGCCACAGCCTTGCTGTATTTGTGCTGTGGATGCTGGTACTGCATGGGGAGGGCTGGAGTCACTGGCCAGGTGTTAGAGCTTCCCAAGGCACAGCACTGGCAGGCTCCGTGCGAAGGTGCAGTGCTTTCCTCCCCGTGCTCTCCCCTGACAGCACCATCAAGCACACTCTTCTGGAGTTCAGCAGCTGACTAATCCCTGAGAGATTGTTCCCCTGTGTGTGTCTCGTATTTCACTTTGATCGCAACTGCACTTGAAGAAAATAAAGATGATATTTTTTTTTAATGTGTGTATAGTGTGGGAGGGGCTGTGTGACTCCGTACTGAGCTGTCTGGGTGGAAGGAAGTTGAGATTAAACCCTTGTTAGGGCCTTGGTTAATGAGAACCCAGAGCTCCTCTTAAATGGTGCCTTGCTTGTGGCACGATTTGCATTAGCACTGGGGCAATTGCCCCAGCCGAGCTGCTTGGCCAGCTTTGGGGATGTGTGTGGACTCTGAACCTCCGGGGGGGAAGCCGTGTATGTTGGCTTTACAGGTATGGTGTGTGGTGAAACCTGTTGGCATTGGGTACAGTCAGTACACACTGTTGGAACAGGTCCTGCTACTGGCTTGAGACCCTCATCCCAGAGCAGCGCATCCAGCACATCTTCAAGAAACTCTTGCTCTGCGCTTTAACTAATGCGGTGTCACCTCAGCTTTTCAGGTGACATGGCAAGTAGGGCCTATGAACCATGTTAGGGGGGTGGTTAAGCCTTTCGGTAAGGATGGATGTGCCTGGATTGGGGGTGTGGGCAATCTCTGCCTCCCTGACGTGAATCACCCCAGCAGTGAGAGCAAGGCTGAGGACTGACCCACTATGTGCACGTGTAGCAGCTGTCTCAAACCCTTTCTGGACTGCCGTCTGCTTCCCAGCTGCTGAGAGTGCTCGTGGCGGGTGCTGTGCTCGTGCTTCCACGGGGCTCGGTGGCTGCCCTGCTGCCTGCTCCAGCCCTGCTGTGGGCCTGGGGCTGCTCCCTCTGGGTGGGCATCGAGGTGGGCGCATGTTGCACTGGGATGGTCACCTTTGAGTGCTGCATGTCACCCAGCCTAGCAGCTGGGGGGGGAACACGCCTCGGGGTGCTGCTGTGAGGACAGCACACAGGCTTTTGAAACTTTCCCGTATAGATGCCTGTAATTAAGCTAGGTGCTCTGGCTGGTGTTCAACATGCCGTGTGCTGCAGATGCTCCATATGTTTAAAAATGTCACTTAGCTCTTAGTGAAATTCCGATTCTAGCCAGTCCAGGACTCTCCTCTGACTTTTCATCTCTGTGGCGACCCTATTAATTACTCCTGTGGAAGAACTGATCCACCTGGCAGCCTCGGTTCTCCCCTGTTTTCTCCCATGTCGTCTTGGGAGCGGGACTGCTTTGAAAGCATTTCCCTTTCAGTTCCACTGTCCATTCTGTTTTGTCTTCTGCCTGTTCACTTTATTCTGTCCTCTCTTTCTTTTCAGGTCTCTGCCTCCGTGGAACTGAGACGTTTTGTTCTTGTAAACCAGCCCATGCAAAATTTTCTTTTCAGGCTCCTTACAGAGACTGTAAGGCATGCACAGTAGGCTCCTCTCAGCAAGGAAATTGCTGGCATGAGTTTGTGTTATGTGATTCGGGCTGTGGTCACTTCCCATGCTCTGGTCTCTCTGCAGCCCTTTTCCACCCCTGCAGCTATTTCTTTTTAATCCATCCCTGGCATTTCATTGTGCCTCAGAACAGGTGAGGGAGGGGGCTGCAAGAGGGTTATTGTGTGGGTTTCTTCTTAAAGAACGTTTTTCTTCCCTCCTCCTCTTGGCTCTGTTTTGAATTGAAGATAATGGGAACAGCATCAACACCTCTGTCTCGGGAGGGTGAGAGTTAGCCAGCAGCTCTAAGATGTAGTAAACTGAGAGGAGAGAATCCACGGCTGAGCACTCCTGGGGGCCCCTTCCCACCTCCCCATCCAGGCACTGGGGCAGCACAGCTGGCTGATGGGGCTGGAGCAGTTCTCCTTGCAGGGCTGCTATGTCAGGCTGGTGCTGGGCACAGCAGGGATATGCCTATGGAGGAGATGCTGGTGCTTCAGGGTGATGGAGCCAGGTACCGTGGGTGATGCTGTAGAAGCCCGCCTGCCCTGTCTGCAGCCCTGGCCCTGCTGTGCTGGCTGGAGCAGTGTTTGCAGCAGGCGCTCCCGCTGCTAGCGTGGGGGGCCCTGTGCGTGGGCCAAGCCTAAGGGTCTGTTTCCTCCCTCCCTTGCATGGTAGTAATGCAAAACATCCCATGGGTTTATGGCAGTAGCTAAGAGAGTAGATTTGTTTAGCAAATTCCTAGGAATTTTAATCTGGTGTGGGAGGCTACTGGTCTGGGAAGGCTTCTTTGGCCCCACTTCCCACTCTGGCACATCCTGCTGCGTTTCTCTACGGGATCGGCTAGGGCTTCTCAGTCAGCAGCACAGACTGTGTATCTCTTGGCGGTGCTGGCTTGCAGTTATGACAAGTGCTGGGTCCCGGCCATGTGCTCTTGGTTCTGCTTTTCCTTTGTTTGCTCCACTAATGCCTTGGAGGGGGACCATGGCTTGCTGTCTGCTGTGGTACGGAGGGGGAGCTGCTGCTGGGGGCTTTGGCAATCTTTGCACGTCCTTCTGCCATGTGTTTTCCTCTTGAACTGCTGGGTACTTATCGGTGCTGATATGGGGCTGGTATGTCACCTCCTGACTGGTGGGAACGTGCAAGGAAGCAGCATTCTCCCCATTTCATCCTTTTTGTACAGACATGGGGTAGAAGAGTGGAAAAGGTATTGAGTTCCTGTTGGCTCTGGTCAGAAACATTTCCGTGTCCCATGGTCAGTCCTTGCAGTCTCCTTTCGGTGCTTCCCGCTGCAGGATGCTCGTGCAGCAGCAGCCTTGCTCAGCGGACTTGTCAAGAGCTGTGTTGCAGTGCTCCCAGGCAGGGGGATGCTGCAGGTTGCTCCTCCGCAGGCATGTGAAACCTTTGGTGGTGGTGCTGGGGACGGCAGGAGAGGAAATCCCACTGCGGGGGCAACAGGGAGTGGGCGCCAGTGACGCTTCCTACTGGCAGGCATCACTGTTCCTGTTGACAAGGCTGGCTCTGAATCTCTCCCTCTGAGCATCTCCTAAACTGAATGCCTGCAGATCTTGGACTCTGGCACCTCCTTCATCCTCTTTGCACCTCCTGGCTTTGCAGAACTATTTTGACAGGTTATCAAAGAGTCCACACATGGCAGGACTTGGGTGCAGCTTTTCTGTCTCCTTGCCCACTCTGACACCCACCCCCCCATCCTGGAGCCATCATGTAAAATGGGGAGCTGCATCCCTCCCTCCTTCCTCCAGCTGGATGAGAGGTCAGGAGCCTGTTCTACACCTGGGCCCACGCTGCTTTAGCTCATGTGCAGAGGTCAGCCCTGCTGGTGCCGCAAGCTGTGGCACCAGGCTTTGCAGGCAGCCTGTGCTGTGTGAGCCGTTACCTACTGGGTTTGGTCACGGTGTCACCAGGCCACGAATCTCGTAACTTTAACAAGAGATGTTGCTGTGTTGTAACTGCTTCTTCTGTCCAAACCTTCCCTGTCACTTGTTTCCCTGTCTGCTCTGTATCTCTTTGCACAGCATCAAACATGGGAGGGAGCAGTCAGCCCTGTCATGCAGTATGTGCTGGAAGTGTAAATTAAATGCACAGGTATGGCTGCTGGCAGAGTGCAGCCAGACAGTCACATGTATGAATTTAGATTGTTTTAATGCTGTAACCAATTTGCAGCCACCTAGGACAGAGTGGCTCTGCCTTTCTGGCAGGGGCAGATCTCAACTCTGTTTGTGCTGCAAGTTGCTGATTCCTGCTGCTCGAGGTGGGCAGAGCTCTCCCTTTGGTGCAGCCGGGGTTTGTGCCGCTGGCCTTGGACCAGCGGAGAGCTGGGGCGTATGGGCACACGGGTCAGCAGCAGGGATACAAGGGAAATGGCTTAGTACTCGTCTGACTTCCAGATAAAGCCTAGGAGCTGGGCTCTGCTGGCGGGCAGGACAGAGCTGACCTGCCCCAGCCTTTGGGCTGCCCCGAGACGATGGGCAGCACCGGACGGACCAGCCTTTGCCCGTGAGCCCCACGGGCATCTGCCTGTCAGAGCTGCCAGGCGTCTGCTGGAACTGCCGGCACCTGCCTGGGCTTGTGCTAATTCTTACCCGAGAGTGGGGCTTGGGTCTGTTTATCTTATTAAACACTCTGCAAAGATCCTGCATTCCTTTGGGATGACTTCCAGGAGTGGGAGAGCTCTTTGATGTGCTGTGGCCAGGGTGGGGACGGAGCAGCCCTGTGCCC
>JAVJGJ010000037.1:103207776-103231216 GCA_035590215.1 Microhierax caerulescens
GATAGTCTCCTCTGCCCGATGGGCTGTGGGCTGGGGAGGTGAACAGTGCTCTGCCGGCTGCTCCCTCCTTACAAAAACCATTCTAGCCGTGCCTTTTTCTTTTTTTTCCCCCCTTTAAAAATCTGCTTCTTTTCCCACATTTTCAGCTCCTTGAAATCTTTTTCTTTGATTAGCAAAGGAAATGGGACTCTAGCGCTTTCAATAATTCATACTCAATTTGGCTAATTTCAGTCTGGCTGCAGCACAGACTACAAAGTAAGTAAGAATGTGTGAGGTTTCAAACACTCTTTCTTATTTCCTTCTAATTTTTACTCCCCTAGCTCTTCTTGTCCAGCAGCCACATCAGTCTCTGTTAATCTTCCCACACTCGGCAGTGGCAAGTGCAGTGGGGTGGCCGGTGTGTGGAGTGGCACGGGCTGGGCTGTGTCGCCGGTGCTGCCTCAAGCCCCTGTGAATTGCTGGTCTTGCTCAGCTTGCACTCGCCTACCTGGTATCTCACCTGCTTTCTCATGTTGCTGGTTGCTTTATGAATGATCTCTATCACCATTACAGCTGAGGTCTTGAGCTGACCAGTATCTCTGTGAGCTCTCGTGCCTTGGCCAGTTCCCAGTGCTGTTAATTCCCCTTGCCTCCTTAGGTCTATATTGCAGCTTCACCCGAAAGCCACTTTCTCTGGTCGGTAAAACGTAGTACCTGTTTGCATTGCCTCGCGCTGACACACGGCTACTTTGTCCCATCCCAGCAGAGGTCTTCTGGCTCGTGCAGAAGCCTGCTGGTAAAAGGTGTTTTGCAACAAAACCTGCTGTAGCTGTGTCTTTAAGCAGCTGGGGGAGCAGGAGCTGTGGCTGGTGTTTGCTGCAGAGGGGAGCCTGTGTATGTCATTCGTAGAGTAACTAGGCAGTGGATTTTCCTCCTCAAGTTGAGGCCACATGGATTTAGCTGGATTTCTTGGGTTTCGTGGATTTCTGCCCTGAAAGAGGACAAGCTAGAAATGCTCTTTTATAGCTGGGCTTTGCTTGTAGCCTGGTTCTGTAGTTTGCTTATTCCATTATCTTTTCTCAGGCTGTCTTTTCGGGAGAAGAAAAGCAGGTCAAAATGACTCTGCTGCCCCTCTCCAGATTCAGGAGACAAACTAACATCTTCCATGACCGACTGCCTCTTCCTATCCTTTTTTTTTTTTGGGGGTTTTTTCCCCCCTGCATAGCAGTGGATGTTGGAAGAGAACTGTGTGCTCCCAGAGGATGTTGTGTCATCTTGATGGGCTGTAAGTGCATCTTCTGTCTAATATTAGACCACTGTGCTCTCCATCTTGCAGGGATACTAATTAGCTTAAGTGAACTGGAGGACTGGCTGTGCCTTGGCATCTGTGATTTGTGGGTGATACTCGGTTAAAACATGGGGAACAGGGAGAGGCTGAGGAAGCTTTTGCTGATCTCTGTGCTTCTAAGTGCATTGCCTCTCTTTGGGTATGTAGTCCTCAGTTCTGTGTTTCAGGTGAGCGCGGCCGGTCAGGCATGGAGACCAGCTTGCAGCTCTCTTCAGACATGCAGGGGTTGGAATTGGCCTCATCTAAGCTGCTGTCTCCCGGGGAGAGAGGGAAGTACAGAGGCTCAGAATTTGTTGCAGAACAGTGTAAAGCAGTTATCTTTTCCCTTAAAGGCTTTAAAGCAACCTGCCCATGTTAACAAGCCATTTAACTCCCTAGGTGCTGTCTGCATTTCTGTGGACTGAGGCAGGTACAGTGAGTTAGCAGCAATACGGTCTGGTCCCAGTTTGCAGAGCAAGTCTGTGACTGAGCAGGGGATGGGACTTGGGAGTCCTAACTCGGTGGGCTGCTCATGGCTGCCAGCAGTAGAAGGGGAAAGATCAGGATAACTGATTACCCACCTGCATCTTCACTCTGCATGGATGGGGCAGACCCTTGGTGCTGCAGCCAGAATACCAGGGCTTTACAGATAGATAGCCAGGCTGTCGGCACCTGCAGTGAGAGGGGAGGTGATGGCTGGGGAGATTCTCCCTCGAGGGGCTGTTCAGGATCCTCACTACCGTAGTGCTGAGTAGCAATGAACCCTTCCCTGTCATTTGCAGGTTCCCTGGGACTCTCCCTGCTATGGCACTCCCCTGGATGCACTGGCAATGTCAGTGTACTTTGTTTGAGTTTTCTCCTGCCAGCTTTTCCTTCAGCCTTCCAGGCTGCCCACAAGGTCTTGTCAGCCCGTTCCTGACTCTCTCTGCAGCAGCAGGGAGCACAGGGCTGCTGTGCACACCGATCCTGCGTGCATGGTGCTGAGGGGGCCTGCCAAACGTGCTCTTCAGTGTTATACCTAGGCTTGTTCTATTCTCTGCAGTGTAAAATCCCAGTATCCTTGCTGGTCTGGAAGGGTAGGCAAATAGAAGAGGCACTGAAATTGCTCTTTAGCTGAGGAGAGCACGGCTGGAGTTAGCTGGTGTCTTCCTTCTAGCATAAATGCCACCAGTGAAATTTCTCCATTCCTCTGAAACACAGCTGCAGGCTGGAAGGACAGCTCCTGCTGCACAACCCAGAGGCCAGGAGGGATGATCAGAGTTGATTTGTAACAGCGTGCCCCTGGTGCGTGTGCTCCGTGTGGTATTGAACTTGACCCCCCATTCTGAGGCTAACTTCATGTTCTGAAAACTAGTCTTTAAACTTCTTCCCAGCCTCTTGTGTTGTGGCGGTGTTTGGTGGAGGATTGTAGCCAAAGCCTTTAGCCTGGCTGGGCATGTGTTAGCTCCTACCCGAACAGAAACTGCCGTGTTCTTGGTGTCAGTAACCAAAGGGTTGAGTGAGCTGTGGTCTGCCAGCACTTGCAGTACTTCTGAACCCCAAAACTGCAGAAGAAAAAAAATCACTGGAGGGTGGGGGATGGAAAATCAACTAATATATTGCTTGCCAGCTCTGATTTGGCTGCCAAATTGTGATTGCCTTGGCTCTGAAGCTGCTCTCCTTGGCCAAGAAGCACCATGTCTCACTCTGTTTCTGGGAAAAAAAAAAACAAACCAGTGCTCTGGGGGCCTTGGGTCAGTTCAGGCCTTCAAATGCTTCTGTAAAATCAAGGAATATCTGCATTATAAAGGAAGCATCAGCCTCAAAGAAGCAGTGGTGAGGGTGTAAAAGTGATTTGGATGAATCATCTGACTGCAGCGGGTGGGCTGGATCCCAACTTCCCACGTCGGACAGGACGGCCCCAAGCAGAACCTTCCTGATCCCTGTGGCCTGGGAAGCAGCTGGCAGCCATGGGCACAGACACAAAAAAGCCAGTTGACCAGTTGAAGCTGTAAGGTGTGTTTCCAGCTCTGCATGCTCTCACCATTCACGCTGTCATAACATGGTGAGGTTCCTGTGGAACGTAAAAATCATCCGAGCTTGGGAAGAAAGGAGAAACTCAAAAAAGAGGTTGGAGCATGTTCTGGGAGCTGTGCCTCCGTACCTGGGGCTCTGTTCATTGGTACTGCTGGGGGGCTGTTCTGTTGCCCTTTCGGCAGTGCTGAGACCCTCACCCCAGCACCCGCAGCGGTACACACAGGGCTCTGCCCGGGGGTCTGACAGGGCAGACCCCAAGGGATGGGGCTCACCTGGCCTCATCCCTTGGGCAGCATTTCCTGCGGGTGCCAATAGAGGCTGAGCAAGAAACCTTCGGAGAGGGAGCAAAGTGACTGTGTGAGGTGTGAGGTGTGCATCTCACACCCACGAGAGTGCAGGCAGATGGTGGGCAGGGGTGGCTCTGGACCCTTTCCTAGGGTTTCAGTGGCCTGGAGGTCATTTTCCTGTCCCTCCATGCAGCCAGCCCTGGACAGTGGTGCTTCCCTGGGCTCAGCTGGGTGCTGCCTGCCAGCAGTACCAGCCCTCTGCCTTGCACCTTTCTGCTGATAAACCTTAACCCATTCTTGCACTAACGGGCAGCAGCTGGGCGGGCAGCTAGGGCAGCATTCCAGTCATAGCTCAGCCAGGTAGGCTGGCAGGAGAAGCCCTGCTCATCGGGATCTGTGGAGCGAGGCGTAGGAGGAGCAGCCTGCCCGCAAGAAAGGGCTGGTGTGGGGAGTGGGGTGATCCCAGCTGTGCTGGGGCGATGGCCCAGCAGCAGTGGTGACACTGACCACCCAGGTGTGCGGTCAGGGGTGGCATCCTTCCCCAGCACGAGTGGGGTGGTCTCTTGTTGCTGGTCATCTCCTGTCTGGGTCCCTGCGATGTTAAGCACTGCCACCTTCTCTCTCTTGGCTGTCCTGGTAGAAGAGGACGTGCACTGATTTTTAGATGCTAGTATTCAATTGCTGGGGAAACCCCAGTGCCTGGTGTTGTGCAGCAGACCAGAAGGGTCCTTGCTTTAAATTCAGAACTGATCCTGTAACTCGTGGATGGCTGCATTTGAAACAGACACCCAGAAGGAGAGGAGCTGGGGGGGTGGGGTGGGGTTGACTGTGCGCCACAGGGTGCTGCAGTCTGGTTACAGACCAGGACAAGCATCTGAGGAGTCTGCTCTTCCCTGTGGGCCTTCCCAGAGGGAATGGCTCCTTCACTGTTGTGTTTTATGTAGTTGGGATCCTCTTCAGTGTTTTCACTTGCGTTTTTATCATGGTGTAGGAGCTTTTTTCTGCCACAGGAGGTGCAGGATCATACTGTGGCTCCACCTTGTCTGCAGTGATATTTTGCCAGGGAATTCATTTGGGCTTATCCTTTTTTTTTTTTTCTACTTCTCATTTTGTTGGTACCTGAAACCTTTACAAATGAACAGATCTATCGGCGGTATGGGGTCAGAACAGAGTTCTGTTCCTCAGTTATTCAATCAAAATCTTTTGACTGGGCTGTGGGAGCCATTCCTGTCAGTTTGGGTTGGTGACAGCTTGGCATGTGACAGTCTGTGGTTTCATTTGGGACAGTTGTGCTCTTGGGGAGTCAGCCTTTGAGAAAACGGGGTTTTTGTCTGGTTTATTTGTCAGTCTCCTGCTTACAGCCAGTTTCTCTCTCTGCTTTTCTTGTTACACTGGGCTGTCTGTTTATGTAGTGATAAAATCCCTGAGCAAATTGTTTTAACTGATGCTGTTTATCTAAGAGATAAACTAGGATCAGTAGAAGCTCCTGGCAGTTGCATGGGGAAACTGTCATGAGGAGCCACTTGAGCTCCTTCTAGGTGAGCAGTTCTGCTTCTTTCAGCATGGTTGCTGCCTTAACAAATTTGTCCCAGACAAAAGAGACCAAAACTTGCAAAAAGTCTCCTATTTCTTCCTGCGTTTGCCTTCTGGTTGGAATACCAGCGCAGCAGAAGCAAGCTGATTGCGTGCAGGGCTTTGGGAGAGAGGTGTTTGCTCCCAGGCTGTGCTGGGATGGACTCTGCCTGGGCTGGCACCTGGGGGATACAGTGACCCCGTGCTGTGTCCCTCAAGTGGCCTGCAGCCCCATACCCCACCCTGCAGCCTGCTGCTCCCTCTCCCTTACTGCAGTCCTGCTTATCTGCAGAAAACCACCCGTTTCTTCAGTTTTAACGGGTCATGAAAACCTTGGGGGCTGTCTTTAGTAGTGCCACGTAAGCCATATCATAAAGGCCAGGTAGTTCTTATAGGGCATCTCTGCAGCACGCAGAGCACCAGCTTGGTATTTGGATGTCTTAGAGGATGTATAACTAAGTGGATTGGGTAAAAGGTAGATTTAGTTATGGGGAAGCTTCAGGCCCAGGATGTGTGCAGCTACAGCTCCTGCGTCCTAAGTGTGTGGTGCTTGGGGACGTGGCTCAGTGGTGCGCTGGGCAGTGCAGGGTTAATGGTTGGACTTGATGATCTTAAAGGGCTTTTCCAACCTGAATGACTCTGTGATTCTCTATGACCTGTGCACGCTTTGGGTGACCTGGTGTCCTGGAGCTGCAGTTGTCTGGCAGCCTTCCATTCCAGGGCTGGCTGGTGTTCCCTCAGATAAGTAGTCAGGTCACTTGTGACTTTGTTTAATAGATGTGCTGAGGAGTGAGCTTTTCTGTGCAGGAAGCATTTCCTACCCTCAGCAGGTCTCCCAGCGCCCATGTGCCGCTGCATTCCTGGGCAGTGAGGTTGCCTCAAACAATGTTATGGAGATGCGGTTACAGGTCCTAACCCTGGTGAGGGAGAGCCCCCGTCTCCACGGGTTGCCCTTTGTCTCTGGCAGCTCTCTGGGGCACGGTTCTCTTGCCACTGGTTAAGTTTCCATCTTGAGTGCCAAACTTCTGGATCCTCACAAGCTTGGGACGGAGGAGGGAAATCATTGGTCACTTGGTACAGCTTCTTGCTGCTGTGCTTGGGGACACTGAGTGCATGGTGCCCTGTGCCTGCTGCTATAGGCCAGGAGAGGAGGGAGCCACTGGGCTGGAGTTGGGCCACCGCTCTGCTGTGTCACTGGCAGGCTTCAGGTAGTGGTGGCTTTGGGCACAAGGGTGCGTGGCAGGGAGAGGAAGGGTCCTAATAGAGGCTGCCCGCTGCAGAGGGGCTTTCAGCATTATCTTTGAAGAGTAACGTACCTGACCCTTAAGCACCATGCTTCTTTCTGGCTTCTGTGTGCTGCTGTCGGCATGTCTCAGCAGGACCAAGCAGCCCACAGCTCTTCCCAGAGGGCTGCTGGGGCCTCTTGGCTTGGGACAGGCTTTCCCTTGGAAAGGAGGGTCCGTGTAAAGGGGCGCGATGCAGATCCATGTATAGGAGGGGAATTTGCTGCTGTTAAAGATTGGAGGGGTAGAGGAGCTAGGCAGCAGGCTCAAAGGGAGGACACCCTTGCACAGAGACAAGTTAAATTAAGGAATTTGTTGCCGATGTGTGGTGTAAGAGCCAGAAATATTAAGGGGTTGAAAAAGGATTAGGCAAAATCATGATGGATGGGTCCATCAGTTATTTTTAAGAGTGTAAGTTAAGCCAGTTCTGGCTGAGGAAGTCCCTGAAGAGCTGTTTTCCAGATCAGGGGATGGTACAGCGCAGAGGCAAGCTCGCCCAGCGCTTGGCTCTGGCCCTCTTCTGTTCAACATCTGCTGTCAGCAGCAGGATATGAACCAGAGGGATCGTTGGTCCTGCTGCAGGACTCTCCCCAGCATCATCACCGTAAGGCTTGGAAGGAGAAGGTGAGCTGCGGTCTGGGAGCAGCGGCTGTCACATCCTGCCTGCTTGCTGTCCCCAGGCACAGGGAGGGGGATGCAAAGCCAGGCTCTCCACGGGAGCTGCCAAGGCTTCGGTCCCCACGCTGCTTCCTCCTGGGGTGGCCTGCTGTGCCCCAGCGTGTGAGGAGCAGGGAGGCCTGCACGCCTGCCTGTGCATGTGTGTTTGGGCGCTTGCTCTTTGCAGGGCGGGCGTGTGGCTTCCTCGGTGCAAGGCTGGGCAGGTGCTTGTGCTGCAAAAACTTGCCGAAGAAGCCTTGTCTCTCTCCAGTATCCTCCTGACCTGCTTACCCTTCAGCTGTGCCACTGTTCCCCTGTGTTCCTGTCCTGGCCCAGCAGGGTGATCGATCGCTTGGTCATGAGTGCTCCATCCTCAGCCTGCCTCTTCCCGCTCTGCCGCACACAGCGGGTGGGGTGGAAGGCAGGGGGATGCAGCAGCATCCCGGTGGGTGCTGTTTGAGCATGTGTCCCAGCTTGTGGTTGCATTGCCCCAGATGAGGGTGACAATGATGGCAGAACAGCCCAACGCTGTGTGCCATTCCCTGGGGGGACTGGGGCAAGATGAGATGGGATTGAATCTCTTCTTTCTCACTCTGCAGTGCACAGAAGGGACAAATGTCTGTCATGCTGACTTGTCAGTGGTGAACTGGAAGGATCATAGTGCTCTGCACCCCAGCTGGAAGGATTTGGCTTGAGGACCTTAAACACACCTTAAAAAAATGTAGGGAAGATACAGCTCCTTCTCCAGCCTTCTTCCCCTTTCCCTGCCCAAGCCTGCTCGCCCTCGCAGCACGCAGCGTGTGTGTGCGCTCTGTTTGCGTAACCTGTTGTGGCATGTGCCCTGGTCAGGTGGATTATGTGCGGCAGAGCTCTGCCAGCCTGGAATGCCAGCTATGCCTCCCCTGAGCGCCCCTGGATGTAGAGGCATACGCCCCTTTTAACAATGCCGGTAGCTTTCTTGCAGCACTGGTGCCTCTTGGAGAGAGTTTAGGCAATGCCAGAGCTTGTCAAAGGATGTGCAGGGGATGCTAGGCAGGCAGCACCTCGGATGGGCTGGGGAAGGCGCCCAGCTGAAGAGCAGTACTGGTGCAAAGCTGGGTCTGGTGGTTAGAGTATGAGGCTGCTGGAAAGCAGCTGGGATCCCTGCCTTGCTGGGGGCTTCTTGTGTGAACTTGCTTAGATGCTGTGAGGCTGGGAGCTATTCCTCTCCTTCCACAGGAGGCTGTGGGGTGGGGAGCTGCAGTGAAGCTGGAGTTGGAGTGCCTGTGGAGCTCCAGCAAGGAAAGGCGGTGCTGCCCTGGAATGGCTGGGGAAACTTGGGGCCATCCCCGCTGCGGTGGAGGTGTGCTCTGCCCTCCTAGGCAGGTGCTGCTAGCTTAGCAGCTCATGCCTGATGAGTAGGAGCACGATGTCCAGCGTGCACGTGCTTCCCACAGAGTTCCCCTTCCCACCCTCGTCGGTTGTTGTTCATGTAAAAAGGTCTTAATCTCTTTATGGAGAGAACTGCTGGTTATTTTCCACTGACACCCGGGTGGGACTGCACCACGCACAGCGCTGCACTGTTCTCCACAGGAAGTGGAGGGTGAAACTTGTAATCCTGTAGAAAAAGCAGTTTTCCATTTCAGGCAATAATGAACTAGTCTGCAAATGCATGTTCTTTTAGTCCTGCCCCAGAGCAGCAGGTTTCTGGCTTCTGCGTGGTACCAGGGGTGTAGTGGGCAGGAGGGAGCTAATTCCTGTGATGTTCTCATAGGCAGTGCAGTTATTCTTAGAGGGCTGGGCAAATCCTACAATATTACCAGGGTTCCTGCAGCTCCATTGCCAGGGTTTGTCAGTTATCCCTAGGGACTAAGGCATATATTTAGCTCTCAGAACAAGCCCTGTTTTGCTTGGTGGAATAGCATGGCTCAAGAGTTTCCTTGGAGGATGCTGAAGGATTACCCTGTGCCCCTAGAGGTACTTCTCGTGAAAGAGCAGAATTCTGCTCTGCTTGGTCAGGTCTTCTGCTCATGGCTCTGCCTTGTTGGCTGGGGTTGTGCTCCGCTGCTTGGACCAAATCTTTGGCATTAGGTGGCCCAAGGGCTCACCTGTGCCTCTAGACTGTGCTGTCACTCAGTGCAGGACTGCGAGGTCCAAATCAGCCAGCTAGCTGAAGCTGACCTCAGGTGGTCACTTGTTCCCAGGCTTCTCTAGGGGTCCTTCCCTGCTGGTGTGCAAATCTGAATTTGGGAGGTGGTTTGTAAGGCACTCGGCTTGGTGTGTGAGTGGAGAGCCAGGCTGAGCAGGGTGCCAGTGGTAGTGGTCCTGCTGCTTCTGGTAGTGCAGGCTTTTGTCTTTCCATTAACACTCGCAAGAACTGTTGCCTTACCCTGGACAGGTGTTGCAAGGCTGAGCCCCCCTGGTGTGTCTTGCGCGGCCAGACGCAGTACCAGGGGACACAGTGCTTCTTGGAGCCGGACTGCGTAACGCCGGTGTCTAGGCTGAGTGCAGCCTTCTCTTGACAGGTGAACTAAAGCGGTGAATAGCAGACACGAGGGGCGGAGGGATCTGCATGCTTCCTGGGCAAGCCCTGACGTTCATGGTGATGTGCTGCACCAGCTGGTCCCTCTCTCGTGTCTCAGTTGAACAGAGCCCTGGGCTCACCACGGCAGGGCTGGCAGGGGTTTGCACAAAGCTCCTCCATCAAGCCTTGCCACATGACAGCCTTTCTTTCAGCTTTGTAAAAACTTCCATTTCTGCCAGTTTTACATGTTTGAATTACTGCGTAGATGTGGTGGCAGAGGGCTCTGGTTGCGGCTTAAATAGTAGAGGTGGCACTGCCAGACTGCAAATGAGGCTTGTGGCTCATTGTTCCTTTCTTCCCTCCCTGCTGCCTGAAGCTGGGCTTTGCAGCAGCAAAGCCCCATGTGCAGGGCTCATCTGTGTCACTGTTGAGCTTTTGGGCTCTCCTCAGGGGAGAGGGGATGGTGAGAGGAAGTGGGGAGGGGGTGGTCATGGGCCTGCTGGAGCTGGGAAGAAAAGCAGCTTTGTGAGGCTGTCCTGCTCCGTCAGCCCATAAAATGCCTGGCTGCAGAGTGGTGTTCATGCAAGCACCTTCCTCTTCACTGTGCTGCCTGTGAGGGTGCCACGGTCTGGGCTGCTGGAAGATGGAGCCAGGCCTGTTAAGCTTCTCGATGCTCTGGCTTACAAAGATCACGAAAGGTGGGGAAATGGCTACAGAAATGTGATGGAAGCTTGCTTTCTGGGATGGCCTGTCTGAATTGAACTGTCTGAAATGAATTGTCTGAATTGCAACTTGTACAGGGCATCTTACCTGTCCACCCTGATACAGACAACAGCCTGCTCCCTCTTCTGCTTAGAAGCTCCTTATGTACTATGAAAGCAGTGGATCACCTCAGGCCTCTGATCTGCTCCTCTAGATTGAGCAGCCGTGGCTCTGTTGGCCATGCTAGTCATGGGTTCCGGTTTCCAGTAGAGATCTGCATTAGCAATGGGTTGCCATGGGGTTTCAGACTGTTTCCCAGCCTGCTCGCTTGTGTCTGCCTGTTGTGCTGACCATGTGAATGATGAACTGGATAATGTCCAGCTGCAGGTACCTGGGAAAGGCTCTTGCTCTCTGGGCAGGCTGAGATAAGGCTGTGGGCAAGCTGCCTTGCCCAGAACTCGTACCTGCTGAGCGTGTGCGCAGGGAGCAATTTTGTCAGGATGGCTTTTCCTGAAGCCCTCGTGCAGCTTTCGGGCAGTCTGTACCACCCAGTCTGTGCCCTGCTGGTGTGATGTCTGCAAAAGGCAGTGTGTGCTGGGAGTGAAAAACAGCCGCCATTTGGTTATTCCATGGACCACAGGCAGTCTGCCTTCCATGGAAATGAAATTCTTTCCCACTTTATCTACCGGATATATCCTGTTGTGAAGTTTGTTTGGTGTTTTTATCTCCTGTAGTCCATCTTTGTTTTGGAGCCGCTCAGTGGAACATCAAAGGCTGGATTTTCCCACCCACTTACTGGGGGAAGTACGCAGCTGGCTGAGCCTAGGGGCAGTGCTGCTTTGTGGTAGACCAAGAGCCTCCATCGCAGCAAGTGCCCGCTTTGCTTCTACACGTGCTGAGGGATCTTGAGCAATAACCCAGGCCAGCCTTAAAAGGTACTGACAGAGTCCTGGGCAAGCCTTCAGACCTGGGGATGCGGGACAGAAGTTTCTGCCTCCAGCAGTGGCTCTGCTAAATAGGAACAAGGCTGTCTGCGTTTCGCGCTCATGTCAAAGGGATCTGATGCTTTCACAAGTTTGCAAAAGCTGTGCCCTTGGATTTCCCTGAGAAATTCTTGCCCCCCCGATCAAATCATACGCTCCGGCGGGGCAGAGGGGTGAGAGTTGCAGGTGCTTGGGCATCTCTCAGGTTCTGAGGCCACTTTTACCTGCTTGCCTGAAGAATGATAGGAGCAGGTTCCTCACAGCCAGGGCTGGAGGGCTGGCACTGCCAAGCCTGGCAAGGGCCACTTGCCAGCATGGGTTGAAGCTGGAGCTGGCCTCGGCAGCTGTGCAACACTGGGCTGTGTGTGAGAGCCTGTGTGTGGCAGTCCTGCTTCTAAGGTGCCAACTGGAAGATGAGGGATGGCTGGCAAGACCTGAGAGGGTCTTACAGATCCAGGTTGGTCTGTCAGCCAGTCTCACCCTAAGCTGCAGGCAGCAGCTTTCCCATCGCTGGAGAAGAGACTGGATTCTGGGCTGAGCTGCTTGGAGCCGGGAGGCTCTGGGGTGGTGAATCGTGGCCGGCAGTGCAGGCAGGCTTGGATCCCTGCCTCTCCCTACCTCACCTGCAGGGAGACATTCTTCTTGTATCTGCTCATCAAGCCCTGTGCTGGCTCAGGTTCACCTGCCACCTTCTTGGTCTTTTTCCCGGGCAGAAATGAGATGTGCTCCCAATGGCAGCCCAGGGTCGGGTTGATGCAGCTGCACTTGTGATGTCCTGCCTCAGTTTGCTTCCCTGCTGCAAGCTGGCCACCCGTGCCAGGCGGCTGCTGCTGCAGGCGGGGGAAGGTGGGGCTGCACCCCACTTCCAGGGGCTGTCAGCTGCAGTCCTCTGTCTGAGCTGGGGAGCAAACCACTTTCTAGCTAGCTAATGCTGATATTGCTATTGTTACAGGCCTGCAGCTCTAGTTTAAAACCAAACACCCTGCTACTAATGGCTTCCTTAGAAGGGTGCTCTGTAGGAGCTGGCTGTCTGATGTGGTGCAGGGTAAACATATACTTCCAATCTTGCACGGTGTGTTTTTTCTTTTCAGATGAACTTGATTTTTTTTCTCTCCCCAAGTGTGCTGAATTCTCATCCCCTGGGAAAGGAGCCATCTTGCTTCCTCATGCTTCCCTGCAGGGTCCTGCCACAAGTTCTGATCTTGCTGGGGCTTTGACAGCTCCCTGGTTTGCAGAGCGTTTTGCCCCTTGTCAGGGCAGCTCCAAAGCCAGCTCATTCCAGACTTTATTTGCTAACAAACCACAGGAGGGATATCTGAGCTGCCTCCACAGGATGAAGGGCATAGGTGTACATCTCGAGCTAGCCTGTTACTTTAAGGCTGCCTTGCCTTTTGCTAGTCTCATTGCAAAGGGAGCTTGCCCTGGGCATGCTTGAAGAGGCAGTGTACTCCAGACAGGCACTGGTACCTGCTCTGCCTTCCCCAGGGTAACACCTTGTTTGCTCAGCAAAGCAGGGAGAGGAGCAGCAGCTTGCTTGGTGCCTGGTTGTGCTGCAGCACTTGCTGCTATGCTTGCTGTAGGGGGCTGTGTCCGAGTGGGGGATGTGCACATCTCAAGTGCTCTTTGGGGTAAAGCACTAGGAGTCTCTTTTCAGTGGGTTTTCATAGCAGCATGGGCAAATTGGTATGGACAGAACACAACCCTTCCATTTGTGGGGGAAAGCAAAGCTGATGGTAGATAGAAATAGCTTGGAGGTTTGTTAGTGGTGAAACTTTGGTTGCCTGGGAGCATATCTGCTTTGGATTCAAGCTGGGGGGGGGGAGGGTGGTGGGAGGGGCATCTCTGCCAAATTCCTCCTAAATTCTGCCTTCGTCCCAAGCTTCCTACTGACACCAGCTGATCTACTTCATGCTCTTCTGGCTCATGAGAACCCTTGTCTGCTGATCTCAGAGCTGCTGGCTGGGACCCAGTTCCCAGGCACTGAAGCAGGAGGCAATCTAAAGAAACCCAGCCTGGAATTGTTTTTCTAGACTGGTAATTTCTCCCAGACAGCTCTCAGTTAGACTCTTAGCCAGCTGGACTTGCACTTTCTTTGCCTAAGGGAGTCTTTTCTAGACTCTGTGAAGGCCTTGTGGAAGTGCAGCCTGGCTCCCTTGAGGCTGCAAGTGATGCTTTCGGCAACATCCTATCTTGCAGCTCTGCTTGTAACATCTGGATTTAAATGCCACGGAGCCAGAAGGGAGTTGGGCAGGACTGGTGGGAGAAGGTGGCTGGGACTTGAGGGTGCGTGGGTGGTGGTGTATAGCCTTCCAAAAGCTAGAAGCATCCTCTGCTCGGGGTACAGAAGGGGGAGCAGCCTTGCTGGTGGGTGTACAGGGTGTGCAGTGTTGCCTTCTGCATTAAGTGTAGTTGAACTCACCTTGACATCATGCTTACCCATGTGCTACTGTTGTGCAGAGTCCAGTGCAGGAACTACATACAGGTCATCTGGGTTTAGCCTGTCTTCCCCAAATGCTCATTTTTCCAGGGAGCATTGCCTTTGTGCCTCAGGCTGGGCTTTCACAACCCCATCTGCAGGAGAGTGACCAGAAGAGTGGAGGAAACAAAAGGCAAGAGATGCCCCTGAAGGCAGGAGGCTGTGTTTATGCCCCTCTCCTCCCCAGAGGCTGGTTGCCCAAGTTGCCTTGGTGACTGTGGTGGCATTCTCTTGCTCCTGCAGAGCCTGGCCCTGCTCTCTGGGAGCATCACCCTTGGTGGGGATGGCTGGTGGGAGTGCTGGGCTCTCATGTGCCCGAGGGGAGCTGTCTGCTCCCTGTCTGCCAGCGTCTGTGTCTGCTGTGTGACGCTGTCTCTGCAGAAAGTGTGTGATAAGTGCTTTCTTCTTCCCCAGAGGGAGGATGTTGCATATCACACCCCCTCCACCCAGCCGAAGCGTGGGAACCCTTTGGTGAGGTGCTGGCCCTGGAGATCGGTCCCTGGGCGGGTTAGTGTCTTTCTGCCGCAGGATGAAGGGAAGTAGCAGTGTGGGCTGGAGCCCCTGCCCTGTGAACCTGGCCAGTGAGCCTCCAGCCTCTAGGGACCTTCTGGCCACAGCAGCTGTCACGATAAGAGAAAATACTGCCCTGGGGCTTCTGTTTCCCTAGCAGAGTCCAGTGTCGGGCTGGCTCCTTCACACGTATTCTGTGCCTTTTGCTCCACTTTACAGCAGGGGCTTTTCCTCCTGCACCGCAGAGGTCTGCACTCTGACACTGTGCATGCAGATTTGCAAGGACTCTGCTACAGAGGACGGGCGCTTTGCACGCTGCTGTGGGTTAGTCTGTGTGGAGGGCTCCTGGCTGTGGGGCGAGGTGGTGGCTCCTGTTGTGGGGAAGAGGAGTGCACCAAGGTGTTACAGTGCTGGGGCTCTTGTGCAGGAGACCCCACTTGCCTCTCACAGCTCCAGGTGCAGGGGGAGGTTTCGGAGCTCCCTGTGGGAAGGGGAAGGATGCTGCAGCAGCTGTGGAGGGGCACCTGGGATGTTCGCAGTGTTGGTGGGACCCACAGAGTTTCTGCCTGAATGGGAGGGCTGCATGGCTTGCCCTTGCTGCAGGAGAGCACCCTGCAGAGGGCCTTCAGACACAGCCTGGCATGATCAGAGACATGGATCAGCACAGGGCCCGCTGTCTTGTCAGAGGGAATTTCTCTTTCTCCCCCCTGGCTGCCCTGCAGCTTCTGCACCCCATTACATGGGGCATAATGAGACCTAAGCAAGGTGGAACTCCAGGGCTCTGCTCCCTGCTCTGCCAGACAGGCAGGTCTCTGCGTGGCACATCACTCGCAGAGTGGTCATGGGTCACACAAATGTATGACCCAGAGTCCTTGGCAGAAGCAGCTTCACTGCACTGGCCTGCATGCAGCTCAGGATGGCGCGTGCCTGCCTCTCCATGTGTCGGTGCCTATAGCACAGGGTGTGAGATAGCGTTACATCTGAGCATATGGCCGTGTGCCCTTCTGACTCTGGTCTGTATGATCAGCAGCCTGGCAGCAGTTGGTGAGGATGGGAATCTGCACTGCCCATGTCTTGTAAGCGCTGCCCTCGCTGCCACACTCCTCCTGAGTGACAGCCGGTCCTCTACCAGCATGGTGACGCGGATATGAGGATAGAGTTGAAAGGAGCTGGCGCTTGTTTGAAGCCTGCCTCGGATTAAAGGCTTTCCCTTCACAGCAGATCTTGCATGTCTTACATCTTAATGTGTTATGTTCTGTGCCCTGGAGCAGGGCTGGAAACCGGCCAGCGTAACGCTGACCTGCTAGAGGAGTCACGGCTGTGTACGATGTGGGAGATCTGGGTGTCATGCGGGGTGCTGCTTCCAGCTGGGGTGGGAACCAGTTGGCCTCACGATGTGGGGGTCTTGGTCAGCGGGACGGGCGAAGTCATGACTCGGGCTGTGGTAGCTGCATGGTGAGGCTGTGTGGGGTCTGTGTGGCACTTAATACCCATAAGGGTACAGATAATTGGCTCTGATGGTTCATTTCAACCGTGTCTGTGTTTTGGGGGTTTGATGGTTGTTTCAAACTAATCCTGGTGGTAGCTCTGCATCTGCAGCTAATGGCAGTTTAGCACCAGTTAACAGCCTTGCAGTTCAGACAGATGGTCTGACTACACTATGGGGGTGTCAAAATACAGGAATAATTGTTTACAGGCAGAAAACTGCCTACGTGGTGATCAACACCCAAAATTTGTTGGAATTTGTTTAGAAGGAGCTCATGGCATCAATCAATAAAAGATGTCTACAGCGAGATGCCTCCCCCAGAGAAGGGGCTGTCAGAGCAGCTTAAGGATGGGAGATTTGTGGGGCTGGAGAGGGGAGGGCTGTCACCTGTGTCACAGGCAGGCAGTGGGACCTAGCCAGGCTGGTGGGCACTGTCCTCTGGCTGCCAAGTACCGTTCTCCTGGGAAACAAGTGCTTAGAGGGCATGATGCTTTCTGCTTGCTCCTTCTGGCCTGCTGCCTCCCGGCATGGTGGAGTGTAGACCCCCCACTTCTGCGTACCACGGGGATGGTTCCAGGCTAGGCTGCAGGTGAAGGGCAGAGAGGTGGCTGCAGGAGTGCAGTGTCTCCTGCCCTGCCTTGGCAGGGAGCAGTGGGGCACATTCCGCTGCCCTGACTTCAAAGGTTGTTGCTGCATATACAGAGCCCAGCAGCCTTGGCAACCCTTGCTGGCTGGAGCATTGGCAGCAGCTGTTTGCTGCTGTTCCCCAGCTCTGCTGGGCTCTTGCTGCCCTTTTGGCCTTACTGCTTTGGGAGAGATGCAGGCTCCCTTGCTACAGGAGCCAGGGCATGTGCTCTGGGTATGTGACTCTGCTTTCCTCTGGCCTGCTGATCCCAAACCCCTTCCAGGGAGCTTATGTTGGTGTCACTTCTACCTGCTCCCTGGGTCTGTACCGTCCACCATGCTGATCTTAAGGGAATTTGGGAGCACCTCTAACCTGCATTTCAGTCTCGGCACCCTTTTGGAGGGGTATCTCCTTGTTCACCAAGGAGGGAAGTCCCATGGCTTCTCCCCCAGTTTCAGCAGAGCAGTATCTCCAGGGGAGGGTGAGCGAGAGGGCTGGGTTGTCCCAAGTGCTGTTGGAGGTTTTTCTAGCCCTGGCTCTTGCCCAGCTTTTTCTGAGCCGTTCAGGTGACTTCGGCTGCAGAACCCTGTCCCTGTGCTGGGAGCATCACTGCAACCCAATTAGGAGATTAAAACCTGCCATGAGACTGGTGCAGTGTGGGCCAGCAGTAGTTTCTTGCTTTCAGCTCCTCCAGCTGACTGGGATTCATTGGCTCCATCAGGTCTCCTGCGCTTTGTCCACCTGATCCCAGCCCTCAGAGGGGACTGCAGAATAAGTCGTAAGAGTTGTGTGTTCCCCCTACTGTTCCCCCTACGGAGCAGTTCAGGTATATCCCTTGCAGCAGGGGAGGAAGGGGGTCTGACGGTGTTGTACAGAACAGACGTTGTGGGGAGGTTGGGGAGGAGGAGGTGATAATGGAATTGCCAGCAGCGGCCTTTGGAGGTCCTGCTAGCCTTTGCCGTATAAACTAGGAGGTATCTGGTGCATGTGATGACACAAGACAGATGGACCTGGGACCTCCAGGGCAGGAGAGTCTGCTCGGTTGCTCACCTCTTGTTTCTTTCTGCCCTGCTCCCGGCCTCTCTGCTAATACCCCATGTAATACCTTGGCTGCTGCACTGCAGAGTGCATGCCTTTGGCATGGAGAGGCCTGAAGCTTTGTGGAAATCTAGCGTGAGGGGAGCTGTGAGAGGAGATCAGCTTGGTTGCTGCCTTCTTCCTCCCCATCCTTGCTGTGTGTGCGTCCTTTGAACACCCCTCCATCCTGGGAGGGCTCCTGATAGATGCCACTTCGCTGTTTCTTTGGCAGCTGGATGCTTTTCCCTTGAGGCGTGTCACCCATTTCGTGCTGCGCTAGCTGATGTTTTCCAGCTGTGCTGGCCCTTACCATCCTGCCTCTTCCCTGCCACCCAGTACATTCTTTGTGTGGGTTTTAGTGGGCATCTCCTCCTTTATTTGGTTGGCTCAAGCACTGCTTGGGCATCTTCCCTGCCTGGGGAAAGGCAAGTGCTCTTCTGCTTAACCTGCCTGCTTTCCCCTGTGTTGGGTTAACTTCTGTTGTAGCACACAGAGGAGGTGTGGGGTATGCTGCTGCCCTCGGGACTCGGGGTGCCTGGTTCTGCGGGGGTCAGGAAGACCCTGAGCTGCTTGTCAGCAGTGTGGCAGGAACCAGGGGCTTCACTGTCCTCTGTGACACTGATATGGCTTATCTATCTTCTGCCAGAGTCCCTGCAGGGGCTGTGGTTTCTCCCTTGCCTTTATCCAGGCTGTTCTTCGTGGGCTTTTGACTCACGCCACTTCTGTGGCTCGGAGTCAGGGCAGGTGAGGGGTGATGCTGAGCAGGTCCACTGAGCAGCTGGTGGCTCCTGGGGGTGAGCGAGAGTGGGGTGGGGAAACTGCCACGCAGAGGGGGTGAGGGCGCAGAGCCGGAGCTGGCTGAGCACAGTGGCTGCTCCCTTGCCCCAGCTCCGAGCTGTCCTGCCCGGGGAGCAGCAGAGCAGCTCTGCTTGGCAGGTCTGTGGGCAGAGTTTACTCTGGTCTGACCAACTGGTTTTGCTCTCATTTTTTGCATGTGCTGTCCTCTCCCACATGGATTCTGGATTATTCATTACTAGGTAAGAACAGCATTTATCTCCTTTCTTGGACTGACAGTGGGGCAGGGGAGGCTGGGACACATTTGGTCCTGACACACAAGGACGCCTTGTGTGATGGGAACTTATGGCATCAAGGGAGCAGTGTGTGGGAGTGGGAGGCTGATGACTTGGATCAGCCAGTTCCTGGGCAGTCACTAGCCCAGGCAGCAGTGAGCGTGCATGGCTGCCTGGAGAGCTTCTTGGTGTGAAGGCAGCTCTCCTGTGCGGGTGGCAGGGGTGAGCAGAGCACATGGGGAAAGGGGACAGAAAGCTTGTCCTGCTTGCCCACTGCCACAAAACAAACCACCTCTGCCCCTTTCTCCTTGTTGTTAGAGGAATAGGAATAAAACTTTTTTGCAGAAGAGGGATGGGCTGTGCCTGTGTATCAGCTGCTTAAGTGTCAGTGGCAGGGCAGGAATCATGAAGATGAAGATAAGGATATCTGGAATGCTTTAAACTGGGGGCTGTCTTTCTTCTGCATCTCTGTACTAGCAGTCAGAGTTGGTGGTGATGCTTTCCAAACCAGGAAGGGTGACAGGGCTGGTTTTTCTTAACACTCCCACATTCACTTTGGGACCCACACCAGATGTCCCTTGTAGATGGATTGAACCTTTCTTCTCTGTTCAGTTTTAAATCTTCTAAAAAAAAAAACAACCAAAAAAACCCCCCAAAAAACAAACAAACAAAAAAAAACCCAAAAATCTTGACCTTCTCTGCTTCCTGCTAGGACCATTAAAGCTCTGTGATCAGAGAAAAGACCCCGGCTTGTCTTCCTGGCCCTCCTGCAGGCAGATATGATGCAGACCCTTTAGAGTTCTGCAGAAATTCTGCAGGAGAACATGTTAGGGGCAGGCAAGAGGAAATGCTGAGAGTTGCAGCACTCTGAAGCAGAAGCGACCTAGTGCCATTGGATGCTGTCAGGCTTTTGCTTTGGACTACCAACAACATGTTGGCTTAGAGAAGTAGGGGGGAGGCAGGTTTTAATGAGGGTTATTTTGCTTTTTTCCTTAGTTTACCCCTAAGGCTTTGGAATGGGCAGCTACAAGCCCTTCACTGAACCACGCTGCTAGCTTTGCTGGCCTCCATTACTGACTGAAAACTTGTTTGCTTGGAGTGACTCGCTGCTACCTCTCATCCTGCTTCACCTGGCTGTGGGCTTTTGTGCCGTGCTGTCTCCCAGCCTGTTTTATTTTGTGCTAATGATGCCTTATAATAGCCCTGCTTGCTCACAGCACTTTGCAGCTAGAAACTGTTCTGCATCCTGGCATCTGTCTCTGATTTTGCTGTACCCTTCAGTACATAACGTACCTGGAAAGGACTTTAAATTTCTCACGCTTTGCCACTCGTGGTCCAGAAAAATCTCATGGTAGTGGGAGATAATCCTGCCGGTGCTCTCCTCCCAGCTGCTTGTGTGCTGGACCTGGCCTGTCTTGGTGGGTCAGGGAGGAAATGTCCTGGGAACCGAAGCACTGCATCCTTGCCTTGTGTTCTGTCTTTTCCCTGGTCTCCTGAACATGAACTCATGCTGTAGTCCTCGGTCTTGGCACTAACTGCTGGGCATGATGGCTGTAGCTTGATCCTCGTTACATCCTTTTGGAAGAGCATATGCGTGAGCCTTGCTGTGAGAATGAAGGCAGCCTCTGCCCTGGCTCTGCTTGCAGCTGGAAGGGCAGTGGTTTTCCCTCCAGTCATAGAATCACAGAATCATTTGGGTTGAAAAAGACCTTTTGAGATCTTCAGGTCCATCACTAAACCACATCTACATGTTTGTTAAACACCTCCAGGGATGGTGATTCCGCCACCTCCCTGGGCAGCCTGTTCTGATGCTTGGAAGGTTTACATAGGAATGAACGTGTGGAGAAGTGAGCACTCAGTGCTAGTATTGCTGCTGGGAGCCTTTTGGAGCATATATCTTCTGAAGTGCCAGCTTCTTCCTTTACCCAGGAAGAGAAGAGGGTCAGCTTGTGCTTGAAAGTGAGAGGTTAATGGTCAGTGCAAGTACCACATTCTCGCTCCCTGATAATTTCCCTTCTGGAAACAAAACCCGCATGGGTTTGACTTCAGTAAAGATCAATAGGATTTATAGAGGCTGTTCAAAATCTTCAGGGTCAGTTGGTCAAGTGGGGTAAATTGGGAAAGCTTCGCTGAAGGTTATAACACTTAATTGGTAACACTGCCTCCAGTCTGGTGCCATGATTTAATAGGAAACCTGACCCTCCTGGTGCAGCCTCCGGAGAGCAGCAGCCTGGGAACCACTGGCGGCTGCTGAGGGTGCCGCAGAGCAGCACTCGCAGGGAAGCCCGATAGGGTTTGATCGCCTCAGCATAATTTTAAGAGCACTAACACCAGCTCTAGCCTTTTTTTTTTTTTTTTTTTCTTTCTCCTGGTCTCTGCTATTTTCTTTGTGTGCATTAAGTTACACGATGGCCCAACCGAGGGCCACCATTCCTGCATTGCAGCTGCTCCAGGGAAAGACATTTTGGCCTTTTAAAGACAACTTGGAGCCTTACAATTTTAAAATACATATTTCTAAAAACATTGCTATTTGTCTTGGGTTTCCTGGGCTAGGGCTGCTCTCTTCATGGGAAACCTAATTGGATGTGGCAGTTCACTGTTAGGAAGGAGCTGGGCAGCTGCCTGCTGAGGCTAGCAGTGGGAGCAGGACAGGCTGCTCTGGGAACGGGGTGCTCGCTGGTTGCGGGACCCCTTTGTAGCACCCTGTGAATCCCCCTGTCTCCCGTGGCCATGCCAGGCTATGCTCCCCTGCCTGCTGCTCCGGGGACTGGCTTTGCTCAGGGGCTCCCACGGTGCTGCAGTCACAGCTTCCTGCAGGGCAGCGTGCTGAGAAGGACCGTGGCTGCCAGCACTGGGCATCCTGGAAGGGACCGTGATGGTAGCACTGCCCTTGCACAAGTGTCTGCTTACTGCCCTCTGCTAGAGGCTGGCTTACGCTGGAGGGTTTCTTTGGATCCCTGCTGCTGAGAGGTGCAGGGCTTCATTCATCTATGAAGGGCCATGCCCACCTGTGAATATGTGATGCTGGGAAGGGAGGGCAGCACCTAGCTAGTGCGAGGAAGGGGTCTGCCTCCGTGCAGGAGCCTGTTCTCATGCTGTGTTCCTGCTGTGGGCTGCTGGGGCAGGAGGAGTGGTGGGGAAATGGTGCAGCTTAAATGGGTTGAAGGAGGTAGGGTAAATGCAGGATTTGTGCTGGAATCGGGTGGGAGTGGGATTAGTAAACTGATGATGGGGAGCAGTGAAGTATGTTATTTCAGGGCCTTCATTAAACAATTTGTAGGGAATTTTCTTTAGCCAGAGAGAATGAAGTTAAATGCTGTGAATGGAGGCAGCTGCTTGTGTTGTCTGCCCTACATGGGACTCTGGCAATGACAATTCTCCAAAGGGAAGGAGAATAAATTTTAATGAAATCTTGAAAGACTTTAAATTTTCATGTTAACGTCAATTATTCAGGACAGTCAAAAAGCAACTTTAAAGCTTCATAAAAAGAAAGGAGAAAATAAGGCTAGTTTGATTTTTTTTTTTTCCCCATTTTTTAAAATTTTATTTTAGATTAATTGATTTGCATTTTGTTCCCCTGCAATGAAACATGGACATTTTAAAGGCACTGGTGTTGGTTATTGCATTTGACAGCAGTGCTGGGAGGAAGGATATCAAGAAATGACATATGTACTGCTGGGGGCATGGTAGAGGTGGCAAAAGGCTGTGTCATCAAGGACAGGGGCAGTATCCATACTGGGCAGCTAATGGGGTTGCAGGCTGGCTGCTGCACTTGCTGCTCAGCCCAGAAAATTCCCTGTGTGCTTTTAGCCTCACCAGTTTGGTGTGATGCCTCTGTTGGCAGCAGGTGTGATGGCTGGTCTTGAGGCTGGACCCGTGTCCCTGGCTGGAGGCAGGGGATGCAGCCCTGGCCTGAGGAACGCATTCCTGCTTTCTGACCTGGGCAGGCAGGCGCAAGCCAGGCATAGCTTGTACCGAGTGTGATGCCTGCCCATGGCGTGGTCTCTGCTGATCCTGGGCTCTTCCACAAAGGGCAGCAGCCAAGTTGGGGGTCCTCTCTTGTGGTGGGCTTCCCACCCTGCTGCACTCGAAGTGGCTGTGATGGCAAGGAGGACAAGCGTGTGATTTCATCACCTCCTGGCCAGCTACACACAGGGTGCAAAAGCAGCGGAGCAGTGTTCAGGCTTTGGGGTGGGTCTGGTCTGCCGCTGCCCAGGCTTGAGTGTCACTAGGACATCCGTGGCCCCTGCAGCGTGGGATCCTCTGCCTCGCCAGGGACTTCCAGAGGGAGCAGAGGGCACCTGTCATCTTGCCTGCAGCACAGGTGTCCAGTGCCGTGCTGCAGAGGAGGAGGCAGATCCCCCAGGACTGCACGCTCAGGCTTGGCAGCAGCAAGCATGAAGAAACAACTGGCAAAACACAAGGCTGCCTGCCTGCGCCCGCTCCCTGCTGCGGGGTGGGGGGAGCTCTGCTGCAGCCAAGATCCTGTTCATGCTCAGATGGACCCTGCTGACATGCAGCTTGTTCTTGGTGGGGATGGTGCCAGTGTCCTATCATGGACCTGCCTCCTGCTTCGAGTAGCCCCAGTATTCGGAGCATCCTCAGTTCCCACTGATTTCAGCAGCCTGATGTGCTGCAGCTTCAGCTCAGCTCTCATCGGGGGGATGCTGTGCATTGCTTGCAGCCTTGCTCGCTGCCGGTTGTACAGCTTCCTTGAACAAGGCGCTCGCTTCTATTGCGGTGCTGTGGTCTTTCTCACCCCTCTCTCGCTAAGCTCAGGGCATCTGTCTGCGTTTCTGTTTCTGATCCCCAGCAGGCTGATGGCTTGCCTCCCTTTGAGGGTGCCCCACTGGTGCAGAGGGGCTCCGTAGCACAAACACGTCTTTT
>JAVJGJ010000037.1:103261950-103276616 GCA_035590215.1 Microhierax caerulescens
TCTGCTTCTCTCTCTGATGGAGGCTGATGAATTCTTCCAGTGATTAGGAGCCGTGACAGTCTGCTCAGAGCTGCTCTTGCAGGGTGTTTGTGACAGATTAATGAGTCTTTTAAGATGATGTTTGATTTGCAAGTGTGACTTTGATGTTTTAGACCCAAGAACAAGATGCTTTCAACACCTCCCTGCTCCACCCTGCCCTGCACACCCCGGGTACTGCCTTTGCCTTGCTCACTGCAATCTCTCTGCCTCCAGCACATGATTTTGCTTTTAGATCTTCCAAATGATCACCTTTTTTTTCAATGCTGCCCACCCCTCCTGACCCCCAGTTATAGATGGTGTACTCAGCTCTCCTCCTGTTCCTCCTTTGTTCACTGTGGCCAGTGCTGCCCAAATTGCTGGTGTCAGCCCTGCGACGTGCCAGGCTGCCTTTCCCAGGGCACAAGGGCTGCAGTGCTGACTGCTCTGCCACTGCAGCTCACGTGTTAGATTTCATTTGTGGTGGCTTTTAAAAAGCGAAGAGTCTTTTCAGGCAGCTGGGCTGTAAAAGGTTGTGGCTGGTGATGGCCATGTTTCTGGGCTTCCCCTTGCTGTCTCCCCAAGGGACGCAGGGGTATGGATTGTGTTCAGGGGTGCTGAACTACCACACTGTGGTCTCAGGGGGAGATACCTGGTTTCCCAGAGACCTTTGTCACACATAGAGCTGTGCAAGCAAGATCCTTGGAGAGCTGAGAGCACCACAGAGGCTTCCAAACTGGATAGTGGATGCCTATTATTTTCTCAGCTTCTTTTAAGGACCTTCCATCCTTAGAACATGTTGGCTTGAAAACTTTTTGAAGTGGTTTGGGGGCTTTTTCTGGAGAAGTTCTTGTGGTTTTGTGGACCACAGATTTGCAGCTGCAATGTAGCTGACCTCCGCAGCTAAACTGTGGAAATACAGATGTGCCCAATCCTGATGAGTGAGGAGGGGTGCTGCCTTCCCTTTGGTCCTGGAGGGCTGTACGTGGGGTTGCTGGCAGTGCCTTTAGCCCCTGGCCTGCTGCTGCTTGGTGAGGCTGACTGCAGCCTTCCAGACCCACTTAGGTGGCAGGGACGAGGTATGAAGTGGGTGATGATGGGCAGAACTGGGGCTCAAGGACTTGGTGCTGGCGTGTCCCTGCAGCTGCCCTGGCTGTGCCGGGGGGGTAGGGGCTCTAAGCAAAAGCGCCCGGGTTAAGCGGTGTGGCGTTACTGACACACGGTCCATGTTTCTTTCCCAGGAGAGCCAGTGCTCATCCATCTCAGCGTGGCCTGGGGGTGCCGAGTGGCGTTTAGCCAGGGCTGTGGGGTGAGCACCCCGGCTCTGCTGCCGGTGCCTGCCTGCGGCTCTCCCAGCCCGGCAGCGGAGGTCTCTGAGCAGGGCAGGCGGCTCCTGCTCCCTCACCGAGCAAGCCCTGGCTGATGCAATTAATATTGATGTCAGGGAGGGTGGGCCTGGGAAGAGGAGTAAATGTGCACAGGCGAGAGTCTGGGCTGGAGCGCCAGCCTCACCAATCTCCATGGCAACGGGCATCTCACACTCATGCAGAATTAATGCTGGCCTTCGCCATCCTGACACGCACATGACGCCGTCCCCGGTCCCCAAGGCCTGGTGTTTCCCTCTGCCCTTTTGGCACAAGGAAGCCCCGAAAGTGGCTCGGGGCCGCCTTCCCATCCCTCTTGCACCAGCACTGTCCTGGCATGCGGCACGGCAGCAGGGCAGGCCTGCCCAGGCTGTCCTGGTGGAGCCCTGCCCCTGCTCCGGCAGGGGGGCTCAGCCTCAGCACCGGGGTTCACTGTGCTGGCACCCTCGCCCCTTGCTGTCAGGCGTGCCTGGCTGCGGCCATGCTTGTGCTTCTTGTCTCCTTGCAGAGGAGCTGTGGGTGGCAGCTCCCCCAGCAGCCCACTGGGTTCCAGCGGTGCTGTCTGCTGCTTCCCCTGCCTTCTTGATGGCTCCACGAGGGTGGCTTTGCCTCTCTAGTGTAGGTATTTAACAAGATTTGGGACAGGACAAGTCGCTAGTGTGACCCACTGGTGACACACACGCACACACACCCCCCCAGGGGCTGAGTGGGGAATGGTGGTAGGTGGGACGCAGAGGTGCACATCAGCTCAGTGCCCGTCAGTGTGCGTTAGGGGTTGAAACGATGTATTGGAGCATCACAGGTTGTTCCCTCCGCTGCCCAGCCTAGCGAGGCTGGGGCTGCTCTCCACTCTGTATTCCCTGGTCCAGTCTGCTTTAAACAGCTTTAGCAGGGGAGCACCCCCCACTTCCCAGAGAGTTTTTAATCCAGTAGCATTAGATGAAAAGGCAGCCACCTTGCACGTTTGGCACACTGATGAGGACATCCTCATTCTTCAGTTTCAGGCTCTTCCTGCGAACAAGAACGCCCAGTGCCAGCGGTTCAGCTCCCAGCAGGTCCCCAGAGGCGCCGCTTGCCCTGACCTTCCTGGGTGTTCTGCAGGGAAGCGTCTCGTCTCCTGCTTGCAGCCCTTGCTGCAGGGACTTAAGGCTGTGTCTGTCCGGAGCACGCTGCGTGGCTTCGTGCATTGTTAGCCTTCCCTCTCTCCTACCCCTTCCCTGTCACTGGAGACACTTTTAAGCCATGAAACCAGGTACACCCATCCCCCCTCCCATCTCCCACCCACGAGCTGTTAATCAAGTTTCTGGCTGTGCTTTTCTGATTGTTTTTCTCGGCCCGTTCAGAGAAGGGACTCACTCCCCTGGGATCTGGAGCGGGTCCAGGCTGGCAGACGCACGCACGTTCTGCCTCCAGCAGGCAGGCTTGCCTGGGGAGGGGGGAGCTGCCAGGAATTGCCTTCGTGTTCTCCCAGCATCCCCCTCTTCTGTGGGTGCTCAGGCCCCCCCCCCCACCTCCTCCTCCTCCTCCTCCTCCTTCTCCTCCACCTCCTTCTTCTCCCTTGGCAAGATTCTTGCTGAGGAGGAAGCTTCGGTGTTGGCGGGGAGGAGCCGTGAATCCCACCCAAGCCCCTCTGGGTGCTGCTCTCAGTGGCCGGCAGCGTGGCTGGGGAGCGTGGGCAGGCGGGTGGGCGCTGCAGAGGGCCTGGCAGGGTGCAATAAGCAGTCAACAAGCTGCTCCAGTAGCATTTTTTCTTTTCTGTACAGTGGAAAAGAGCAATTTTGACATTACATTTATGATTATTGTTATTAAGGTGGAGAAACATTTTCACGTGAATGCTTGGGGCTCATTAGGTAGAGCTCTTCACTTCAAGATCTCAAAGCACTTGACGAAGCCAGCTTGTTATTAATCCCTACTACTTATATTGAGCTACTTAGCTACTGACACTGGGGGTTTGGTGATTATTGTTATCCGTATTTTTTGTAAACGGGAGAACCAAGGTGCAGAACTGGGTGGGGGGTCGAAGCTGGAAGCACTGAAGCTGGAAGCAGAAGCTGGTCCCCATCCTCCCTGCCTGCAGCCGGCTGCTGTCTCTCTGCTGCTTGTCCTCACTGCTCTGGTCCAGGAGGCTCGGAAGAGGGCCAGTATGGATTGAGAAGCTGGCCTAAGAGTGCTACATGGAGAAGCTGGTGCAAATGGTGTCGTGGCCACAACCGGCAGCTGAGAGAGAAGAGGAGGGTGCTGGCTCCAGGCTGGGGTGTGCAACTTGAAGCCTTGGCTGCTGCAGTTTTTAGGGTGCAGGGGACTGAAGGAGGGCACAGTGCAAGGCTCTGGGGTGTGTGTGTGTATGGGGAAAAGGGGCTGCTGAGGCACAGGGCAAGCCTTTTGCATACATGTGTTGTCACAGGCGCTCACTTGGCAGAGTAGTCTCGCCAGCTCCTGCCTGGGAGTGCTCTGGGACAGACCAGTACATGTGTGTGCGCTGTGCAGCATCTTCATTTTTCCCATTCTCTTGGGCCCAGCTGAAGTGGAGCCTTAACTTCAACAGCAGTCTTCTCCCAAGCACCAACTCCTGCAGCTCTGCAGGGCAGAGCCACATGCAGCTCATAGCCATTCTCTGGTGGCTCTGACCCTCCCTGCTGGGCACAATGGAGCTGCCCTATTCTTAGCTGTCCTCACAGCCGTTTTGGGCATCTGTAGGCACTGTTGGACGTGAGGAGGTAGAGCTGGTGCCATCTGCCCTGGCAGCTACTCGTGGAGTACCAGCCACCTGTGCCTGCACAGTCTGCCCAAGGAGATGCTGAGCTGAACCTTGGCAGGGGCTTCCCTGGTGCTAATTAGGGGGCTGCCTGAGAAAGTGACATGGATAGGATGGGAGGTTTGGATCTGAACCGGTGTCGTTACACCTGGTGCAATGGGTAGTCATTCTTTCTGCAGGAGCAGCTTGGTTCTGATGAATGCCAGCAGCTCTTGGCCCAGACCACAGTAAGGAACGCTCTGCAACCCTGACTCTTGCTCTTCCCACTCCAGTTTCAGCTGCCAGCATGGATAAGCTTCCAGAAGCTCTTCTCAGCTTGTTATGTCTCTCCTTTCCCTTTTTCTTCACTCGTGGTTTATTGGTGCCTGCCTTTCCATGTGTTGATCTGGAGAAGCACTGGCAGGCTGGGGAAGGTGTTTCCATAGGTGACTTTGTCACTTGGTGGCTGTGCATGGCTGGTGCCCCTGTCCCTGATGGCTTTTGGGAGAAGCCATCCCCCCTTGCCCCAGTATTTTCTGCAAACACCCCACACTGTGAGCCGCACCCCCCCACCCCCGGCCAGCCACATCTGCCCTGCAGGCAGTTGTGTAGTAAAGGGACACCACAGTGGTACCCAGGTTCACTCCACCATCTGTCCCTCTCTGGAGGGGCAGGAGGCAGCTGGCAGGCAGGCAGGCAGGCAGGCAGAGGCCACCCCGGCTCCAGCTGTTGTGGGGTGGGAGCTGCCCAGCATGGTCCTGTTGCCTGTTGGAGCATGCAGCTGCCTGTTCTCCCGGCTGAGGCACTGCCCTGACCTTCCTCCCCTCTGGGCTGTTCAGAGGAGAGGCCAGAGCACTTTGCTGTGTCCCTCACCTTTCCTAATTAGCCAGAGGCCAGGAAACCCTCATTAGCATCCCTTTGTGCTCTTTACCTTGAACCAGGCAGTCACTGCAGGAGTGATGCGGTCAGAGCATGGCGTACTTGAGCTGGAGCCGAGGCTCTGAACCCAGTCAGGTCTTTCCCCTAGCCTTGATCTCTTCTAAAAGCCTTTCTTGCTTTTGCAGGCTCGGCCTGGGGCTGCTGGGGGAGCAGAGACGCCTCTGTCCTCCCATGGAGTCATGCTGACTCAGTTGTGGCGAGAAGCACAGTGCCATGAATTATTTGTAGCAACACCTTTTGCTTTTCTCCTCCTCTACAGGAGATGCACTTTTTATTATTATTATTATTGTTGTTGTTGTTATTGTTATTTATTATCCTGGTTTTGCTCCAGTGCTGCTAAGAGACATGGAGAGGCTTGGCTGGTATTCAGCACGGTTACAATAAGCCCAAGCCCTCCCTTTTGTTCTGTGCAGCTTGCTGGGTGTTGTATGGATACCTCACTTTAGCTGTTTCTCTCCCTCATCTTTGGTGGCTCAGGAGGTTTGGGAAAGGTCAGCTCGTAGCTATAGCTTTTTTCTGCTCCAGATAAGTGCTGCTCTCATTGTTTGCCAAACGCCTTGCTGTGCCTCATCTCTGCAGCACTAGGATGATTTAACCGGAGCCGTGCTTTGCTTTAGATATAGTCTGCTCTCTGACCGTGCTGCACAGCCTTGCCATGTACTTTGTAGGCAGTTTTGAAGCAGTCTTGAACAGGCTCTGAGAGATCCCACCTCCCCTCTGTAAGTGGGGAACAGCACAAAAGGCTGCAGCCCCCACCATCTTGAGCAGGGGCTCCATCTGTTGCAAGCTCATGCTGACTAGTTTGCCGCTGCCTTCCAGCGTCCACCCTGCAGAGATGTCCGTCCTAGCTGGCTCACAAGCCTCCAGCTGCAGCATTGCTGTGGATAAGGCAGGTTTCGGGCTTGGTTTTGACAGAGCCCTGCCCCGGTATGTCTGTTGAGTGATGCAGAAGGCACACCGGTAGGAAAACGTGTGGTCGATGTGCTGGTGATGTTGTGCAGGTGTCACTGGAGGGGCGGCAGGCAGGCAGAGCCCCCGTCCCTTCCTGTGCCCTTGATCTCTGGGGCTTGTTCTAGGCAGGTGGGCAGCCAGAGCATTGCCGGGCCGCGCTGGCGAGTACCAGCTCTGCGCTCCTGACTGCCCCGTCTCATCTCAAGCTTCATGCTTGTCTCATCTCTTTGTTGTATTGTGGCCTGACGCCCAGCAGAGCAGGGCCCAGCCCCTGGGCACCTGAAATAGCGGCAGTGCTGGGAACAGTGGTCTGCAGCCCCTTGCTTGTGGGGTGCTTTGGATAACACGGTCTTCACCAGTGCTGTCAGGAATCAAATTTAAGAGGTCTTTGTACTTCTGTATGCTTTATGTGCTGCGTGGAATTTGTTCGGGCTGTCACATAGAAGTGTTAGGACAAGAGTGCTTTTGTGCCTCACTTATTGCTGCCTTCTGTCCACACCCAGCAAAGCGGCTCTGCACAGGGATTGGGATGTGGAGGGCTGGTCTGTGCCAAGTACCCTGGAACTGGGCTGATTGCCTCTTCTTTTTGCTTCTAATTTCCCAGCTTTTATTCTGTCTGCATCAGTGATGGTTACCCTTCTTCAGTCCTCCCAGGTAAAATTGGAGAAAGAGAGAGAGAGAGGTTGGGGAATAAGGAAGCTCCCTTTGGATTTCATCTTTTGCAGAGCTTGCTAGGTTGCATTGTCTTAGCAAGCATAATAAACATGTTTCATCTCCTGGGTCTGGCAGGGGAATTAAGGCATTTTATTTTATTCTTGTTGGTGTTCTGAGCTTGCATCATCAAACTGCATCCCAGCATTGGATGAGTGAGTTTCCAAAATCATCTGCTGTGAACAAATAGGCTTCTTCCCTAGCAGTAGCAGCAATGATTAGAAGTGAAAAAAACTTAAACAACCAATCTGCTTGTCACAATTTGTTTCTGGTTTGAAGCATTTTTCATTCTCACTCTGTCTGCTTCTTGGCCTGATCAACAAAACTCAATGAAGCTGGGTCCTCATCTGCAGGAAAGACTTGAAACATGGTGTTTGGAGGTTATACCCTGCCATACCATTGCTCTCCATCCTGCCCGTGTGTCCGTGGGGCAGCTGGGCTGTCCCTTTGAGTTGGGATGAGCTCCGAGGCACTGTGGTGTGTAGGCTTCTCTCCCAGGGATGGAGCTTGTTGGGAGTGGGAAGGTGTCTGTCAAACAGCAATGCTGTAAAAGCTCACTTCTACAACATTCAGTTGATGTGGAACAGGAGGGAAATAAATACCTTTTATGTCATCTCTTTCGCTCACATATTGGGCTATTGTGTCCCTAATGTGTTTATGAAATACAGTTCTAGAGGTAAGGATAGACTGAAACTTCAGTTCTGATAAAATAACAGTTTTATTTATGTGGTTCAACCCAAGTAGCTTTATAATACTTTGTGGCCTTTTTGTCATGGCTTTTATCACTTCAGATTAAGAGATTCTTAAGTATAAGGGCTGCCCAGTGCTGAGAGCATTTTCTTGTTGGGTCTGCAGGCTGGGTGCTGGGGGCCCGGGAGGAGGAGCGGGCGGCAGGGCACTGAAGGCAAAAGTGCTGCTGCTGCCTGAGCTGGGTGGGAGGGAAATGCACCTGAAAATAGCAACAAGGGTCTTAGGACGGGCTTTTTGATGTGCTTGGTGCTGCCCTGAGTTGGGTCCCACTGGATGCTTTCTCAGTTTGGGTGGAACCAGACTTGGGCTGACCACTTCAGAAGCTTCTGCCTGGGATGTGTGAGACTCCTTTCCCATACTTGGGGCAAAGGACAAGAACAGAAGACCTCAAGAAAGGAGAGCGCTGTCCCCGTCACCTGCTTGGGAACCCTGGACATACTTCCTACCCTGGTTTCCCTATCTACAGGTGTGCTGCTGGACCTGGGCTGGCGTGTCCTGAAGACAAGTGCCTTCAGATGGGCACCTCTCCCCCCTCGCCTTCAAGCAGGCACCTGATTGAACTCTGCTCCACGCTGCCTCTGCATCCTGCAACTGCTGCATGCACCAGCTGCCTCCCCTCAGTGCCCCTCAGCTCCCCTCGCCTTCCCTTCTGTAGGTCTGATCTCTAAGGCAGCTCCACTTCTGCCTCCCCTGCAACTGACAGCTGATTATGCACTACACAGTTGCACTTCGGCTCCGCAGACCTGTGCCTCAGGGTGGGGGATGAATCCCCACTTGTCCTGCATTTCACATTCCTCACTTGCACACCTCCCCTGCACCCTCTAATCTCAGAACTCAACACACTTATCTGCATTTTTAGGGGGAGGAGGAGAGAGAGAGGAAGAGCAGCAGTGGAAAGAGCAGGAGAAACTATCCTGAGCTCTTCATAAAAATGACGAATTGCTTTTAGATATTGGGTGGGAGAGAAACAGAGTTCTTTTTTATTTGATGATATTAGTCTCTTAGTGCGCGTCGTTGCGGTGCATATGAGCTCAAAATCTCAAGGCAGTCAAAGGCAAACGCCTGGGAGTTGAAGTGTAAATGAGCCACCGTTGAGCATTTTATTTTGCCTTTATGATTTCTCTTTCGTTATGTAGGTCAGGCTCCACTTCCGACATATGCTGTGTGCGTAGGAGAGCGTGGGGTGGTCAGGTGTGCCAGGGGGTGGCAGGGGTGCTGCTGCACGTGGGCACAGTGGCTGTGCGGTGGGTGCCGGTGCAGGGACCGCGCTTGGTGCAGCAGCTGTGCATGCAGGGCAGTGCAGCGGGTGTGCGGTACGTGCCTGCCCACATGCGCATATATACCTGCCCAGTGGCACTGGTTGGGAGTGGAGGGCTGTGCCCATGGCTTTAACCACTGGGCAGAAAGCTCTGGCATCTCTTGCTGTCGCTGTCTCACCTGCAGACACTGAGTCCGGAGACACCTGTCTTCTCCCTTCCTCCCTCCAACTGAAGAATTACGCTTCCTACCGCATTAGCAATTCAGATGCTGAACTGGTCTGTGCTGGCTGCTCTGATTAGTGGATGTGATAAAGAGATTTGTGCATCTCCTTCAGAGAGACACAGCCACGTGATTCGGCTGCTTTGCGTAAACGGCAATGAATAAAGCAGCATGTTGTGTGGGACAATCTGTCCCACACTGGGACAGGTGATGATGTTTTCTTCCCCGTTCCTTGACTTCCCTTTCTCTTGCTGGTTAGCAGAAAACACATTGTGTTGTGAAGGACTCACAAGGGTTTGAGCAGAAGAGCCTTGGACAGAGCAAGTGCTTTCTGGAGCCCTGGGGATGCTCCTCCATGTCTGTAGTGGAGGGGTTGGAGGCACCTCCCTGGCCATGAGCTGCACTTTGACCTCCCTGCTGCGGTGCAGAGCTGGTGACAGAGCTTTCTTTCTCCAGTTCATGCTGGCAATAAGCAGAACAGGCAGCCTGGAGTGAGAAGAGGCACAAAGGAGGCAAGAGGGCTGACCACGGGTTTGTTAGCTCCCTTTGGACCATGCTGTAGCCCATCCTCTTTCCTCCCTGTCCTCACTTGGGATGAAGGTGCCTAGCACTTGTCCTGCCTCACCTGGCCGCTCTCAGGGGGCAGCATTTCCCAGTCACTCATCCATGTGGGATGGGAGTGTGAGGGCAGAGGGTGCTGCCTTCCAGAACAGCCTCCCTTCAAAGGAAGCTTTCTCTGGGTCACAGGCTTTACCAGCCCCACTGCCCATGCTGTCCTTCCCCATGGCCTCAGCTGTCTGCTCCGCACAGTAGAGGCACAATGGAGCAGGTGCTGAGGTTACTGGTGCCTTTGCTTCATACCCGTGCTCTGGGCACAGGCAGGACATGGCGGCTCAGGGCGCAGCAGCCCTGACAGGGCAGACCCCTCTTGTTGGGCACAGCTCAAATGCTGTAGGGGGACCCAACTTAACTGCCTGGCTCCTGGCAGGCAGCGAGAGGCAGCACGCTGATATGATGACATCCTTGCCCTAAGCCAGGAAAGAACCTTGCTGTGCCTCGAGCATCCTCTTCTCTCTGGCACTACCCTTGCAGTCCTGGACCCCCAGAGGGCTGCAGCCCCTCGCTGAGCCTGAGTGGTGTGAGCAGCTCTGCTGGGGAGAGGGGGGAGGCTTGGGTGGGTGCCTGCACCCTGGTGCTGGTCTGCACCCCTCCTGTTCGCAGAGGAGCAGCCATGGCTCACCTGTCTCTCCATGTGTGTGCCCACAGCGTGTCGAGGGATGCTGTGTGGGTTCGGGGCGGTGTGCGAGAGGAGCCCCACCGACCCCTCCCAGGCCTCCTGCATCTGCAAAAAGATAGCTTGCCCCATTGTGGTGGCTCCTGTCTGCGGCTCTGATTATTCCACCTACAGCAACGAGTGTGAGCTGGAGAAGGCTCAGTGCAACCAACAGAGGCGGATCAAAGTCATCAGCAAGGGACCGTGTGGTGAGTGCAAGGGCAAGCTTCCCTGCTTTCAGAAGGCAACTGTGTGAGACCAGGTTGTCCTGAGCTCATGACATCACTGTGGTGCTGGTGTCATCATCCTGTGGGATGGGGACAGGTCTGATGGGAAGGGACACCGAGAGCATCACCAGCTCTGCCTTGCTCATCATCAGAGTTTAATAAGCAGGGAAACCGGTAATCAAAGGCCATTCAAGAGGTGTGTGACAGCCCCGTGGGGAACAGCCCTCTGCCTCGGGCTGCTCTGCCTACTGCCCCACGCTGCTTTCCCAGGGTGGGTCACGTCTGCCATGGCTAGAACTTGGAGCTGGAGGGACCAGGCATATGCACAGGCCGGATGGGGTGATGAAAGCCCTTCCTGAGCCTGACATTCACCAGCTGTGAGCACGGAGCTGTGTAAATGAGACCCCAGTCTCCTCATCTCAGAGTAAATTAATTTGACCTTTCTTTCATGTGGTGCTCTGGCTTGCAATAAATCTGCACCCAGCACTCCTGCTGGGGCTCTTGTCAGAGGGGAGAGAGTGCTGAGTGATTTATTTAAAATAATAATCATTAAAAAGTGACGAATAAAGGGAGGGGGGGTAGGCAAAAAAAGCTGGCAAATAAGTTTGAGCCCTTCCCTGTCAGTGAGGAAATTGCTCCTTGAGCTCTTCCTCTAATTATGGTTTGCAGGAGATGCCTTAAGGACCCTTGTTTTGCTTGTTTGCTGAAGCAAGAGGCTCTTGGGAGAGCATGTGCAGGGAAGGGAGCTCACAGCAGTGAGGCTGAGAGGTTTGGAAAGGAGGGGCTCTGCCTGAAGTGCCAGGTGGGGCGTGAGCTCCCTTCTTCCCGTGCTGTGGGTTCAGGGCTGATCCTGCAGCCTCGCAGTCCTGCCTGCCTCCACGGACATTGGGGTGGATGAGCTCGCTGCTCAATACCAGGTACGTGGCACTGGCTCTAGCATCTGCTAAAGCTGACAGAAGATCATCCATTGCCATTGTGTACGTTCCTGGGCACCTGGAGGGACTGGGGCTGTCTAGGTAGATATTGTGGTGTGTCAGGCTTATTTGTCCTGTGAGAGAAGCGAGCGGGAGAGGGGGCCCAGGAGCATGGGTTGCTGTGCTCACACCTGTGCTGTGCCCCCTTCTCTCTCCTGCAGGCTCCAAGGACCCCTGCACAGAAGTGACCTGCAGCTTTGGCAGCACGTGTGTCCGCTCCACTGATGGCCAGTCAGCCAAGTGCATCTGCCCGTCATCCTGCAGTGGCGTGCCCGAGAGCACAGTGTGCGGCAGTGATGGCAAAGACTACCGCAGCGAGTGTGATCTCAACAAGCACGCCTGTGACAAGCAGGAGAATGTTTTCAAGAAGTTCGATGGCGCTTGTGGTGAGTCCCCTGCCCCCCTGAGGATGTTGCTTTTTAAAAACGTTTCCCTCTGCATCAGGAGTATTGAGGGCAGACCAGCGGGAAATGGCAAGGACTGGGAAGAAAAGCTTGCCCACACACTTGCTGTCATCAGCTCAAAAACGTGGGCTGGGCAGAAGAAGGTCAACCTGTGGGTGACAGCTTCTGAAACTCAGATTAAGCCAGCGCTTTCCCCATAGCATTTGGCTGTGGGTGTTTCTGCTCGGGACCTACTGACCTAGAGAGCTGCAACATCTGTGCCACCTCCTTTCCCTCCTGCTGCTTCCCCTGGCTGGAGTCCCCCGGCTGCCGCTTTTGGCAAGAAGCCTGCTGCTAGCCGGTGTCCCAGGGCTCGTGGGCAGGCAGCTCCCTCTAATTAAAGGAGCCCACCAGGCACAGATCCCAGGGTGCAAACACAGTCCTGCCACTCCGAGGATGGCTTCCTCTTTGGCTAATGGTGGCTGTGGATATTGGTAATTAAAAGTAACTGTATTCATTAGGAAAAATGTGAGATCAGCTAGGACGCATGCCAGACCAGTGTTTGTCCCCAGGGGAAGGAGTGTGGGAGTGTGTTTGGGCAGGCTGCAAACCTGGAAGAGCTTTAATTGCGCTTTCAGTGCTCAAGTCCAAGTAGGGCGAGATGGGTGCAAGTGGGAGGTGTAAAAGAGGTGATGGACTCTGATGCGGGGTACCTCAGGTTTCTAGGGCAGAGAACAGGCTTTAAGCCTCACTGCTTCTTTGAGGTTCTCCTGATTTTAGCTGGGCATCAGCAGAAACTCAGGCAGTCTGAGTTGAGCGGCTGGGCTACAGAACCCAAAAATACTTGAAGGTATTTGGGCTCTAGGGCATATGCCCTAAGGCTTGAGGATGTACTGCAAGGTAGGAGAGAGGGTGGGAAATGATCGTTACAGGCAGAGCACATCTCAAATATCCGCATCCTGCAGTCCCTGAGGTATGTCTGTGCATCTGCCTCATCCCCAAACCTTGTGCTGCAGTCCCCATCTCCTCAACTGTGCCGTATCCCTGCCCTGCTACAGTAGCCTTATTTATGCACAGCTCCCTGAGCACAGGTGAGATGTTCTTGTGATTTTGTTGGCATTTATAGAGGCCTCCAAGGACGTAACACATCCCTGTCTGTCTGCTGGTGTGACTGCAGGGCAGCAGTGAGCATGGGCAGCTCTTGCCAGAGGGGGAATGAGAGATGGATTGGGTAGGTCCTGCAGGAGCTCCTTCGTCTGCTTCATTTCCATGATTACTGTGTGTGCTGAAGTGGACAAAGCAAAAGACTTCAGCTGTGATCCTCTCCTGGGCCAGCCTTCTCCAAGGGATGTGAGGGTGGTGGAAAGGGATTTTCCTCACCTGCTTGCAAGAGGCTGGGGAAACGGGATACCTATGTTTCCTCCCCTCGCCAGCCTGGGACTGTGATCAATGCAGGGATTTCATACTAGTAGGATTAAAGGGTGTAAACACTGGGTCACGTTTATGCAATTGCAGACAATGAGTCAGCACTCTCCAGGTACCGCTTTGGCAAGGAGGAGAAAAACCTAGGGGAGAGTAAGGATTAGAGAACAGTCAGCACCTGTTTTGCCCGTGCCTTTGGTATGCTAATGTGGGCTCAGCTCTTCAGAGAGGGTGATCCGGATAAGCCTAGATTAGAGCAGTGGGAAAAGGCAGCATGTGGCCCTGGCTGCCTTCGGGGCTCTTCGAGCACTTTGGGAAGACAGGAAGGGAAGAGTAGGAGGAGTGGGATGGGAGTACCAGGCATCCTGCAGTGCCCAGTGAGCTTGGACTTGGTAGTTTCACCTGGGTTGGGGGAGAAAGCCCTGTCCCCTTGGCAGAGGTGATGTAGGCAGCTCAGGATGGGGAAAAAAGGCAGAGATCTTCCCATCCGGCAATCGCTTTGGAAAGGGCATGTGTCCTCAGTGTGTGCAGCTCAGTAAAGGATGAGTCCCTAAGTATGCAGAGCCCTACAGATGTCCAGTCTCAAGGAAGAGTTGGTACATGCTGAGTGCTAGTGGGGAGGGTCCGGAGGCTCCCCAGGGCCAGCAGGTGGGAGGAGGGCAGGCTGGGAAGCACCTCACTGAGCAAGATGTGAGTGTACCTCACCATCTGCTTTGCCTCTGTGTGCAGACCCTTGTAAAGGCATCCTCAACGACATGAATCGTGTTTGCCGGGTGAACCCCCGCACCCGGAGGGCGGACCTGCTCTCCCGCCCTGAGAACTGTCCCCCAAAGAGGGAGCTCATCTGTGGTGATGATGGGGTGACGTATGACAACGAGTGCATGATGGGGCGCTCAGGGGCCATCCGGGGACTGGAGATCCAGAAGGTGCGTTCAGGGCAGTGTCAGCATCAGGGTAAGTACCTCTCTGCTTCCTGGGGAGCAGGAGTATTCGGGTTGCTGACCTTCCCCGGTGCTCCGTGCCATGCTCTTGGCAACGCGTGTATACCCTCATCCCCTGTCCCTGGGGTGGGTGCAAGTGGTGCTGTCCTCTCTCCTCCCAGACAAGTGCAAGGGCGAGTGCAAATTCAATGCTGTCTGCCTGAACCGCCGCGGCACCACGCGCTGCTCCTGTGACCGCTTCACCTGCGATGGTGCCTACCGGCCTGTCTGCGCCCAGGACAGCCGGACCTACAGCAACGACTGTGAGCGCCAGAAAGCTGAGTGCCACCAGAAGGCTGCCATCCCAGTAAAGCACAGTGGACCCTGTGGTAAGCACTGGTGCCACCGCAGGAACACTGGTACCCCTACACCTCTCACTTCCCAGCCCCCGCAGCCACTTTAAGCCCAGCCTGCATCAGTCTCTTCTGTGTAGGCTGCGGTGCTCGCATTGATGCTGGAAAGCT
>JAVJGJ010000037.1:103276716-103288149 GCA_035590215.1 Microhierax caerulescens
GTGCGGTGCTCGCATTGATGCTGGAAAGCTGCAGGTAAGTTGTGAGCGGGTGCCCACTGTCTGAGCAAGCCACAGGCTCTCTTCAGTCTTGCGTCCGACAAGCCCTGAAGATCGGTTCCTCCCTGTTCTTTTTCCTTCCAGCAGTCAGCAGACCTCGTGTGTGTGTGTGCATGTGTTCCTCCTTGGTCTTGTCTCTGTCTAATGTGCTCAGTAACACGGGGAAGAATCATTTGTGTTTAAACAGTACCAAACTGTCTGTGATGTCCAGCTGGTTTCTCTCATTCACCGCCACGGCCAGGTGCACATTCGCCACCACGCAGTTCCTGCGCAGCCCACGCCATTCATGCCTCCTCCCAGGGTAGTGCCAGCCCCCCAGCTCCTTCCATGCCTCCCCCTCCATGCCTGCCCGCTTCTCTCAGCTCCAGGTACTCTCCATAAGGAACTCCTCCCAGCGCGCCCACTCTCTGGAGGTCTCGCCATGTCTTTGTCTCATCTCTGGGAGAAGCTTTTGACCTTCCCAATGGATGCTTTTTGAGGTGTATGTGACAGGCCGGGGCTTTGGGTCCCTAGGATGTTGGGAACGTCCAGTTTAAAAAACATTGCACAGAAATTGAAGGAGGTGAAACATGCTCACTGGATTGATTTGTATGAGTTGGAAGGACTGTTCATTGCAGCTCAAATTGGTTTTTAATAGATCTAGAACTGTGTCCTATTATTTTAAGCTGATGTTTTTATAAGGTATCAGCTGTATCAAACTTTCTGAAGTACTTGGAAATTAGGCCCCATGTTGCAGGTCTGTTTTGTTGGCTTTGTGCTCCTGCAGTAGGTTTTTAATGCTGCCAGGCCCAGCTGCTTGAAAACTCCTTGTCAGGCTCCCAAAATCACACTCATTATAATCACAACTGTAGTTTTTAATCATCCGTTTCATTGTGTTTCTGCTGGTTGAATGATGAGGAGTCAGTTCCCCAAGTTCTTCCTACAGGGAGGGCAAGAGGCACCCTTGAGTCCTCTGTCTGCCCGGGCTGTGGGGAGCTGGTGCCGGATGGCAACCAGGAGCCTTGCCGGGAAGGCCTGCACGCTGCCAAGCCTGGCCTCTGTTTCCTGCCCTCCATGCCGCTGTGGAGCTGTACTGGAGGGGTGACCAGCCTGGGGGGGCTGCTGCTGGCCAGGCGGGCTGTCCTGGGGCAGGGGGCAGCTCTGGGACCGAGGGGCCAGGAGGTGGCTGGTTGCAGCTGGGTGGCCAGGCCCTGGGCTCTCCACAGACCTTCCCCTCGGCCTCCTCTAGTCAGGTGCTTGCCAAGGCTTCCCGAATTTCTGGGGTGAGCAGCGAACTCGTGCCACCAGTTACCCTGCTGTCAGACGTGCACCAGCTGCACCGTGTTCAGTGGAGTGAGGCCAGTGGACAGCAGGGTATGGTCCCTGTGCATCTGCCATTCCTCTCTCCATCTTCCTCTCTTTTATTTTAGCTTCCCTTCAGCTTCTCTTCCCCCAGGCGAGGACTACAGATGCACATGTCTGCTTTCAGGACCTGCCTCCTTGTGGGGTAGGATCAAACAAAGCTTGCACTCTGGGGGAAGTAAATCAAAGCTGGGGCTCAGTCTGCCAAAGCCTCAGATTTCAAAGTCCACATGACAGCACCAGGCAGCCCTGGAGCAAACCACCACGAGGTATGGACAAGCTTTTGTCCACCCATCAGCTTAGGAGAGCATCTACTCCCTGAGCTCGGTGCTGCCCTTTGGAAAGGAAGCATATCCTCCTCTGTGTCACCGATTCAGACTCAGTGCGAGGTGGGAAACAGATTTAGAAATGGGGATGGGGTGGTGATGTTGCTTGCCAGACTGTGTGTCAAGACAGGTCTTCTCAGCATGAGCACTGCTGCTGGTGGTGCTGACTTCTCTCCTGGCTGGCTGCCTGGCCGAGGCTTCCTCAGGATGCAGGGTGCACTTCACCTGTACTGGCTGGGGCAGGACCGTGGTGGCAGCGGGTGAGAGCAGGGACTGAGGGAGCTACAGGCTCTGCTGCATCCAGCACCTGAAGCGGGGAGCTGTTCGTCCACGCCTCCATGCTGTGGGGATGCAGGAGATGCACGCAGCTGGGGAAAGGAAGGGAACGAAAGACAGGCCGTTAGTGTGGTTGCAGTGTTTTAATGTTTCACAGGTGCCTGTCTAATGAACTCTGAGCTCTGCTGCTGTCTTTTCCAGCAGCAAGGCAAAGGAGACAAAGCCAAACAAAACAGTCCAGGCCGTGTTTTTACTTTTTTTCTCTACTTTGACACCATGATGGTGCAGCTGAGAAAGAAGGGATGGGATGAGACCAATGTGGACAGGAGGTGGAGGGAAGGTGTCTAGTTGCATCTGTCTTTTCCTCCCTGCTTCTCTCTGCTCTCTCCCCTCCTGCTCTCTTTCTCTCTCTGCTCTCTCTCTTTCCTTTTTCGTCTGTGTCTTGTGTTTTACAGTGTTGCCTGTTTGGAGGAAGGAATTGTGTCCTCGCAGCACCCTTCTGCTCCCTACCCGGACATCTCTGCTAGGAGGTCGGCTTTCTCCCCTTCTCCGTAGCCAGTGACAATCCTGGCCTCTTCTCACTGCTCCCCACCTCTCTAGTTTTGCTTGAGAGCCCCCAGGATGGAGAGATTGCCCTGGGTTTGCTCCCATCCCTCGCCCCAAACACTTCCTGCTGGAATGGAAATGCCTTGCAGTGCAGTGGGGGTCTTGTCCGATGCTTGCTGTGGCTTGACCCTTCGAGGCAAATGAGAGTGGGAGCAGAGGTGGGTGCTGTGAGCCCCCCACTCCTTAGCAAGCCCCTCTTCATCTGATACGTCAGTCTGGACTGCTCCTGGTTGATCTTACCTCTCCTTTTGCCCTCAACTAACCCCCCTTTCTTCCCCACCTCCTCCTTCCCAGAGACTTTTGCCTGCCTGGGACTGTGATGCTTGTCCCTTTGCTCTCTGTAGTGTGTGTCACGCTTGTCTGTGCTGGTCCGGTGGGCAGGGGCTCTGCAGGGATTGCAGCTCCCCTCCCCAGTGCCCAGCAAAGTGCCCTGTGTCTTTTGCAAGCACTGAGGAGCTGCCTGTGCTCAGATTGTTTTTTTCCCTAGGAATATTCCCATGTCCCTGTGGAGCTGGTTCCGGAGCTCACTGGGTGTCATGGGCACAGGTCTGTGGGGCGTGATGAGTTACAAAGCAGCTTCAGGCCTCTTCTCCATAGCCATCAACAGGCGGGGCTTGCAGGAGAGCTCAGTGTCCCCCTGTCCCAGGGCTTGGTTAGGTTTCTGCAAAGCTTGGCAGCAGGTGAGAGATTGTGCCCTTGAATCAGTCAGAGCACAGAACGAGCATTTTCGTTGCTCTGTGCCTTGGTTTCCCTGCCTACAAGATGGAGAAGGGCCAGGAATCAAAGCAGGTCTTGATTATAGCACAGCCTAAGGTCCTCGCTCGGTAGGGCCTCATTATATCCACCCGCATGAAAACTGATGCCAAAATCCCCACTGACGTCTGCAGGTGCCCAAGGCTGTGTGCAAAATTTCACAGGCTGAGATTCAGTCTGTGAAGGAAATTCATGTGCTGCATCTCTGCAGGTTTGCTTGCTTGAGAAGGGCAAGGAATCTCAGGGCAGTGTTCTCCATCATGCCTGGCACCTCCCTGCACTGCACTCTCACTTACTACTCCCTTGCTCCCCAAGACAGGAATGTGAATTTAGATTTTACATGAGTGAATGTAATTGCCTCAAGCCTAGCTCAGTGCATCCTTACTGCCTAATTGTGTCCAGCAGAGGTGTTTCTCCATGCAAGTGTAGGTCTCCTTGTGTTTAGGGGACATGGTTATGGTACAGATGTTCTTTTAAAAAGGTGAAACAGAAGCAGGAGATGTGAGCAGCATCACCGGGCTGAGCACAGCAGGGAGTGGTTCCTGGTCCTTGGGAGCTGCTCTCAAACTTCAGCTGCAGGGAAGTTGGGGATACAGTTGAAGAGGCTGGGTTGAAGTAGTGGCCATGTCCCTGAACTTGTCCCCCTCTTCCCTGTTCCTTTGCAGACCATGTGCTCTTAAGTTTTGACTTGGTAGGTGTTTAGAGCCAAATCCGAAATCCAGGCTTGCCTGTGTCCATGCTATGGGCCATTTCCTTGCTGGTTGGCAGCATGCAGCCAGATTCCCGAGGGCTCAGACCTTGCTCTTGCTCTGCAGACGTTGCCACCTTGGTCTGAGCAGGGGAGGAAAAACAGACCTGTTGCCCCATGCCCTGTGCCACGCCAGCAGGCTCTGGAGGGCTTTGTCTTTCCCACTGCACCCCGGCTCCATGCCTGCCTCGCTGTTTGGTGTTGGTGGGGGGCTCCGCTGTGTCTGCCTGTTGCTTCCATCTCGTCTTGCCCGCGTTGTCTGTTCCCCGCATCCGTTTTGTCCTGTGTCCTTGTCAGTGTTCAGTGCAGATAAAATCTGTGTCCTTTCCTCACCCCAGGTCCTCAGGGCTTTTGTCTTGAGGCACAAGAAGGGGTTGCTGGGCAGTGCTGGGTCTCTCCCCAGCAGCACAACCAGTCCTGTCTTTTAGCTGCCTGGCTTGGCTTCTGGATGGTGGGGGGCGTTCCTGGAGAGGCATGCCTGCCTTCAGCGAGCAGGCTGGGAGCCGGGTGGAATTGCAGGACTTTCCCTGCGAGCAGTTGCAGAGCTGTACTAGGGAGTTGGACACAGCCTTCTCTCTTGGCTGTCACCACCAGGCTTGGCTGCGCACCTCATCACTGCCAGGCATCTTGCAGGGAAGGTGCCGCCTGCTCGGCTGACTTCGATTAAGCGGCTCCAGATTGTGAGCAGAGGGGACTGCTGCCTCTCAGCCTGCAGCCCATGCTGTGGGGCATTGCCCGTCCCCAAGCAAGGGCACCAGGTCTCTTCATCCTGCTGCACAGCGAGCTCCCTGGCCTTTCCAACACCAGCTCGCAAGAGGAGGGGAAGGGAGCCAAGCTGCTGAGGAGAGGGACAGGCTGTGTGGTGAAGCCAAATGCAGGTGTCCTCTCCAGCCAGGTATTCCTGGGCATGGCCTCAGCGGGTATCAGGATAAGCTGTTCAGGGGGCAGCATGATTCTGAGGATGTGGGCCTCAGTGATAGGAGCTATCCCTGTGTGAGCTGTTTGGCTACTGAGGGTTCAGCAGCCAGTGCCAGGTCCTCGTGATGATGTAGCGAGTGTCCTGGAGGCATCAAGACCTGTGTGGAGGAGGGCTGACTTTCTGCTCCCTTCTGCCCTGCCCTCTGCCATAGAGCTGGTCATTCCGATCCGGCTTCACGGGCACACTCACGGCACCACTGCTGCCTGCTCCCCTCCTGGCAACAAGGGACCTCAGTCCGTATTGCCCTCCCTCAGCACATGATGCTTGTTCTTGTTGCTGGCTGTGAGCTGCTGGGGAGAGCCAGACATTGGGGTTTGGTGCAGAAACCCACAAGGCTGATCCTACCTCTGGTCAGCCCCTGGGGGCAGAATGTAGCTGGGATGAGGATGGGGCAGGGGAGATGAGGCAGGGTTCCTCTTCGTGGTGTGTAGGGAGAAGATCTTGTGCCTGCTTCCCATCCCTAACCTCTGCCAAGCATGGGGAAACTGCTGAGCTGGGCATGTCGGGATGGCATGGAGGGTGCAGGGGCTGGGCAGTTGCCAAGGCCAGGAGCTCTGTGCGTTTGCCACAGCTTGGGGGAAGCAGGCGTGGACCTGAGGCTGGGGATGCTGGCATGCCTTGCTGTGCACAGTGCCCTGTGGGAGCTGGGGAAGCAGCAGACTCAGACCAGTGCCTTTCCCTCCTGTCCCCTCTGCAGACCTGGGCACTCCCAGCCCATGCTTGAGTGTGGAGTGCACCTTTGGGGCCACGTGCGTGGTGAAGAACCAGGAGGCTGTGTGCGAGTGTCAGCAGGTGTGCCAGGGCCGCTACGACCCCGTGTGCGGCACCGACAACCGCACCTATGGCAACCCGTGCGAGCTTGACTCCATGGCCTGTGTCCTCAAGAGAGACATCAAAGTGAAACACAAGGGGCCTTGCGGTAAGAGCCGATCTCGGGAGGTTCCTTCTTCTTGTGCTGTTGGCCTCAGTCTGTGTTTGCTTGGTGGGAGCAGACAATATCGGAAGCGTGAGCGTGGCCCTGGCCATGGGGAGAGAAGGCCTTTGGGTTGTATTTGTGCTTTGGCTGCTGCCATGGATCGGGAGGGCAGGAGGGAGCCTGCTGGGCTCACGCGATGCTTGTTTGGTGGGTCAGGAAACCCAGTGGCTCCTCATGTGGGGTGTGCAGCGGCTGCTGCCTGGGGGGCTCCTTTTCCCACAGTCTGGTGGATCAGAACCAAAGCAGGCTCAGCGAGAGGATGTGAGGAGGGAATCCAGTAAGCAGCCTGACCACTGCCTTCCCCACCAAGGGATGCAAGGCAGTGGAGAAAGCCTTATGTTACGGCAGGTGTGAGTTGCCTCCCCGTGCAAGCCAGCCCTTGGCACTGCTGCCTGCACTGTCTCCTGACCCAGCAGACCTTACACTGTAAGCTGCCCTGGTGAGGAGGTGGCTGGGTCGGAGATGCAGGATAAAGTAAGCTCCCCCATAGAGCAGGCTTAATCCTCTTCCCTAGCGAGAGCCCGACTTGGACCCACACACAGCAGTTCCATCTGCAAGCGCTCTCTTTGGGCCAGCACAGCTTTGCCGGTCAGAAAGTGTTTGCACACAGGCACAGCTTGGGCTAGCTGAGTTCTCCCAGGACAAAATCTACTGGGATGTTCAGGTAGGGAAGCTCATGGCGGTTTTGTCAAAATACAGTCTTTCTGCCCCTAACCTGCAGGCTGGGTGTCAGGAGCTGTTGCCTCTCTCCAGCTAGGGCTGATGTGTGTGGCACAGCAGTGCCCCTGTCAAAGCTAGGCTTGATCCCTTACAATCACCATCCCTGGAAGTGTTTAAAAAATGTGTAGATGTGGTGCTTGGGGACGTGGCTTAGTGGTGGGCTGGGCAGTGCTGGGTTTGGTGATCTTAAAGGTCTTTTCCAACCTAAATGCTTCTATGATTTCCCCACTGAGCTGCACTGTGCAGTCCTGCTTGCAGTCCTAACATGCTCATGAGCTGTAAGGGCTTTGAGACAGCAGAGAAAAGGATGACCCTTCCTTCAGAGGAGGAAGATGCCATCCAACCTGAGCTACCTGCTGCAGCATAGCAGAGAGCCTGTGGGATTCAGGTCAGAAGAAAATGCTGGTACCAACTCCACGAAATTACAGGAGAAAGGATGCAAATATTTCAGCTGTCAGGCACATGCACTTGAGTGCCCTGTAGGAAAGAGGTGCCCTCGTCTGCACACAGGCTGCCTCGAGCAGCGCCTCTCCCGACCTGCAGAGCCCAGGCATGGCTGCAAGCTTTGTGCTGTAGATAGAAACCTCCTGGCCAACAGTCTGCACAAGCCAAGCAGGGGGTTGTTGCTTCTTCCCTCCCCCATGTGAAGGCAGCAGCTGCTGTGTGAAAGGAAAATAAGAAAAACTGTCTTTGAGCCAATTGCTCATGAACTGGATGGCAGGGAGGGAAGAGGGGTGTTTGAAGGAGAAAATGAAGCCATGAATCACTAAATACCCAGGAGTCAGGAGATGTGCTGGCTGGAGTCCGGTCTCTCCTGCAGCAAGTGATAGCTCCTTTGCAAGTGAGTTATTACAAAGATAAATGTCTTCTCTGACCCGAGCCTGCATGTGTGTGCCGTGTGTGTGCTTGCAGCAGGCAGGCTGAGGGTCTTGTTGGGGGAGGCAGCAGGACGCTGTGAATTGGTGCTATGTTATATGTGTGTCCGGCTCTGCTGGCACGCTGATAAACCGGGGGAAGACAGTATCCCCCTTCCCAGCCAGCTGCCTCCTCCCGCCCTGCCGACTGGCCATGTGTGCATCCTGCCGCCTCTCCCCTGGGGACTGGCCACTTGCTGCCTGGGATGCTGCGCTCCTCCTCCCGAGGCTGGGGCTCATTTATCACTCCTCATAATTGCACTCAGCCCCATGCACTCTCCCGCCTCCTATTTAGCTATAACGGCTCGCAGCCCCGGTGACATTTCACCACAGTTACTCCTGGCCCTGTCGGCTTTTATGAATTTTTGCCTTTCTGCCTCCCAGCCTGACTCTCCCTCCTCCTGCAGCCCTCTCTTGGCTCCTTCCTTTGCTCTGTGCCCTGGGGCTCCAGCTCCGAGGCTGGAGGAGGAGGAGGTTGCGGTGGGGTTTTATTTCTGCTCTAGCACTTCATTAGCCAGCAACACCTGCCTGACCTGACCTGTTATTTTAACCTAACAGTTTTGTTCTTTGTCCGCACAGACCGTTGCGGCAAGTGCCAGTTTGGGGCCATCTGCGAGGCAGAGACAGGACGGTGTGTGTGCCCCACGGAGTGTGTTCCCTCCTCGCAGCCCGTGTGCGGGACAGATGGCAACACGTACGGTAGCGAGTGTGAGCTCCACGTCCGAGCATGCACGCAGCAGACGAACATTTTGGTGGCTGCCCAAGGAGACTGCAGTGAGTCTGGCAAGGTCCCCTTCTTCCCTCGTCTCAATCCTGCTGGTGGCATTTCAGAGAGCAGATGCTCGGCCCCACTGGCTGCCCAGGCCCCGCCGAGGTGCCCTGGATGTGGCTGTCCCAGGCTTACTGGTCATTTGTAGCACTTGCAGCCCATGGGTTTGCCAGCCTTAGGAGGCATGAGAGAAGCCTCTAGGCTAGGGAGAGCCTCCATACCTCCCGGTGCCTTTATTGGTTGTGGTCAGGACTTCCCAGGAGGATATTGGCTCCAGATATCCAAATGCAGCCTGGGGCTGCAGCTCCTGGTTGGTTACTCATACCCTGCCTGAGGCTTTTCACCTTGTCTGGCATGGTCTTCCCTTTCAGCTTCATGAGAATTGGGCGTCTTGAGTCTCTCAAGCAGCTTCTCCTTTTTAGCCCCAGCTGCTTTAGTTTCCTCAGCTATGCATTGTAGGTGGTACCTACCCTCTTTGGTACTTGTCTGAGCCAAGCAAAGAAATTGGGCTACAGACATGTTAATAGCTACCTCCAGATCTGAAAGCATCAAAGGTCTATTTGATCATGCAGTTAATCTCCATAGCTTTCCCTTCCCTCTGTCCCTTGGGGTCAATTCCTCTTTGCTCCTGTGTTTTCTCCCCACTCACCAGCCCAGGGAGCTGTCTGTGCTAATTTCTTAATGAATTAAAAGCCCTACCTAGGTTCTTCATTAGGACAAATGGTACTTCAGTAAAAGCAATTCTTTGAGCCTCATAAAACCTGTCCAGCTGGGTCTGGTGTTCCAGGGCTGAACGTGGAGATCCATGCTAAATTTGGGAGAGAAGAATGACTGAGTGTGACAGATGACTCTCAGTGCTCTGGGGACACTGTGAGCAGGAGGAGGCTGAAATCAGGATATACCATGGGAGTAGATGGGATTTCTTACTGGCGTCTAAGAAAAAGCTGTTGGACACACCGCCTGTGGGTGCTGGTGGGGATCAGAAGTGCTCAGGACTGGCACCTGTCTGTTGCAGACTCTTTGCATGGTTTAAATAAGCAATGCCAAAGCACTCTGGGGAAGGAGGACTTCTGTCCTTGCCTCTGATGGCATGGTACTACTGGTCCCAAGCTCTGTGACGCTGGGCAGCTGGCCACAAAAGTCCCTACAATGTCTCACTGTGGTTCCTCCCTCTCGCCCACAGAGTCCTGCGGCAGCACAGTGTGCTCCTTTGGCAGCAAGTGCGTGGGTGGGCAGTGCGTGTGCCCACGCTGCGAGAGGCAGCCCTTCGCCCCGGTGTGTGGGAGCGATGGCCTCACCTACAACAACCAGTGCGAACTGCAGGTGGCCTCCTGCCAGCAGAAGAAGAGCATCGAGGTTGCCAGGATGGGGCCATGTGAGGATGGTAGGTTGCCACTGTTTCTCCGGCTGTGCAGGTGTGAAAGGTGGGGAAAGGGTGACGGAAAGGCTGCACACAGTGGGCTCTCCCCTCACTGCTCTGCTGTGCCCAACTGCCACGTGAGCCCTGCTGCGCAGAGCTCCAGCAGTGCCCTGTGACACCCCAAACATCCTCAGCACAGCAGGTCTTGTGCCTCTCCTGCCCTCCTGGCTGGCCGGACGCTGCCACCCAGCACCCCGGCTGCCACCTCCCTTTCCCCTTCGTCTTTCTGTATTCAGCAGTAATGAGAGATGATGCCAACTAATCAGCTGGGCAAGGAGTTTATCACTGCTTTAATTTCACACTTCAGTGGGCCTTGGCCAGGGGAAACAGGGCTTCTCCCGGGGCAGGGAGCCTGGCTGCTGCTCTGTTCCCCTCTGCCTCGGGGGCTGCTCAGGGGCCTGGCCTGTGGCCGCTATTGACTGGGTTTCAAGCGCCAGGGAAGGTCGTGGGGTTGGCTGTACCTTGCTCAGTCAAGCTAAGAACTAAGAAGCTGCTGAGTTTTCCCACTGTAGGGGAAAAGCTGTGGGTTAACGCTGGCTGAATCTGAGTACAGGAGGCACACAAACCTTGGCGCTCAGATGGGCTGACCTGGTGAGCTGAGATTCTCTGGCTCATTGCACACATAGTCTGGGTGGAAAGTCTTCAGTGCTGTGGCAGAGCTTAGGGAGAAGGGAAGACATAACATGGTGTTTGATCACAGCTCTCCTTGGGGCATTTCAGGTTGATGTCCCTCTGGGAAAAGATCTTAAATAATTCTCTGTGTAATGCCAAATCCCAGCCTTTGATCACTCAAGAAAAAGGGCCAGGTTCCCCCCCCCCCCCGCTCCTTTCCCCTTTAAGAAGCCTTTGAAATCAGCAACATCTCTTCTCTTGCTGCTGGAGTGCTGAGCATCTTATGGAGAGGCAGCCAGGCTAGGGACAGAGTTTATATATTGTTAAGAATATCTGCCTAACTGAACTTCAGGCTAAACCCAGACTCCATCCATTCCTCTGCTCTGGTTTCAGTATTTGTAGCCTACAGGGTACTGGTAGCTGCAGGATCCTTGCTTTTACTCCTGCTGCAGAGAAGAAGACTTCAGGGCACCTGCTAGAGCATCCCTTTGCAGCTGTCATTATGCAGGTTTTGCTCAAGCTTGTGACAGTGATGGGAGAATCATCTTTCTCCAAGGGAGAGGGATCTTCTCTGAGGTCCAGGCATAAGCATCCTAATATGTGTGGGCGCAGGATGGAGGGGGCTTTGGCCCCATCCCCTCTGCTTGCTGCTAACTCTGCCCTGCTGTGTGAGCCCTTTCTCACCAAGGTCCTCCTTCGCTACAGAGTGCGGCTCAGGGGGCTCGGGCTCTGGTGATGGCACTGAGTGTGAACAGGACCGGTGCCGGCAGTACGGGGGCTGGTGGGACGAGGATGCAGAGGATGACCGCTGTGTGTGTGACTTCACCTGCCTGGCAGTGCCACGCAACCCGGTAAGCATGCTGAGCAGTTCTGGGCTGCCTGCTGTGGTCCTCACTCCTCTCCTCTCTTCTCCCTGGTGGCCTTCCTGCATGCTTC
>JAVJGJ010000037.1:103288249-103309536 GCA_035590215.1 Microhierax caerulescens
CCTGGGCAGGAGAGGGCATCCCATGGATAGGGAACCTACCTTCCTGTGCCAGGGGCTGCCCTGAGCGGCTTCCCTCCCTGTTCTGGCAGGTGTGTGGCTCTGATGGTGTGACCTACACAAACGAGTGTGAACTGAAGAAGACACGATGTGAGAAACACCAGGATCTCTATGTCACTAGCCAAGGAGCCTGCCGTGGTGAGTCCCCCGAAGGCAGCCAGCCCCCCAGGCTGATGGAAGCTGTGTGCACTGGTCCCCAGCTTGGTGCCCGGCAATACCACATGCCCTTTCCCTGGAGCCAAGCAAGGAAGTGCTCACTAAGGACACAGCAGTATCTGTGTTGATTTGTTGATCCCTGCTGCATCATTCCTGTATTGTGCCCTGTGCTTCCCCTGGCCAAGGGTAGGACCTCACCTCATCACCTGTTCCCAGCATGTCTGCAAGGACCACCTGGTTTTGCAGGAATGCTGCTAGCTGCTCGATCAGACATTGGCAGGACTTTCCTGCGGCAGCCTGTGTACCAGGGATAACCTGTACCTCTCTGCCTTCCTCTGCAGCCCTTGCCACAACCCCGCCGCCTCTCCTGGTTGTGCACTGCAGCCAGACCATCTACGGGTGCTGCCCAGACAACATGACCTTGGCACTTGGAGTGGGCGCAGCTGGATGCCCAAGTGAGTGAATCTTGTGTTCCCAATGGAGGCATGGAGGACCTTCAAGGGTGCCTGGAAGGCAGGAGAGATTAGGTGGAGGGGGTACTTGGGATCGCATCCCAGGGGAAACAAAGGAAAGTGGACCCTCCCCATTTTGTAGCTAACTAGTGACCTTCCAGGCTGAAAAAGTCTCCATTTATCTCCAGCTCCAGGCTCACAGTATGCACATATGGAGACGTGCATGCATGCTTCACCTTCTATGTCTACTAGTGATGCTCTTGTCCTTTCAAAAGCCCTGAGTCAACTTTCAGGTCTAAGTCCTTCTGAAATGCATTAAGGCAGGATGGGGCTCAGAATTTGTCTGGTGCTGAGTCTATGCTGGATGCCCCAGAAAGTGCCCCTAGGGCCGTACCGTGCCCTCTGTGCCTTCAGACCATTGCTAGAGGCTTTTCAGTGGCCTGAATGGTAAAAAATACTGCTTGGATCCTTGCACTACAAGGTGGAACAGAGCTTTCAGGTTCACCTAGGGACCTTCTGCTGGCCACCCCAGGGCCAGTGACTAGTGGATGACCGCACTGTGCAGGAAGCTGAGCTGGCAAATGTTTCATTAATATTTATTAAATAATCATCGGAACGAGCACTTTAGCAGAAGGTGCATTTTGAAAGGCATTAGCAAACTCTTTAACAGCTGAGGCTGTGACCGACCACCTGTTAGGGAAACACATTACCCCGTGGAGACATGACTCATGCCGTGCTTGGGCCTGGCTAATGCCTGCTTGATGAGGATGTAATGCTGTTTAATGTGCTGTATAATATAAAAAGCAGCATAATTCAGAGAATGTCCAGACATCTCCTGGCAGGGGGTGCGCGGAGCTGGCTGGAGGCTGAGGTGGGTGCGGGAAGAGCAGAGGTGGGGTGTGCTGGGTGAGAGGGGCTAGCAGAGCTGGGAGGAGCTGGTCAGGGGAGGCTAGGGAGGGCATGAGCACTTGGCTATCACCCTGCCAGTGGTGGTTCGTAGCGATATTCCTCTGTCTCTAATGGGAGTCTTCTCTGCCCTCCAATCCATGGACACAGATTTGCAACTGACTGGGATTCAGTATCCCACCAGTTTCTGTCCCACCTGTGGCCCTGTGTTGGCAGCAAGCATACATCAGGAGGTAATTGCCACTTAACCAGCGGCCTGAAGCCCCTAGGGCAGATTTATCCATCGCTGCCTGTTCTGGACATGCCATGTCCCTGCCGCTGGCAGTCTGGGGATGTGCTCATGCACCCTACTTGCTGCTCCCAAGCTCTCCCTTTCTATCCAGCTGTGCCCCATGTCCCTTTTCTGCTGCTCCCTCTGGATAAAGGGAGCATCTCTCTGTCTACCTTTGGATCATTTCCCTCCATCAGGTTCCTAATTAATGAATTAATAATAAACTTCTAATAGCTTCCTTCCTCTTTGATGTTAATGAGAGAGGAGTTCTTGATGACAGCAAAGCAAGCGGTCTAATCCCTGCAGGTTTAGTTCCCCCTTGCAGCTGGGGCAGAGGAGAAGCATTGAGAGCAGCTGGTGAAACCTCCTGCCTGGCATGAGACCATGTTCCTGCCCTGGCTGAGCAGCTTGGTTGGCTCAGCAGTCGGTGCCTCCAGCATGATGCAGCCCCTCAGCATCCCCCCTGCTCCCTGGCCAGGACTCAGCCTCATGCACTCTCCCTCTGCCCGCAGGCACCTGCCAGTGCAACACCTACGGCTCCTACGGGGGAGCCTGCGACCCCGCGACTGGGCAGTGCTCCTGCAAGCCAGGCGTGGGGGGCCTGAAGTGCGACCGCTGCGAGCCCGGCTTCTGGAATTTCCGCGGCATTGTCACCGACAGCAAGAGCGGCTGCACGCGTGAGTGCGGACAGGGCTGGGCCGTCACCCCCATCCCATGCAGCTCTGCTGGCATGGCTCCCTGCCCTGCTCGGCGGGGCTCAAGGCACGGCGAGTACTGTGCTGTTTGAAACAAAGGGCCGAATGCTGGTCCTCTTGCAAGTCACCTGCAGCGGCTGCTTTTGCAGAGCTTGATGACTCGCTCCGTGCAGGAGAGACAGCATGGCCCGAAGCACTGCAGGGGTGCTGTGCTCCTCCTTGGTGCAGCTCGCCTAGATGATGTCTCCTTCCATGGGGCCCACTCCCTGGTCAGATGTTCCGTAGGGCTGCTGGAGCCCAGCGTGGATGAGCCCCACTGTCCCTGCGTGCGGCTGGACAGGAGGTGTGAGGGGATGGGTCTGAAGTGGAAGGAACAAGGCAGTGGTTTTGCCCGTTGCTGCTGACTCCGCCAGGGATAGCCGTGTGAAAACAGCTGTAAAAGAAGAAAAAAAAATCCCTCTTGATTTCAAATTGCATTGGAGACCCACCCAAGAAAGCCGGTGCAAACTAGGCAGAGGCCAGAACAGCCAGGGGGAAGAGGAGTTATTGGGAGGGGGTTGCAAACAATAGAGAATACACAGACAGCTGTCTGCTGGGTGGTAGGTATGTCTCAGGCTCCCACCTGGCCTAAGCCCCTGGCCGAAGGACTGAGGCCGAGTGCCCTGCTCAGAGGGAGCAAGCTCCAGCTGGAGACACCATTGTGCCGCTGAAGGGGAGGAAGGATGCTTTGTGCTTTGAAGAGGGGACAGGCGGGCAGCCTCCTGGGTTCCTTGCACGGCTCCAGGAACGAGTGCTTGTCCAGACACTGACGTGTCAGGATTTCAGTAGGTCAGAGCCAGAAAGCTTAAACTGGAAATAGGATGTCAGCTTTGTAACAGCAAAGGCATCACACTGCTGAAATGTCCTCCCAGTTTTGTACATAATTCACTCTCACCTGTAGTCTTTAAATAAGAGCCGGGTCTCGCTGTCAAACTAGAATCACAAATGTCACTAGGTAACATCCTCTGACCTCAAACTAGACAGACACCAGTGGCCACTACCCTCCTACTCCTCTATACTCCCTCTCCTTTATCCTTCCCCAGAGAGAGGAGAAGGGCTCCTGGGATGGGTGAACATTCCTACTGGAGCCACGTAAATCTTTAGTGCTGATGGGAATGCGACTCTGGGGGGTGGATGTAGGATCACAAGCTGCAGGACCATGATCAGAGAGTGGTGGGTGCAGGAGGCAGGTTCCTGCAGCCGGTCTGGGGTCAGGAGGTAGCGAGCAGCAGTGAGCATTATGGTCATCCCCTGAACCCTTCTCCTCGCTCTTCTCTTGGATTGCTGTGGGACCCGAGTGACTCTGCTGCTGGCTCCACAAATCCACCGGCAAAACAATGTCTTTTTCCTCGTCTTGCCCAGCCTGTAACTGCGACCCGGTGGGTTCGGTGCGTGATGACTGTGAGCAGATGACTGGACTGTGCTCCTGCAAGACGGGTATCACTGGCATGAAGTGCAGCCAGTGCCCCAATGGCAGCAAGCTGGGCATGACTGGCTGTGAGAAAGGTGAGGGAGCCACGTACCATAGGGATTGCGTGGGGCACTGAGAAGTGGGTGCTTGGGTGCTGCGGCAGGGCAACACATAGGCTTGTGAAAGAAAAGCATCCCTCCCACCCTGTGTGCTCGTTCTTTGGGGGAAGGGGCCCTGGCCTCCATTCCTGGCTGGGTTCCTATTAGCTGAACTCACGCAGGGCACGGGGGACTGTTTCTTTGTCTGGTGAAAGTCTGTCTTGTCCACCGGTCTGGATGGCTCTGGCAAGTCCCAGGGAGAGCCAGGACCCACTGGGAGGAGAGAGGGATTTTGATTCAGCATAGCCCGTTTCTGTGTGATTGGTATGTGTGTTGTTGGTCATCTCTTCCCCCTTCTCTCCCTACCCCAGACCCATCAGCCCCAAAATCCTGCGAGGAAATGAGCTGTGAGTTTGGGGCCTCATGCGTGGAAGTCAATGGCTTTGCCCACTGTGAGTGCCCATCCCCACTCTGCTCGGAGGCCAACATGACCAAGGTTTGTGGGAGAGGTGGCCGTGGGGGCTGAGCGGCGTGTGCGGGGATGTGTGGCTAGCTCAGCTGTGTTGGGCTGGTGCAGGCAGTATGGGAGTCTGATGTCTCTTCCCCCACCCCCAAGAAGCAGGCGTGCAAGTTCGATTGCAGTCTCCAGCACATGGGGAAGGGTGACATGTGAGTCGTAGATGTCTCCCAGCAGAGCTGGATGCTCTGTGCCCCCTCTGGCACCTCTGAGTTGCTCTGCTTCTGGGCTTCCACAGCCCACCCTTGGGTCTCTTCTGTGCAGACTATCGCCTCTGCCTCAGGGGGACCCCTGCAAAGCCTCTGCTTCCAGCATTTAGAGACCGCTTTATTTTGCCCAGCACCTGGAGGAGGACAGAGGTGCAGCTCACATTTCCCTTCTGACTCCCAGGTGTGTGGCTCAGATGGTGTCACTTATGGGGACCAGTGCCAGCTGAAGACCATCGCTTGCCGGCAGGGACAGGTCATCACAGTGAAGCATGTGGGGCAGTGCCACGGTGAGTGTCCGCTGCTGTCGGTGCTGGGGCAGTGCCAGCTCTCTGGCCTGGCCTGATGCTGGACCTGCCTCTGGCTGCTTCCCTCTGCAGTTCCTCACTGTGCCGTGACTTCATGGCACGGCAGATGTGCTGCCCAGGGCAGGTGCCTGAGGGTTTGCAGCATGCTTCCAAGTGTCACGGCCAGCTTTTCCCAGACTTGCCCGTCCTTACTTGCCCTGTCCTGCTGCTCCTTTCAGAGTCCATCACTCACACGAGCCACACGTCACCACCCACACCGCTGCCCACACTGCCCTTGGACAAGTTAATCCTTCCTCCGCCGCTGCGGCTCACCACCCGGGCTCCAGAGCCCACCGAGGTGGCGACCAGCTCCCTGCTGTTGGAAGCCAGGCCTACTGAAAGAGGTCACCCTACAACAAGGCGCATCACGACTGCCAGACCAACCACTACACCATGGGTGACCCACAGGGTGTATAAGACCACCGTCCGCCCTCTCTCCACCGCACCGGTGGTCCTGGCCACAACCCAGCCTGCCTACGTTGAATCAGGCAGCGCAGAAGGCAGTGGAGACCAAGAGATGGGCATCAGCGGAGACCAGGAGTCTAGTGGGGCAGGCTCTGCTGGTGAGTGTGAGCTTCACCGGCTCAGCAGGTCGGTCGTGGGCTAAACCGTCGCCTGTCTCTCATGATGAAATGAAGCTGTCTCTCAGCCTTGTTCTCTGACACAGAGGTGAGGTCTTACCTCCTGCTGGCAAATGCTCCTCTTAATGCCCTGCAGGGGAAGAGGAGGTGGAGGAAAGCCAGGTAACTTCCACCCCAGCCATCGAGAGGGCGACATGTTACAACACCCCACTGGGATGCTGCTCTGATGGCAAGACTGCGGCTGCTGATGCGGAAGGCAGCAACTGTCCAGGTGAGTTTGTCCTCAGGGCTAGGCTCTGGGCTCCCTTTCGGCGGTCAGCAGTCAGGCTGAGCTCTTGCGGGGTGCAGGAGAAGGAAGGATGCCACTGACAGATGCCCAGCAGGAGAGCGGCATGGTGCTGCGCTTGCCCAGCTGGCAGTGAGCACGGTTCCTGTGTACAGTCAGGGGGCTGTCGTGTCCCTGAGGGGACGTTTGAGGGGATGTGCTGAGCCGTGGGCGCTGGCAGATGTGCCCACCTGCCACAGCCCCCAGCAGCCAGCACTAGTGCTTGGGTGGGTGCTGCTGTTCATGTGGGGAGCCAGGGCACCCTGCAGTTTTCTTCGTTTAGGTGACCATTTTCTTCATTGACTGCTACAGCCTTAAAAATTTGACCAGTGTTTTGCCCAGGCTTCTGCAGAGCTCAGGACTGGCACTAGGGGGAATGAGGGAATTTCTTGGATTCCCATTTTATCTATGCTGGTGGCTGTAAAGGGAACTGGGCTGACCAGGGCCAGTTTGGTGCCTGGGTAGGCGAGGAGAGCAGCGGTAGCCCCTGTGTCCCTGCTGGGCTTCCTGTGAAGTCTGAGCTTCTGGGCTCACGCTGTGGTTGCTAGGGGTGCACAGTGCTCTCAGGACCTAGGTGGGATCTGTCTTGCCTACTCACAGTCCCTTCCACGCCGTCCCTATTGAGGAAATGCAGAGCCACCTGTGCTCGGTCATGTATGTTGTACATGCATCCTCGTTACCCTAAGAATTGCTGCTCTGGGGTCATCTCCCAGCCGTTTCCTCACTGCTCACTGAGGTCCTTCTTAACTCCTCCTGTTCCTTGGGGTTTCCAGCAGACATCCACTTTTCTTCTTGACACCTCCTTCCCCTTTTAACCCAGAAGGACAGCTGCTGGGAACCTCCAGCGTGGTTACCCACAGCAGGGATCTTTCTGTAGCTGCCTCTGCACCCCCACAGCTCCCCTAGAAGGAGCCACACTGTGGGTTCCTGTTGCAGTTTCAGTTCGGTTTTGCAAGGCTGGCCACAGCCTGTTAGCTGGCAGGGTCTCTACTTCCCTTTCCCAGCACAAGTCTTCTCCTTGTCCAGAGTCCACATGTCACCCTCCTCTGCCCTCTTTTGCATGCCCGTGTCTGATCCTGCCGTATTGACTATGTGCTGCTCTGGCTAACGTCTTTCTCTTGTTACTCAGCCGGTGCAGGGGGGCTGCTATCCGGGCCGGAGCTCAGAGGAAACCGTATGGTAAAAGCTGCCATCTCCAGCCTGGTCTTTGCCATCTGCTCCAGCACCCTCTGATACTAATCCTCCATGGCGCTTTCCCAGACCCATCCAGACTAACCCCAACACTGGCACTACCCGCACACTGCCATCACCCTTTCCCCCCAGGGACTCGAATGCTCCTTGTCGCTGTCAGCCACACGCCTGTCCCCTGCCCACAAGCCGACTAAAGGTGTTTGTCTTGTTTACCCTCCCTCCCATAGCTACCAAAGTCTTCCAAGGAGTCCTCATCTTGGAGGAGGTGGAAGGCCAGGAGCTGTTCTACACACCGGAGATGGCTGACCCCAAGTCAGAGCTCTTTGGGGAGACAGCCAGGAGCATTGAGAGCGCGGTGAGTTCTTTGCACTTGACCTAGAATCTGGCTAGGGGTTTTCTGACCTCAGCAAAAGAAGAGAGGACCCTGCCCACCCCTGTCTGTGCTGTGGTGGGCAGACAGCTAAACCCCAAATTTTCACTTCCAGAAGCAACTGGCTGAAGCAAGCAGGCTTTCTCCGAGCTGCTGCGCATCAGCAGGCTTGTCTGTTCCAGGGGCTGGGTTCCTACAGGGAGCCAGCCCGTGGCATGCTCACTGGCTTGCATCTGCCTGGCCTCCGAGGTGCCGGTGCTCTGCAGGCAGGCTGCCTGCCTGCTGTGCTTCGTTCCAGCCTCCTGGCCGAAGCAGAGACCAAGCGCTGCCTGCTTGCTGAGTGCTGCTCCCCGGATGCATGGTCGGTAGTACCCTGTGCCAACGCCACCCTCTGCAGCTGCAGGCACTCTGTCGTCCCAACCAGGGGAACCGCCATGGGTTTCCTCCTGCTTTGCCTTCTCATTTGCAATAGATTCTGGGGAGGCAGTGGCCTGTTATTGCTGTCTGTCAAATAGGAGCACAGAGACACATCTGCAAAATGTGTTGAGTACCTTGGAGGAGCATTGCACCATGTTGGGTCTGGTGGTTTTTTTTTTGAGATGGGCTTAACCTACAAAAGCTGGAAGTGAACATGGGTTATTGTCAGGGCCAATGCCTTTATGGGGTGCGCACTTAAAAGAGTTACACTCTTTTGTAATGTAATTTTGTAATGGAAATGATGCAGCAGTTCTAAAAGGTGCCCTCTGTGAATTTGTCCGATCGCTTTTTAATCTACATGTTACTAGCCTCTACCACATGCTGTGTTTCAGTGGGTTCCATCCTTTGTTATGTTCTGGACCAAAAATTATCCTTTCTCAGCTTGATCTTGGTGATGGAGCTATTTAGATGAGAAGTTCTGCCTTAACACCCTGGATTTCCTAGAGTGTCCTTATCTTCATGAAGAATCCTTAGACAAAAATTTATCCAAAACCCCTTTGCCCCCCCAGTTCAGCTACACAACGTGGGAAGCTGCCTGTGTAAATTCAGTCTCCCACCTTTAGGGAGAACTCCCCTGCATTGCCAGCTCCTGGAGTAGGCGGACTTTGCGTGGCAATGTGTGTACATATGGGTGTGCCAAGGAAGTGCTGGATGAGGTAGCAACATTATACTGCAGCCTGCAGTGTGGCACAGCAAATACAAAGCATCTTTGCAAGGAGATTAACATATTCAGAGCTGGTTCCAAGCTGCACTTAGAAGTTGGCAAGCCCTCGGTACAGTCATATAAGCAGATGTGTGCCTGGCATATGGACCATATGGTTCATGCAGTTCTGTATCACAATAGCAATATTTCCCAATACATCAGTGACTTCTATCCAAGGATACAAGCATGCACACAAAAGCTTCATTCACACGTTCATGCATTCTCCCCTCCCCAGCAAGGCAAGAGACGCTGCTGGCTTCTGTGTTCCCAGGCTGGGGGAAATGAAGGCATGGCACAGGCACAGGGCTGGGCTGAGGGTTCCTGCCCTGGCCCCGTGTTGCAGAGACCTGTTGTCTCTGTGCAACCCACCTGCAAATGCCCATGGATGCGATGTGCTCCTTTACCCCTCTGAGATCACTGTGCCCACATTCATAGGGGGAGGCTATACCATGAGACCATTAGTTAGTTAATTACTTTCTTTTCTGCCTTGCCGTGAAGCCAAGGGAGGGAAGCAGTGGCCTCTAGCTGTGACAGCTGCTGGTCCAATGTGAGTCTGTACAGGTAGTGTTACAGCCCCGACTTTCTGTAAGCCTTGGACTGTCACTGTCTCCTTCGTGTGACTTCAGACAAATCCTGCAATGTCTGAGAGCCAAGTTGTAAAAGGCAGTCAGGTACTTAAAGATGCAGAATGGTGCTTTATGGGATTTTCCAAAGTGCCTAAGCAGGTTTACAGAGCTTTAGAAGAGATCACTAAGACTTAGATGCCACACAGTAAAAAATCCCTGTATGAACTGCAAGGTGTCTCTGGTCTGGCTCTGTTCCATTCTTTTTCACAGCTACGGTGGGGATAGCTCACCTTCCTCACACTATTTCTGGATCCTGTTCTTACCTTTTGACTGCGGGCCATAAAGAATAGGGGCCGCCTGAAATGATTGCCCTGCACAGCGGTGCCCTGTTCTCTGTGTGGTCAGTGGGATGGCTTGCAAAGGTTTGGATGCAAACCCCTGTGGGTTGAAACCAAGGAGACTCGGTGAGACTCAAGATCTTTTACTGAAAGGACCGATGTCCTAGGATCTCCCCGTTAATTCGTTTGTTTATCTTTTCTCCTTCATCTCCAACCAACTAGCTGGATGAGCTTTTCCGCAATTCTGATGTTAAGAAGGATTTCAAGAGTATCCGTGTCCGAGACCTGGGGCAGAGCAGCGCTGTCCGCGTCATTGTGGAGTCCCACTTTGACCCAGGTAGGAGCCTTCCCGGTGCTGATGCACTGTGGCGTGTGCCTGAGGAGAGGGCAGGTGCTCCTAGTGGGGCTGCCAGCCTGAGAAACACATGTGCTGCAAGGAGCATGAAAGAACCTTATTAAAATTTGCTGGGGCTATGTCTTCTGTCCAGCAAAATCAACAGATGCTGTGAGAAGAGCTTGGGGGAGGTGCACCCTAAGCTGGTGCCTGGAGGGCTGGGAGCATTTTCCTAGGGAAAGGGATGACTCAGATATAATGTAGGGAGGTCGTGAGAGGGAAACTGCTAGGTGAGCCTGCATCTTCACCCTTGCCTTTCTCCTTTCTCCTCCTGGCTGCCATCAGCCACTTCCTACACAGCAGCTGACGTCCAAGGGGCCCTGCTGAAGCAGATCAAAGCTTCCAAGAAGAAGACCATCCTGGTGAAGAAGCCCCAGCAGGAGCACATCAAATTCATGGACTTTGGTGAGCCCCCTCTGTCCGCGGTCAGTCCCCCTCTCTTGGTTTAGGCTTTCAAACGGGCAGGCTGGCTCTTCTGGTCTTGCCAGGGCCCTTTGTCTGTAGCAACAACCCATCAGATGCTCCCCCAGACAGTGCTGCCCGGAGCCAGGGCTTGGAGGTTAGTCCATGTACCTGGACTTGCTCTCAGCTCAGCCCAGGGGAGCGATCCATCTGAGCCTCTGGCTGGCATCTCGCCCCAAAAGCCCTTTCCCAGCCTGCAGGGAGGGTTGCACAGCACAAGCCTCCACCTGCCCTTTGCTGTGTTCCAGACTGGATCCCCAGGCTCTTCACCACCACTGTGACCACAACCACGGCCACCACCATGGCACCTGCCACCACCCGGCGATACACCACAGCCGCTGCCGCCACCACAGTCCACGTCCTGCGCCCAGATGCTGCGGGCCGACCCAGCAGCAAGACAGCAGGAGCTGCGAGCACCAAGAGACCCACCACCACCCCCTCGGCCACCGCCTGGCGGAAGCCCACGCGCCAGCCCCCTGCCACGAAGAAACCCGTGCGGCCCTGTGACTCTCACCCCTGCTTGCACGGTGGCACCTGCGAGGATGACGGGAAGGAATTCACCTGCAGCTGCCCAGCCGGCAAAGGGGGAGCCGTCTGTGAAAAACGTATGTGCCTCTGACCCCTGTCTGTCCGTAGTCCAGCAAACTGTATTGACTGCATGGCGATGGAGAGACATGGGGGCAGGTGTGAACCCAGCCCCATCACCGGCACTGGCACTGCACGTGCGCCGGGCAGGAGGCACCACAGGGGCCAATTTAACCGGCTCCCTTAGCTCCGCCATGAACAGGTTGTACACGCACCATGCATTGTAAGAGGCGAGCACAGCAAGCCTGCAGGGTAAGAAGGTGCCAGGAGCAGTTTCGTCTTGGCTCCACTTCTGCTGTACTAGTGCCCTGAAGCATGGAAACTGTGAGCTGCTGCTTTTTTATCTTGGCTCATGGCATTGTCACTCGCAGCTCCTACAGCCAGTGACTGCTGGCTGGCGTAACTGAGAGACAGGTACTAACTGTCCTCTTGAACACCAGGAGATGTGTGCTGATAATTCAGGCTCTGTTTCCCAGTGCTCAGAGCTTCTCAGCAAACAGCTGCAGGCTGGCAGCATGCTTAACCAGAGCTGCTATTATTTACTGTGAGCTCCCACTGGTAGTCTGGTGTCACATCAGGGGCTCTGGGCATTGTGAGTCCTTATTCCTGAAAAGCTTTTCCCAAAAGCTTGAGCTAGAGTGCTCAAAGCTGCTACTGCATGTAGGTGTCCAGCCTTATTAATTTTTATAGGGCTTGGCCTTCCGGATCCCTTGGAAAATCTCAGCTACAATAAATAAAAGCCTGGAGTGATGAATGTAAATCTGTCATGTGGGATTCTGGAAGGACAGGTAGAAGTTATCCAAGGAGCTGGGAAGTTGAGTTACAAGGAACTGTGTGCGCAGCGGAGTTCAGCTGACGGCACAGGGGATGTGCTAGCTGGGCATGGAAAGGACCGACAGTGCTGGTCCTTACCTGGGAGGAGCCGGCAGGGACAGCACCCCGAAGCCAAGTGCTTGGGGAGCCGTACCACAGATCTCCAAAGCCTGGGAGCAATCTCTGTGGGGTATGCCACCACGAGAGGAATTGGTTGCTACCATTACAAGTGTCTGGGAGGTGGTGACAGGGGATGGTTGCACAGGAGCATTGACCCAGAGGGGAGAGCAAGCTTCTTTCTATCATTTCCCAAAAGCTCTCTTTGTATGAGTAGGAGAGTGTTCATGGGCTCATGTCTGGCCTTTATCTGCTTTCTGTCCTTCTATTTCCTCCTCTACTTCACCCCCTCTTCCTTTCTCTACCCTCCCTGGCTCTTGCAGCTATCAGGTACTTCATCCCCAGCTTTGGTGGCAAGTCCTACCTGGCCTTCAAGATGATGAAGGCGTACCACACCGTGCGCATCGCCATGGAGTTCAGGACTGTGGAGCTCAGCGGGCTGCTGCTCTACAACGGGCAGAACCGTGGCAAAGACTTCATTTCCCTGGCGCTGGTTGGCGGCTATGTGGAGCTCAGGTGGGTGCCCTTCCCCTCAGCCCTGCATGATGTGAAAGAAGCAGAGGAGCCGTTCTTGCCAGAATGGTCCTTGCAGAACACCAGGAGGGTGCTGGGCTCAAACTTGGAGGATAAGAAACAGTAGCATCAAGTGAACAAGAACAGGAGGAGTGTGTTTTCCAATGCAATAGGAATACTAAGGGCACTCATTCTCCTTGACACTTTTCAAGGAAGTTAATTCACTTATTTCAGTCTGAATTTTGAAAAGCTTAAAGGTGTGGGAGGTTGATTTTTTTGAGGAAGTGAGAGGTCTTTTTTTGGCACTGTTTTTGTACTGGAAAAGAAACGCAGAGAAAAAAAAAAGGGCAAATGGCCCCAGAAATGTGAGCTGAAATAAGTTTTCCAGTTCCACAAGCCAAAGGTGCAGATCTGGAATAAGGCGAGGTGGAGGGCAGATCTCTGGAGGCTGCAAAGCCCAGAGGAGCTCTCCCGCAGTCAGTTGTGATGCTCAGAGGGGGTGGTTCATGCAGCGTGATCCAGAGCTGGGGGGGGAGGGGGGCTCCTGAGTGCTCCCAGCTCCTCCCTGGGACGCAGCAGCTCCTGTGCCATGGCACAGATGCCACCTTTGTGCACTGGCACAGACACAGGCCTCCCCTTTTCTGCTCCAGGTTTAACACTGGCTCCGGCACGGGCGTCATCACTAGCAAAGTCCGTGTTGAGCCTGGCAAGTGGCACCAGTTAGTGGTGAACCGCAACCGCCGCAGTGGCATGCTGTCTGTCGATGGGGAGCCCCACGTCAGTGGGGAGAGCCCAACGGGCACCGATGGGCTCAACCTCGACACGGACCTGTTCATCGGGGGAGCACCAGAGGACCAAACGGCTGTGTGAGTGAGGGCGCGGGACGCTGCCAGGGTGTCACAGCATCCACTGCTGCTGCGGGCAGAGCATCCGTGGTGGCTGCAGCTCCCTGCCTGCCAGCAGGCTTCAAGCGGTGGCTGGAGGGTTCTTGTAGAGCGGGGCTTCTCTGGGCTTGGGGGGCCTCTGAATGCCCTGCCGGGAAGCACAGCCTGACCCAGATGCTTGGAGGGCCTCTGCATTTTTGTCCTCGGGGGGGACAAAACCCCCATCCCCTTTGTCCTTTGTCCCTGCAGGGTGGCAGATCGTACCACAGCTACAGCTGGCCTGAAGGGCTGCATCCGTCTCCTGGACGTGAACAACCAGATGTACGACCTGCGGGAGAAAGGCAGTGATGTGCTGTATGGCAGCGGGGTGGGCGAGTGTGGCAACGACCCCTGTCACCCCAACCCCTGTCACCATGGTGGCATCTGCCATGTCAAGGAGGCAGAGATGTTCCACTGCGAGTGTCTCTACACCTACACTGGTACGGGGAGGGGGCTGCAAAGCGAGCATTGCTGGGGCTCCTGATCCCACTGCCTGGCCCTGAAGGTTCCCACAGCCCCTGAGGCTCGTGTTATGAGCTACAGCGGGGAGGGACGTGGTGTGGAGTGTCAGCAGCGCATTAGAGGGGGAAGAGTAGGATGAAGCTGCATCCGGTCAAGTCAATACATTGAGAACGTAGACCTGTTCACATGCACATAAGGCAAGGGCCAGGATCTGTTCTCATGCACAAAGAAGTTTCCTCTTGCATTTTAGGGACATAGTCTGGCAAGGGTTTCACCTGCCATTTCTGGGGTCCACCGAGGGGGGCTTCTTGGGTCATGGAAACCCAACTGATGCTGGCAGGGCACTGGGAGACATCAGAGACATTTGTCTCTGGACAAATCATGCCTGATGGCTGTTGGTTTGGGATGCTGAGCTGATAGACTGCCTTTTCTGCTGCAGGCCCAACGTGTGCCGATGAGAGGAATCCCTGTGACCCTACGCCCTGCCACGTCTCTGCCACCTGTCTGGTGCTGCCAGAGGGGGGTGCCTTGTGCGCCTGTCCCATGGGCCGGGAAGGAGACTTCTGCGAGCTAGGTGGGACGGGAGCTGGCAGAGGAGCGGGTCTGGGGAAGGGGGTGGAACCGAAGGTGCTGATTTCCCCAGCCTGGGTGGCCAGGAGGCCTTGCCTGCTGTGCCTCTGGGGCACTGGCTGAAACTGCTCTGCCTCCTCTTCCTCACCATTCCCTCATTTGTGCCCAGTGACAGAGCAGGACCACACCATGCCCTTCCTCCCGGAGTTCAATGGTTTCTCCTACCTGGAGCTGAATGGGCTGCAGACCTTCGTTCCTGACCTACAGTAAGTGCCAGGGAACAGGAGAGGGGCAGGCAAGTGCATCGCCTGCATGGCTGGTTCGGGGGAGAGAGCTCGGGCTCTGAGCCTCGCCTGTCACACGCTGGCTCTCCCCAGGGGTCTTCCATTTTGCCTGCTGGAGCTCTTTTCCAAAGGAGCTGGCATTGCCAGAATCCCTGCAGCCAGGCTGAGCCAGTACTGCACCCCGTGTGCTTGGCATTACAACAGGCTGGGTAAATGGGCACCACAAAGCACCGTCTTGAATGTGGCAGATGTGCCTCTTGCCTGGCGAGGATGCCTTACAGGGGCGGCATCTCTGTGCCATGCCTGTAGTCCCAGGCAGGCAGAAGTGTTCCAAGGGCTTGGCGCGTGGGGCCAAGGGAAGAGAGCGCGTGGGCAGCTGGATTGGAGAGTACCCATAACCCTTCTCTCCTCAGGGACAAAATGTCCATGGAAGTTGTGTTCCTGGCCAAGAACCCCAGTGGCATGATCTTCTACAACGGCCAGAAGACAGATGGCAAAGGGGACTTTGTCTCTTTGGGCTTACACAATGGCTACCTGGAGTACAGATACGACCTGGGCAAAGGGGCAGCTGTGCTCAGGTAGGATGGGCTGCAGGCTATAGAGCTGCTCGTCATGGGGATGTGACAGCGGTGGCCTGAGGGACAGCTTTAGGTGGCCAGCACTGGCTTTGAGCTCCCCTCCCAGAAAATCATCGAATCAGGTTGGATTGGTTGAGTAGGTTGGAAAAGACCTTTAAAAGCTTCGAGTCCAACCGTTAACCCAGCACTGCCAAGCCCACCACTGAGCCATGTCCCCAAGCACTGCATCTATGCATTTTTTAAACACCTCCAGGGGTGGTGTTGCCACCACCTCCCTGGGCAGCCTGTTCCGATGCTTGACCATCCTTTCAGTGAAGAAATTTTTCCTAATGTCCGATCTAAATCTCCCCTGGCATAGCTTGCGGCCATTTCATCTTGTCCTGTCACTTGTTACCTGGTAGAAGAGAGTGACCCCACCTTGCTACAACTGCCTTTCAGGTAGCTGTAGGGAGCAATGAGGGGCCCCTGAGTCTTCTCCAGACTAAACACCCCCAGTTCGTAAGGAACCTGGGGGCGGGCAGACTTCATACTGGCCTTGGCTGTTTGCAGTAATGGTCAGCTGTCCCTCTGTGGGACAGAGCAAAGCTGGGCCTGTCCCTGGCTTGTGCCTCTTTCCCAGGCTAACGCCAGGCTGGCTGTGAGCAGGGGCAGCCCAAGCTGGCCAAGCTGCGATGGCCTGGGCAGCCCAAGGTGGTCAGGGGAGGTTTACAGTGCTGTGTTTGCAGGTGGTGGTGGCAGAGCTCTCACCTATGTGTCATCTCCTCTCTTCTCACCACCAGGAGCAAAGAGCCAGTTCCCCTCAACACCTGGATAAGTGTCCTGTTGGAGAGGAATGGGCGCAAAGGAGTAATGAGGATCAACAACGGCGAGAGGGTGATGGGAGAGTCACCGGTAAGTTGATGGGCCAGGAGGGAGAGCCCTCTGGGCTTCCAGCCTTGCTCCTGTCATGTGTGGCATGAGCTGAGAAGTTCCCAGGCTCAAGGGCACCCTGTGGTGCATGTCTTCAAGGGCAGAGGAGGAGAGGGCAAGACCTGAGGAGAAAAGGATGCTGCGGGGCAGAGCTTGCCTGCCTCTCTTAGCTGTTCTGCAGCCTGGCACTGGCGCTGTAGGACTCTGCTGCATGCTTCTCCCAGCTCTTCCCCCTCCTTGCCCCTTGCCATGCAGAGCTGCAGCACCTTTGCCAGTGACACGCGTGCCCTGACTCCTGGGGGCCTTGGTTTCAGGAATGTGTTCGATGGAGCCCCCCTCACACACGTGCACACACCCTTTGGCCTTTGTTTGCAGGTCCTCAACTGTCCCTGTTGGGGTCGGTACCCAGGACCCCCTCGCCGCTGTATTGGCCCGTGGGGGTTTCAGCCCGTGCCCTTGATGCTGGGCATGAGCTCAGTGGGAGGAGGCCATGGGGCAGTAGAAGCCCCGTCGCACTGTTGCTGCGGAATCCGTCAGTGCCTTCTCTCCTCTGTTTCCCAGCTGGCAGCCTGCCTTTCTGACTTCTCCCTGTGCCCTGTCCCCTCTGCACTTCTGTCTCTGCACAAACAGCAGTTCCCTGGGTGGCATGGCAGGGCCGCTGGCCTTCCTTTCATCCGCCTTCCCAGTAGGGAAACTGGTAATGCAGAAAAAGCCCCAACTGCTGCTGAACTCTTCCCTAAGATCCACCTAGAACTGCAGCATCGAGATTACGCAGCATTCCTACAAAAGAAGGGATTTCTTCCTCCCCTCACTCTCACTGTCTCAAGCTTCTCTCCAGGTGAAGGCTACCCTGGCTGGCAGCGGCCCCTCCTGTTGCCTTCTCCAGCTCCCCTTCCCCTTCCCTGGCTACCCCAGGCACTGGCTGCTGCGGTGGTCTCGCAGCCCTGCATGTTACGATGTTACCCACTGATCTTCCTTTTTTTCTCTCTCTCTTTCTCTCTCTCCCTTTGATTTTTCATTCATATTTTTCCTTCCCCTGCTGTCTGGATCCCAGAAATCCCGTAAGGTAAAGATAAGTATGACCCACCGCACCTCCATCTCATTTGCCATTGGCACGTTGTTCTTTTTTGTTTTCCATTCAGATCTCAGTGTCTAACCCACTCCCCTTCCCATCTGACCAAGCAGCTGTAGGATCTCCGTAGATTAGAGACATTTGTTTCCTCTCCCATCATTCATTTCCAGCCAGTTGTTACATTTTGTTTTGGAAGCATTTCAATTAATCTGGTCATGTTTCTTGTGTTAACTCCACAAAGCATTAGCTAGTGATTCATATAACTGCATCTTTGCCTCGCTGCTGTGCCTCGGGGTCCATCCCAGGTGCTCGGGAAGGGACATCGCTTCTGTTGTGTGCCCAGTGAACCATGTGGCTGAAGACTCACCTGGACTTTCTGTGCTGTGCAGTTGGGGCTGCAGGGTGACAGCAAGGAGGGAGCCTTTCTCCTTCAAACACACAGCCACGTGAGATGCAGGAGAAACCCCTCTAGCCATGTGCTGTAGGGGACCTGTAGCAGCCGGATGAATCCAAGCTAAATCCCTCCGGTATGCGTTTGGGTTTAAGCATTAGCCCTGGTGAGAGTGAAGCAATATTTGTTTACTTGGTTTTGGGAGCCACGCAGAACTGGACGCCTCCATGCCTGAGAGCATCTCCCCAAAATTAAATTCTCAGAAAATCTTTTCCTTGTGTGCCTGTTGACAGGCAAGACCTTGCAGCTTGGCATGAGGAGGTTCACTGGAGGCCCCTGTCTCCCAGTACCCTTTAGACAGCCTGTTTGGTGCCAGATACATGGAGCTCATCGCCTCCCTGTGCTCCGCAGCGGCTCGTGCCAGCAGTGCCATGGCTGGTGACCAGCTGCAGGTCCCGGTGGCAGGGCAGGGAGGGCTGCAGGATGTGCAGGACAGCTGGGCTGGGGCAGCAGCAGTACAGGGAACGGAGGAGAAGGTGGGGATGTGGTCCCAAGTGGGATGCAGAGCCTAGCCTGCCTTTCCCTGCCTGGCCCACCTCCTGCCTGCCTGCCTGCCCTCGGGCAGGGCTGTCCTGCTCCAGCCCCTGCAGAGGTGTCCTGCAGCAGCCTTGCCGCAGGACACAGTCCGTGCCTTGAGGGAAGAAGGCAGTGAGTGGGGGAGCGCAGGGGGCAGGCGGGTGTTGCTTTCTTTCCCACCAGCCCGGCTTCTGGCTGTACACGGGTGCCTGCTCCGCCTGCAGTGCTGCCCTGCTTGCAGCATCCTTTAGTCCCCACAGAGCTGGGCCAAGTGCTCTGCTTGCAGCTTAGGGACAGCCTGGTATCTTCTCCATGTCACCTTCGCCCCTGTCCTTCCCAGGTGCCTCACACCTTCCTGAACCTGAAGGAGCCATTTTATGTGGGGGGAGCCCCTGATTTCAGCAAGCTAGCTCGAGCAGCCGCCATCTCCACCAGCTTCGATGGAGCTGTGCAGAGGGTAAGGCCTGACCGGGTGGCCCAGGGCAGGTGTCTGGCTGGGAGACGTGCCACCTGCATTGGCACCGCTAAAGGAGAGCAAGGACAAGCCTGGGCAGGCTGCCCCAGCGTGTGGGTCCATGTGCGTGGGGGTACACCCAGTTCAAAAGTGGCAGAAGGGGAGATGGGCATGCATTACAGGAATACGTGGGGCTGGCTTCCCATCTCCCCCTTCCCCCCAAGGATACTGGCCTCTGTCCCCCCGCCAGCCCCGCGGAGAGGTGGGGCGGTGAAGCCTGACGCTTGGGCTTCTTCTTGCTTATATCTGCCAGATCTCCATCAAGGGAGTGCCTGTGCTGAAGGAGCAGAACATCCGCAGCGCCATTGAGATCTCCCCCTTCCGAGGCCACCCCTGTACCCAGAAACCCAATCCTTGCCAGAACGGAGGCACTTGCAGCCCCCGGCTAGAGAGCTACGAGTGTGCCTGCCAGAGGGGCTTCTCCGGCGCTCACTGCGAGAAAGGTGAGGCTGCCAGGTGGGGCTGGACGTGGACCCTCATCCACTAGCCAGACATGGCACTGAAACTGCTGGATGATTAGCTGGTGGCAGCAGGACAGCACATGGCTTGGGCCAAGCCTGGGGTCTTGTCCTTGTTGTGGCTACTGGGAGGGACCCAGGGGAGACAAGCTGTGGCATTTGCAGGTTGGTGCTGTGGTGCAGCTGTGAAGTCGGGGCTATGCCGTTTCTCAGAAATGCAGGCGTTACGCTGCGTGCAGCAGGGCAAATGCTGCTGCCCACAGGTAGATCACCCAGCCCTGCCACCTCCTCCCGTCAGTGCACTGGGATCCTGTCTCATGTTGCTGTGCTCACTGGGAGCAGCCTGGGGCAGGGAAATGTGGTTTGGTGCTGTAGCAGATTCAGTAGCTTCAGCACCAAAAACACTAGCTAGAACTCACTTAAGCCCAGGTTCCTCCCCAGCTTCAGCCAGGAAGCCAACAAAGCTGCAGATTTCATGGCAGTTGGCTGCAAAGCAGTGAGATTGTCTGGACTCATGGGCTCTAAAGCCACAGCAAAGCTTTTCAGGGGCTTGCTTAGAGTGCCACAGTGCTGACATGCTCCAAGGGATGGCAGGTTTGTGCATGCCTTCGTTCTGTTAGGAATGTGCAGTGTAAAGGGGGATTTTCCTGGTCTCTGAGGACAGACAGGCCATGCTAGTTGCTTGACAGCTCTTCTTTTTCCCACCTCCAGTGATCATTGAGAAGGCTGCTGGAGATGCAGAGGCCATTGCTTTCGACGGTAGGACATACATGGAGTACCACAATGCTGTGACAAAGAGGTAACTTGGCTGCTGAGCTGAACCAAGGTCAAGAGAAGGAGTTAGGCAGGAGAAGGAGCTAGGGCTGAAGTCGGAGTGCAGCGCTCAAAGAGGAGCAAGGCAAACTGGGGCCGTGAGCCATCACTTCCAGCCCTCACCTCTGAAGGTGCCTTGCTGGCAGGGGGCTTTCCCCGCAGTGGCAGCGCCTGGCCAGCTTCAGGTCTGGCTGCTCTCATTCTGCAGCGTGTGGCCACATTCTGGGTTAGCAGAGTCTGGTTTGGGAGTGGGATGAAGCTGGCTGAGTGCAGCCCATGAAGGTGGTTAATGTGACCAGGCCCTGCTCCTGGCTGTTGCCGTTCTTTGCTCGCATGCTCAGGAGCAGGCTGTGGGCTGGGTGCGCTGTGCTGAGGGGAGAGGTGGCTCTGCCTGCGGGTTAATTCATGCCTGCCCGCCAGCTCCTTGTCTCCCTGGCTGCACAGCAAGGGTCGGTTCTGCCAGCAGGGACGGGCTGTCGCTGCTGCGGGGACTGGCTAGCCTTCTCCAGCATCTGCTCGACCCTAACCCCAGGGGCTAGGAGTATGTGTTTGGGTTCTGTGGTCTCTGTGGCCGTACTGGTCCCTGGGGCTTCTCTCTCCGGGTGAGCGGAGCCTGCTACACAGCTGCGGACTGAGGTCCTCAGCCTCTGGGCTGCGTATTTCTCCAACAGGAGACTCTCGGTCCACTGCAGTCTGGCTTGGTACCCTTCCTCAGCGATGTGCTCCTGCAGCCCCCAGGGCTAATTCCCAGCTCCGTGGCACTGAGACAGGGTGTTGGATTAGGTCCATCAATCTGCATCTTGCACCCTCCGAGCCCCTGCTGCCCTAGCACCCTGCCTGGGAGGCGTCTCTGTTGAGCTGTTGTTTGTCGGTCTCTGTCTGTCTGTCTCTTCTCAATGTCCTTGTTTCTTTGTTTTCAAGCCACCTGACCAATGAGATCCCTGCGTAAGTACAGTCCTTCCTGCAGCCATCTGCCCTCCACCACATCTCCCATTGCCCCCCTGAGTGCCCACCCACAGGGGAGCTGGGAACACAGGGCAGGTGTGGGAGGAGGAATACAGGCGCTCTCCTAGGGGGGCTGCCGTGGGCAGGGGTTCCCGTTTCAGGGTGACGAGGACACAGGTACTGACCACAGCTCTTGTGGCAG
>JAVJGJ010000037.1:103309636-103323474 GCA_035590215.1 Microhierax caerulescens
TAGTACCAGGGCCCAACCATAGCCAAGATGCAGCAGGAGCTACGCTACCTAGCTCTGCTGCAGGCAGATGTCCCGGCAGCATGCTGCAGTTTACCCTTAGTTGAAGTGGGTGAGCACAGAGCAAGAAAATTCCTGTGATTTCCCTCTTCCATCAGCGGCAAAGGCATTGGCGATGGAAATAAGGGGTGCTAATCCTGCCCTGATTTTTCCAGCAGAATATGGCATTGCTGCCGTAGTGAGGAGGCCAGGCTAGGTGTTAGGAGTGTTCCCCAGTCCAGGGAATGCGGTCTGGGCAATGCCTTGCAATGTACAGTGCAGCTGGAGGGCAGAAGAAGGGCCTGGGCTGGCGGATGGGGAGAAGGGCTCCTTCCCCAGAGCAGGCTTGACAGCTGTTGATTTGCTGCCTGTCTCTCTCGCTGAGCGGCAGGAGTGGAAGAGAAGCACTGGTTCATGCAGCTGCATTCCCCGCTGTGTGGGGGAGAGTCTGAGTGATACCTGCCTTGTTACATCCCCATTTCACCTCATTTTCTACGAGCTGGGGTCAAGGCAGAGGCTCAGGAGGCTGAGCTGCGTGCATGCATGCATGTTAACACCTGGGGAGCCACAGAGCCCATCTCCTGCATGTTCATGACGGTTTGGGAGGTGCTGTGGTGTTTTGGAAAGGGCTTTCTAGGAGCCAAGTATCCTCCTGAGCTAGACAGTGCCCTATAGCCACGAGAGGCATGTAGTGGCCTGCACGACTACTCTGCCATGTGGCACGAGTGCCCATCTGTCCCTCTGCGCAGACATGAGCCACATCCCTGCAGATGAGCAGAAAGCTGCTACCTGTGTGTCCTGCCTCTCCCAGTGCTCTGCAAAGGGAAGGTCACCATTTGCAGCCTTGTCCCCGCCCGAGCCAGCCTATTTTGGCTGTGCATGCCCCATCCTGCAAGAGAGCTTAGCACTTCTCCCCAGATCCCTCTGCTGGGACTTGGCTGCAGCACTCAGTGGCCCTGCCAGGACTGAAGGACCCATTGGGCTGCCCATAAAAAGTAGTTTCTTCTGCCTCCAGGCAGACACCAGGGTGTGCCTTGTGCAGGACTAACACCCCAATTGCTTCTCTGGGCTCTGCTGGCCATGACATGCCCATACTTTTTTTTTTTTTTTTTTTTTCCTGTGAACATACATTTTTATATATACGTCTAGTTGGAGCTGATTGTAATGCCAGCCTGTAGCCCCTAACACTGGCAGGCAGTGCCAGCAGGACAGCTGGAGTCCTGGGTTTCCCCTTCTCCATGCACATCCCACTGCCCAAGTGCCCCAAGGCTGACTCAGAGGCCTTGTGTGACCCTATCTAGCTCGGTGGGGGCCCGTTCTGCAGCATCCCCAAGAACCAGCCTGAGACCCGCTTGCAGATCTGCCCAGGAAGGGGTCCTGGTGCAGGCAGGGCCATGGACCAAAAGCTCCCTTCCCCCAGCAGCGCTTCTCTCTGTCCTGCCAGTAGGGCAGCAGGGGTGACTAGCAGGAGCACTGATTGCCCTGGCCCAGGGGAGCACTGCGGAGACCCTGCCCGGCGAGACGGGGCTGCATCCTCGTTGGCGTTATTATGCTCAGCCTGGCTAAGCAACAACTTGGAAACGTGTCTCACTGGCTTGAGGAAACTCAGCCCCAGGGACAGTGGCTGAGGCTTCCTGCTCACGCTGGGTGGTTTTCTCAGCTTGGGCATTGTGTAGGGTGAAGAGCTGTTGCAGTTGAGCGGGGCTGTTCCCTGTCTGCGAGCAGGGTGGGAGGGAAGGGTCTCCTCCGCTGTCCTGCGCTTATCGCATGCTCCCCTTTCTTCCTGCATCTAAGTCCCGAAGTGCTGGACTATCCTGTGGAGCCCAGGTGAGTCTGTGCCAGGCTTTCAGCTCGTGTGTCTCATGCTCTGCTGTTGCTGCATCAGCATCTCTGTCCCTGTGCGTGTTCCGTGTCCATACCCTTGGCTTTTTATTTATAAGGGATACAGCTCTGCAGGTGATGGGACTAAACATGTTGGAGGCCCTGTCTCTCCAAGCATAGGAACGGCAGCTCCTGTGTGGCTCCAGCTCTGCCCCTTGCTCCTGGGGACTAGACAGCAAATAGCTGGAAGTGAGGGGAGAGGCCGAGCTGCCTTGACAGTACAGCAGGCGGCATGCAGAGCCCTTGTCCAGCCCTTTGGGCACAGTGTCCCTTGGGAATAAAAAGCTGTCTGTGTTGCCCGTGTTGTCTGGTCTGTGTGTGCACATGTCAGCAGTGTGTCTCAGAGCATGCCAGGACAGTGGATGGCGACTCCGTATGGCAACTTCACCTGTCGCCGGGAGCCTTTTGCCTGTTCCAGAAGGGACTGAGCAAAGATGGGGATGCCCATGTGGGAGAAATCCTGTCCTCCCTTCATTCCTCCCTTGGGAAAAGACACTGCATCTAGGAGTAAGAAGGCTTTGCTGCCTTTGTGGACTGTCTCCAATCCCTTCAAACCACAGGGTGCTCATCGTCTCCCAGTCCCCAGCCTTGGGTTCCCGCATGGCGTTGGTCAAGCAGAGGCAGCGGTAGAGCAAGTACCTCTGAGGCTGGTGGCTGTGTGATGATGGCACGGGGAGCGGTGGTCCCCAGGTGCCCCAGCTCTGCTTGCACCTTGGACGCCTGCCAGCAGGATGGTGAAATGGTGCTTGATCCCAGCACAGCTGCTGCCTGCAGCCCTCCCCATCTGGCCAACAGAGCCCCCTTTGTTCTGACCTCTCTCCAATCAGGGGCAGCTCTGTGGGGAAAATCCTTCTGCTGGCCAGACTGGGGCCAGCCTGGTGCTGTTGACCAACCTACATAACCCCGCTCTTCCTTCAGCACTGCATATGAGGAGGCAAAACCAAGACTTGCGTATCACAGCTTGCAGGGGTTGATGTATATGAACTTTACGCTCAGGGAGGGCAAAAGCAAGGGGCAATAGCCCCAGACCATGTCTTTAAATGTTCAAGCTGGATGTAGGGGGAAACACTTCATGGCCGGGAGAATGGTGCAGCCCCCTCTCAGGTCAACAGGAGGATGAAGAAGCTCCAGTCCCAGTGTTCCCAAGCTCAGCTGGGCAGAGCCACAGCTGCCCTTGTCTAGCACTGGCAGTGGTCCTGCTCTGAGCAGGAGCTGGGTTAGAGACCTCCAGAGGGCCATTGCTTTGACCCTGCGGCATGGTTTAGAGTGTTCCATCTGCTCCCCCTGCCACATGCCAGGCCTTCTGAGCAGGCTTGGGACGTTGCAAAGGCCGCAACCCCTCAAGTGCAGCAGGTAGGGACTGAGACCCCATGCACAGCCCGATGCCAAAGGCTGATCGAAGGTTATCCTCGGCAGGTAAGCTAGTTGACTGGGGACAGCAGGGAAGGCTGCTCTGAGGAGCTGCCTGCCTGCCTGTTGCGTTTCTAGCCGTGTCTTTAACACTGCTCTGTCTTCTTCCCTGCTCCCATCTGCCCTGCAGCGAGAAGGCCCTGCAATCGAACCACTTTGAACTAAGCATCAAAACAGAAGCCACTCAGGGGCTGATCCTGTGGAGTGGGAAGGGGCTGGAGCGATCAGACTACATTGCCCTCGCCATAGTGGATGGCTTCGTACAAATGACCTATGACCTCGGCTCCAAGCCTGTCATCCTACAATCCACAGTCCCAGTCAACACCAACCAGTGGATTCACATCAAAGCGTACAGGTGTGAAGGCTGGCAGGAGGGGGGAGCGGGGCCGTGGCAGGTTACTGTGGGATGGGCAAGCTGGGAAGTAGGGAGCCTGAGTCATGGCCATGGCTCCGTGCCCTGTGATCCCCAAGGGTCACTCCTCTTCTTGGATAATAATAGAGGAGAGGCATGTGGGCAGTGCCGCGCTGGAGGGGTGCGTGTTGTGGCACGCCTGGAAATGTCAAAGGGGCAGGCTCAAGGAGGTACGAAAGGTTCATGCCTTTTATTTTAGCTGGCTGAGGGTTTGACATTCTGTTCATGTTGAGCCTGAGCCGTCTCTTTTATTTTTATTGGTGGTGGGAGTGGTGAGCGGATCATGCGGCTGGCATGCCGGGGATTTCTGCTGGTGGGTCTGGAGGGCATGAGGGGAAGCTGTGGCTGCTGGCAGGGCCAGCGGGGCTGCGGGATGCGCAGGGGATGCTGGAGGGGAGCGCTCGCCACGGCTGCGTGGTGTTCCCCGGGAGGCATCGCACCAAGGACCGCGCTGTGCTACGTGGCCCTAGGGAGAGCTCTGCTCCCTGCTCTGCTCCAGGTGGAGAAGGGCTGACGGTGCCCAGCGTTTGGCTTTAGCGTAAAGCAGAGGGCAGCTCTGGGCTTTTCCTCTAAGGTTGCTAATCATCTTCTGTTTCTTCCTCCCTCCCTCTGGGAGCAGGGTACAGAGAGAAGGTTCCCTTCAAGTCGGCAACGAAGCCCCCATTGCTGGCTCCTCTCCGCTTGGCGCAACGCAGCTAGATACAGATGGGGCCCTGTGGCTGGGTGAGTTGGTGTGGAAAGGGTGAACCTCCCCCTGCGCCCCTTGCTGAGGGGCTCAGAGCTGGAGCTGGGATGCTGATGCTCCCTCACTTGTGTCAATGCAACACCTTTGCCTCCCAAGTGGCTTTGACAAGTTTGACGTTAAAAAGTCCCTTTCTTGGTCTCTGCCTGCTAGGGCAGGATGCTAGTGGGAGATGAGGGACGAAGGGTTGGCTTTACCAAATGCCAGCCCTTTCCGTGTCGCTGTGTTCCCTGAGGGGAGCACCCTCTCCCTCTTCAGCCTGGGAGTGCTCCCGCCTGCCCAGTTCCCACACATGTGGAAGCCTCTGTCAGCTCACGAGCCTCCCAGATGCTACTTGCTTGGGTAACTTGGGTTCCCAAGGGTGAAATGGCTGAATGGAGAGAAGGGTACTTCTGTCTGGAAATACAGAAATACCCAGACTTTGAATGTTGCTTTATTTGCGTAACAGAATAACCAGGCATGCCAGAGCGTGCCCCTGTCTGCAGCAGTCAGTTCCATTTGTGTTGACATAAGTGTTTTGATCCTGCAAACAGAGTTTGGCCCATTGCATTGACCCTGTACTGCCTGTGGCAGACCTGCCAGCAGAGACAGAGGCTAGATTTGTCCCATAACAGCTTAAATAGGCAAGAAATCCACCCACAAGCGCAGGATAATTGTGCTTAACTACAACCAGTACGAATCTGAGATAAGAGGATGGTAAAGTCCTTTTTGGAGCCCAAAGGGATGAAGGAAGGATGCCCAGTGATCGGGGATGCTGCAGGTCCTGGGCTTTGCTCATCCCTTGAGGAACTTGCATGGCTCAGCTCTCCATGTGTATGTTTAGGACTGGGCTTCTCCTCAGGCAGGTGCCATGGCAGTCCTAGCATTCCTGATTGCAAGGGGGCACAAGGACCACAGAAATCCATGGCAGAAATGTTTATTTGGGGATTTCGATCACCTGTAATGAAGAAACAGTAAATTAGATTGTATTTACATTTTTCGGAAGCATCTGTTCTTATCTTCCCAGTCTAAGCCTGTAGTTTCAGGTCTAACCTGACTTCAAAGGAGTTCGTATTCAAAAACGTAGCCTTACCTCTGAGAAGGCAGTGTCCCAGATGCCTAGAAATCAACCTAGAAGTTATGTGGAAAGCAGAACTTTTCCATGAGAAAATTGCTTGGCTTTCCCACTGGCTTTTCCGAAGGTTGTGTTTGCAATCAACCCTTTGTAATTTCAGGGCCTGGAATGAGCCATAGCTGACATTTCAGTAACTGAAACAAAATGCAGTTTGAATCTGGGACCAACCTCCGAGGAAATGAAGTATTTTTTCAGCTGGTATTTTAGAATTCAAGTTACTGTTTTAATGGGAAACCTGTATATATTGGTTGGAAGTGGCATTTCCCTGACTCGAGTGGAAATAAGTACTTGCCAGGAAAGAGTTTTTTTTCCCTTGCTGTGGTGAAGGTGTTCCCAGCAGTGCCTGCGTGCACGATGCTGCCTGGGGCAGGCTGCTGGCACAGCCGTGTCCCCTGTCCTCCTGCCTGACCTTCTGCGCTGTCTCTTGCAGGGGGAATGGAGAAGCTGAGTGTGGCTCACAAGCTGCCCAAGGCCTACAGCACTGGCTTTATTGGCTGCATAAGGGACATGATTGTCGACCGCCAAGAACTGCATTTGGTGGAGGACGCTTTAAACAACCCCACGATATTACACTGCTCAGCCAAATAGACCCCCAGAGACCCTTCCTTCTCCTTCTCCTTCCCTCCCTCCTGCCTATTGCTGTAATTATTTTCTATTTTTGTAAACTTATTGCTTTTTATATTTTGGGGGGAGGGGGGAAAGGGAGGGGAGGAAACACCTTTTCTTTTGGGTTATTTGTTCGGTTGCAGTCTATCCAGGTCAGTCAGACTCTAATCAAACAGCAGCAACAAAGAAGAAACCTTGAACTAAGTCTCCAAGAAGTGACAGAACTTTCCCGTTGCACCTGCGTTATAAATCTTATTCATACTTGAAGCTTCTTTTCGGGTTATTTTCCCCCCTCCTTACTTGTGTTTTTGGGTTGTTTTCCACACCCATGGGGGAAAGGATGCTGGTGCTGGTGAGACGTGTGGCCTTCGTGGATTTGCTGCCTTCCCATCTCAGGCCTGGCCTTGAAGTCCCCTCTGCTGCGCTGGCCTAACGGGGAAGTGGCTATCAGAGAAGTGGGAATTGCCACCCTGCTTGGGGGCCTGGCTCTGCCAAGCCTCATCCTGGCCCCATGTTCACCCTATCTCCCTCCTCCTGCCCCTTCCTCTCACTATAATTTATGTGTGTAAGGATCTCAAGTGCTTTTCTCCTTTATGCTCTGTTAAAATCAGGGATGCCATGCACTGGAAGAGAGACCAAGGTCTGCTCTGAGGAGGCAGAAAAGCATTGCTCTTTGGTTGTCTTATGACTGTTTGCTGGACTGAGAGGTGCTGTGGGGGAAATGTTGATTTCTCTGTTGGCTCTCCTCCTCCTCCTCTTGGACATGTGCAGAAGCAGCTGTGAAACCTCATTTCCACGCTTTGTGTTTATCCAGACATGTCCTAACCACCTGCTTGCCCTGGCTGCTCTTCCCAAGAGCTTCTGTGTACCGAGCATTGCCTTCCTGTGCACCAGCAAGAACTTGCAGCACATCTTCAGGAGCTGGAAGTGCTCTCCCTCTTCCAGCGCTGTCAAATGGGCTGTGAGGGCACGGGGACTGGGTCCCTTTTCACTTTAAAAAAATATCTGTTGGGTGTGTCCTTCCATGACCCATGTCCATTTCCCAGCCTCTGGGCATGACTTGCCCGTTGTCTGCCATGAGGATGCTTGCAGCTGGCCAGCACATGAATCTCTGTAGAGCTGGTAGAGCCTCTCCTGTGAAGAGCAATGGGAGTTTTACCTTTGACTTCAAGTTTTTTGCAACGCAGGGTCTTCCACACCATGATCAAAGCTCCTCTGGATACTGCCAGCCCAGCAGCAATAGCTTCGATGGAAATGGGAACAGGGCATGAATCAGCTGTTGAGGCAGTAGTGATTGGCAGGAGGATTTTAAAGTGTTTTCTTCCTCCTGAAAGCAAATACTGTGGTGCCAGTTACAAAGCCAGTATGTGTGTCTCTGAATGAATGTATGTGTGTTTGCGAGTGTCTGTCAAGTAGCACACATTTGCATGCAAACACTGAATCTCCTGTAAACAGAAGAGCAAACACATTGCAGCTGTGAAAGAAATGACCTACTCCATTCAGGTTCCTTCTCCGTGGGAAGAATTTACTGATGCTGTGTAGCATCTATGTCCTTTTCCACCACTGGGACACAGCCGTGTCTCTTTCCCACCCTGAGATGGCAGCTGGCAGTGCTTTCTGTAAAACCAGCTTTATGGAGCGTACAGAATTCATCTGAAGGATCCCGCCAGGTATCAAGTGTTAAATAACATCCAGGGTGCCATTATTTTGCGGTTTTACCTTAAATTTCTAGCATGCCTAATGGTGTACTTTTACAAAGCAGTGCACCCTTTAGAAATGTTGTTTCTTGGCACTCAATTTTGAGCCATGAAGAGTCAAATTACTTTTCTCAGGATGAGCTCTGAACACAGGTGGTTTAACGAAGGGGAAGAACATAGTGTAAAACCACTTGGGTTTCTTTTTTCTTTTTTTTTTTTTTTAATTAAAAAAAATATGCCTAATCTATTGACATTCCTCTAAAAATCCAGTGGTTAAATATTTCACAGGGGGCTGTGCCTCTGTGGGATGGAGACTCCGCTCTGTGTGTGTGTGTAGCTGTGTGTGTGGCAATACCACATTTTAAGTGGCTACTGTATATAAATTGTGGTTGCTGGTGGGGGGTAATGTGTTGTGAAAGGGATGGACTGCTGTATTTTGATCATGAGTTGTAGATAGACGGGGGCTAACTAGGACCACAGGATGGGGTGGGATGGGAGGGAAGTGTGAGACCCTCGATCTGTGTTTTGAGAACTTAAGTTCTAGCTGGGCAATGCAACTGCGTTGGCTGAGACTGGGGGGGCTGGATGTGCCAACTCCAGAGGGAGAGTAGCATACGCAGAAGCAGCTGCTAATTTTCTAGAATGCCACTGAAATGAAGCCAGGGTCACTGCAAAAAGGAAAAAGAAAAAAACCAACAACTAAACAAAAACAAAACAAAAACAAAACCTCTGTCTGCTTTTGCTGGGGCTTGGAAATGCCTTAAAACGGGACTGTGAGTCCTCGTTGTCAAACATCTTGAACCAAGGTCAGATTCAGCAGTGCTCCCTAGGGGCTGTGCACTTAACTTCGGCTTTATTTTTAATAGCATTTATAACATGTATGTACAAGAAAAAAAGACATTGAGGTTTCTGTTTTTTTCTCTGGTGTTTTTTGTTTGGGTTTTTTGGTTTTGTTTTCTTTTTTTTTGTTTTTTTTTTAAAAAAAAAAAAGATGTCCATGTGGCTTCATTTATAGGGTAAATTAATGACCATTGTGAACTGCTGTATGAATTCTGAAGGGCAATGCACAGTAGAGGAGCAGCATGATATAACCATTACTAACTTGTGTCTTTCGTCAATCACCATGAAATAAAGTTTGAAAACTATTAAATATGTTTTTAAGGGGCCTGTTGCTTTTTTATTCTTTTTGTGCTGTGTGCCTCGTGTTTGCTCACTGATGTATATCCGTCTCCGGGGCAGATACTGTGTGAAGTCAAACCTGCATCTCCCTCTCTGTTTCCCTTGGAACCAGCGTGGCTCATGCAGGCACCTGCTGTACCTCCTAAACGCAGCCTCTTCGTGAATGCCAACCTGAGCCCTGTCCACCCAGTGTTTGGAGGAGGAAGACTCCTGTGTGTCTTTACTTCCCCTCCTCTGTGGCTGTCTGATTGTACCCTGAATGGTTTCGCTTTTTCCAGCATCCGCCAGCTTGTCCTTCTTGGCTGTGCATGCTTTTATCACCTCTCCTTAGGGAGCGTTTTCAGAAGAGGCTTTGTATCCTGTTGGCATCACACCATGTCAACAAGACTGAAGTGATGCTTCTGTGGCCTGCTTCTCACTGATGGCAGCAGTTTCCCTGGTTTTTACCCTCGACACCAGGAGCCATGGAAAGTCAGTTGCAAGCACGCAAGCAGGATGTGGTTTCAGGTGTACCAGCATCTAAGTTCCTGAACAGGTCTTCCTAGTGGTGCCTTTCCACCTGGCCAGAGCCCGAGATCTCTGCAGCTTCATCTTTCTGCAAGAAAAGGAGGTAGGAGGTGGAGAATTTTGTTCGCTCAGAGGCTCATGTTCATCCAAGTGGCATGAAGTATAAAAAGGACCGTGGGTTTCCTGCTGCCTGGGAGACGGCTAATTTAGCAAATGGAGTCATCTTCATATCCAGCAACAATGCACATTTGGTTGGTGTCTGCACCAGCTGAGTAGGAACCGGGCATTTCAATGGACAGTGAGGTGCCGAAGGCTCACAATGGGAAACAATGAGGCCAGTGTTTGAACAGCCACGGGGGTTGTAGAGCTCACAACTGGGGCCATGCTTTGCTCGAGATCAGCCTCCTGGTGCAGCATCTTCTTGACAATGACCTTATTATGCCACAACAGGCACAGACTTGCAAAGTCAGTACCTCTCACAGGCATTTTGCCAGCTTGCTACAAAGCAGTAGGAGAAAAAGCTATCGTCTTCGACAGAAGGAAATGCTGAGCTCTGGCAGCTGCATGGGGTGGTTTTACTACAGGCTAGAAAAACCCATTGTGAGAGGAAAGAGCAAGGGAAGAAGGACAGGAGCCACACTGGGGGCACGCTTGGGCATGCAGCAAGCATGACTCAGGGGAATGGCCTGGCCACGCTCTCTGGCAGCCCTTGCCTGCGCAGTGCTCTCAGGAACGCGCCACGCGTGCATCAAGCCCAACTGCACTTGCTGGGAGCAAAGGCAAGCAGGCAATGTCCTCCAGGAGCAGAGAGCAGTTGGGGTTGGACAGTCTTGCCCATCCTGAGCTTGCTTTGGCACCTCATCCTCTGGGACTAGCTAACCCTGACTGCCAGTTGTGAGCCTCCTCTGTGCCAAGGAGCCTCAGTCTGGGGCTGAGAGCAGCTTTCTCCGTTCTTGAACCACTGAGCTGGGGTTTCAGCAGGGTGCTGGGGCAGCTGATGGGGACACTGGGCGGAAGCGAGTGGTGCGTGTCTTTGGTGATCATGTGAGTGATCTCCCAGCACTGTCCTGTGGGATCTGATCTGGTGTATCACCTTTTCACAGTTGCCCACTTCCTGGGCGCTAAACTGGTTACTGTGCAGTGAGAGGCAGATGAGCTTGCTTGTTGCCGAGGTTGCTGCTGCTAGCCAGGCTCCTGGGGGCTAGTTCTTCTGCAACATGGCAGACCAGACCTAAATCTCTGCTGAGTGCCATTTGTGGCCCACATCCCTTTCCCTTGTAGCCTGGGGCAGTGGCTGTTAATAGATCTGGACTCCTCAGCTCCATGGCTGCTTGGCCTCTTTTTGCAGCGTGTGTGGTAGGAAGCAGGAGCCATGGATTCCTTCTCCCTGCTCTGCCACTGACGCAGCCCGTTCCTTGGGCTGGTCACTTCCACTCCCTGCACTGCACTCTCCTCACCTGCCAAAGCAGCATAATGATCCATCGCTCTGTAAAGTACCTTTGCGTCTCTGGCTGGGGAAATGTGATTATTCAGAGAGAAAAGAGGCTGCAATGTTTGTAAGTAGACAACTTGGACCTTGAACACAGTTTTTTTCTGGCTCTTCAGCAGTGGAGCCTGTCACAGTGTCTGCAGTTCAGGGTTATTTCGGTGCCCTGAATATAGGGGTTAGTGGAACTCTGTGTGGCTGTGCCTGGGAGCGCAAACATCTTCCCAAAGCTGAGCACAGGCAGTGGTGCTGGGCTGCTTGAGCTGCAGCCTCCCAGGTGGATGTAACATGAGGGTCCTGGCCCCATGTGGACCTGGGGGAATGGGACTAGCTCTAGTTTGCAACGTCTGGTCAAAGTGCACCTGGGGAACCCCCTTCTGTCTGGCTGGAATCCCAGTCGCTTCTGCATTTGCAGCACCAGTTGTTGGACGTGGCTGCATCCTGGTACCCAGCTATCCCTTTCCAGCCTGCAGATGAAAGAGCAAGCGTATGAATCGGTGCCTATATCAATGAACGGTTCAGGAGAAAATAAGTGACTTTGAGTAGCACTGGGCACTCCTCTGGATGACTGATGCAGCTGAAACAGGATCTTTATAGCTGCCCTCACTGCAGACATTAAAGGCACCTGGGAGTGCTGTTCCCAGAACCTGACATCAGAGACACTCCCCGCAGTCTGGTGTCTTAACCCAGAGAGCAGCCTGGACACAAAGGCTCCTCGTGAGCTTCCTCCTCTATCTCCTGTCCCGTGTGACTGCTTCCCCTCTCCAGCAGTCCCCACATTTTGGTGGCACCTCAGCCCTGTTCTCACAGGGGACCTTCTGCCCTGTCCCCTGGGAATTCTCCAGCCCAGCCACACGCTCTATAATTGCAAGACAAACATTATGCCTCCCCAGGAGTGTTCTCACTTTTTTTCGCTCCTAGCCATGCTGCCAGTATTGTCCTGGCTATTAGCACAGGGCATTGCCAGCCACTCTCCCACCCCTGTAGATATTCCCAGAACATATAGATTAGAGCTAAAAATACGCTCTCCTCTGTCTGCACCAGGAAATGCCTTAGGGCTGGGGCAGGAACATCAGACTCTAGAGCTCCTGAGCCTGGTGCTGAAACCCACCTTCTCCTGCTCTCTGGGCCAGTCTAGCGGGCACACAGGAGCCTGGCTGCTGCCCCAGCCCTGGCACACCACAGAGCAGGTACCTCCAGCAACCACCTGGAAGCCAAAAAGATCTGTCCTTGCTGGGGGAAGTACAGCAGGGTGACCCCCAGCCAGCACTAAAGCCTCTCCCGCCCAGCCACCAGCTGAGACTGAGCAGGTTAGAGACCAACTGGGGTCACACAGACATCTAGCACCTCCACCATGGTCATAGTGTGTTTCTGTTGCAATGGGTCCCCTGAGGGACTGGCACCAGCCCAACACCAACAAAATGTGATGTTTCAGCTGCAGAGAGCTCCCAGGCCAGAGCCTGGATTTCTCTGCTGGGTATTTCCATGAGATCAAAGCATTCCAATGGACAGAAGACAGGAGGGCCAAGATCTTGCAGGATGGGGCCATTTTCACCAGTTATCTGTGTCCCAGTTGCAGAGTCTAGGAACCAGAAGGGGGGAGATCTGTTCCAGGGTTTTCCTTTTGGTCTGTTTTTAACCAAGAAGCTGAACAGCGGTCCCTTCCTGGCCATGTGCATTGGTTGCCCCGAGAAAGGGTCTTGTTCCCCCCCGCTGTATGGGATGGGACACACAGAAGTCACAGTTTGGTCTCTCACAATGAAGTCTCAGTGCTATGACAGAAGGTCCCAGTAACTGGGAGCCTCGATGGCAGGGGAAATGAGGAAGGAGAGGACAGGGGTCATTGTTATCAGGGTTGCTATTTGGCCTCTGTGGTCCTCGTTGCCCCGTGAGCAATCCAATGGCATGCAGGAAAGCTATGCAACCCGCCGGTCCTCCTCGCTGAGAAATGAGCCGGCTCCGGCTGCCAGCTCTCTGGGTATTCCCCGAATAGACATGGAATTCGCTGAGTCTTATTATAGCTATAAACCTGCTATTTTTGCCACTATGGGTAGACTGCGGGGGGGCTCACTAGCTGTATCGCGGCTTTTTCTCTCTCTTGGACAGCTGGCTTTGTTTTCTCACCCAGCATTCATGAAAGGTGCCAGATTCAGGGCATTTTTGGGGGGTTAATTTCTGTCTTCTATGTGAAGCAGCATGTATTTGACAGGGGTTTGTTAAAGGCCTCTGCATTTACACTTCAGATGGCAAAATATGCTCTTTTGTATCGAGCATTTAGCGTGCCTATAGCACTCCTGACCCCGTCCCACTCCAGCGGAGGATTTGGGTGTCACCATCCCTGCCTCGCCATGGGCATTGGGATGAGAGGAGGGAACCCCCTCCGGGGACTTTGTGCTCTCCTGACTCCAGAGCGGCTCCCGGGCCGGGGGTGTTCAGGGGTGACAGCAGACGTGGCTCAGCCCCGCCGGAGCCCCGCTCGGTGCCGGGCCGCTGGTTCCCTCCCCGGGCGGCCCGGCGCCCCGCTCCTCGCCACCGAAATCCAGCCCTGCAGCGGCGCCACGGTACCGAGCGCCGCCTGAAGTTGCTGCCGGCGCGACATCGCACGCGCTGTCGGGACTGGGGGCCCGCGGAGCCCCGAGCGGCGATGCGCCGGGCACGGAGGGAGCATCCTCCCCAGCCGGGGGGCGGCGGGGCGCTGCCCCAGCGCGAGGGCTGCTGCGGGGGGAGAGCAGGCGGCGCGTGTCACCCCCGAGCCAGCGGCCCGGGGC